>CM077105.1:2401969-2505062 GCA_039619505.1 Cimex hemipterus | reverse complement strand
GAGAGAGAGAGAGAGAGAGAGAGAGAGAGAGAGAGAGAGAGAGAGACTGGGAGGAAGGAGAGAAGGAATTGTCGTGAAGATGCTCAAGAAAAAAAGATAAAGAAGGTGTGTTTTGATAGAGTGCAAAAGAGGAAAATAGATTGATAGATCGAACATTAAGAACTAGAGGTAAATAGATAGATGCAAAGAAAAAGAAAGCGAGATTGTGAGAAAGTGTCATACAAAGAAAGAGAGTGAGAAGAGTCAGTGGTGTTAAAGTTTCAGCCTGATGATTAATTTCATTTCAGTATTCAACGAATATATTTTAGCTCCAATTTGTACATATAATCTTGGCCATTTTTGCTTTAGCAAGGTTGTGTTTTTAATTTGGAAAATATAAAACCTATTTCTATTTTATACATTAAATGTTTTGCAACGTACGTTAAATACTTAAAGCATGAATTTTCTCTTTCTCTCCTCTCTCTTGCACATTCATGTAAAACTAATTTATATGAAGTAAGTATATCATATGCAGCTTATTTATCAGGGTAATCGATAGTATATGTTTGTCTTTTAAACGGTAAACTCTTGAAAGCGGAAAATCAGACCTCGTTTGTTAACTATTCTTTTCATTGATGATTGTACCTCCATTAATTTTGTTAGTGTTGCGGTACAAAACCACGACTATACATATTAATTATTCTCGTGATACCGACTATAAATAATTAATTTCAGAGGCAATTTTAGGTAGCAGTTTAGAGCAGAAAACACAACTTTGGGAAAACAGTTTGAAAACCTGATTAATTGAATTACCTTTTTAGCAATATATTTCCTAATTAAGTAAGAACACAGGTTAGCGGTTTTATTGGCAATAAAGTCTACTATCATCATTTATATCATAATTTATCAGCTACTAATAAGATTCGTTTGAGGCCAGAATGTCTCTTACTGACGTCTGGCAGGTAGCTGAAATAAATTTTCTGCATTGTTTGGGTGTATTTGCGCAGATTTAGATTCTGTGGCCTGACGGAACAATCTTGTTATGTCATGAAAATACAGGAATCACACTGAAACTTGTACACGGCTATTCCGAAATGGTATCAATTTATATACGAAATAACAATTCTGCCTTAATTATAATCTAATTAAAATATTTAATATATTACGTCAGTTTTAGTTGTTACATTCTCCATTAAAAAAAATTAATTCTTTAACATATAGCTCGGAGATATTTGTTTAATAAAAAATTGAAAGTACCTTGAAGATTTTTCACAAAGGGCTGTCTCAAATTAAGCTGGTGGGAAAAATAAGGTGTGCACAATGTAAAAAACCGGGTAATTTGACTTCCATCCTCTTTCAGTAAGTATTAATAATCCACCACTTACTGCAAAAAAACCTTAATTGAAAACTCGATGTCTCTGACTGATTATATGCAAGTAAAATGTAACCCTAAAACGAAATTAAGCTCTGATTTAGTAATAAATTGAATCAATTATACTGACAGCCTTTCTGGAAATAAAGTGGAGTTTATAAAAGCTTAACGTTTATTTCTACCGCTATCTCCCATCTCAATTTCCGTCTGCAGTCTTTAAAAAAGACGGTGAAAACGTGTGGATTCACGGGTGAATCCTTGAACAAATTATGATCAATAGAAACTTTCCTATTTCAATCTGGAGGAAGATAGGTCGAAGGTGCGCCCTTCAAGGCTTAATCGGCGTGGATTTGTTCCGAAGTTCAAAGTTGGGTTACCCTTTCGGCCTTTCCTACGGCTTTGATCCCAGTGAATTACGCACAGTCGCTCCGGTCGGGTGTGCCGAGGACAAAACCCGTACGACGTGCACATGACTTAACTCACTCTCCAGCGTTAATTTCCCAACTGTTTCACTCAAAACAAAACGTCCTTTAATGATCCCATGACAACGGTTTTGAGAAAACAATGAGTAGGAGTTTCAGTTTCAATAGTATCGGATCACCTTAACGATATTATGTCTCCAGTAGATTCTGGGCCGTTTAATCAATACATGCACGTTAACACATATATAATAGAATAGGATAAATTAGTATTTGTACATGTGAACGACGATATATACAACAATTTTAGAATGTAGGGAAAGTGACATTTCACTATGGCTTCCTACTACAGTACTACTAATAATTTTTATATACTAATAGGTAAGAGAAATTTCATAACAACTAGTGGGAAAAATATATGATAAAAAATTCCAGCAGAGGGATGAAGTCTTATATAGATTAAATAAATGGATATAAAAAGCGTATGTGAGAAGTAAATAAATAATTAAATACATAAATAGGTATATAAATATACTTATATGAATTTGATAACTATGACAAGTTTGCAAGCCAGGTACATCGTGTTTGATCCTCTTATGTTTCTAATTTGCATTTGTTGGATATGCACCTATGGATCTGCAAATTGGATTTCAGGAGACACTCATACGCCTCAAGAATTTGCAGACCTCGTCGTATATTTCCTCCTCTACCAATTTCATGTTAATTGGCTCATGTAGGTATGTCAATCTGTAATATCTGGGAGAGGCAGTGGCTAGGCGCAGAAATTTATTTTGAATTACCTGTAATTTATTAAGATTTGTTTTACAGGTAAAATTCCATGCTGGGCACGCAAATAGTTTACTTAATACTTTATAAATTAGTAGTTTATTGTGTTTGGTCATGTCATACTCCTTTCTGACCAATGGGAAAAGTGTTCGTATAATCGTTTTCCCTTTGCCTACCAAATTACTTGTGTGAACATCAAAATTCAATTTAGTATCAAGAGTGATCCCTAGATACCTCACAGTTCTTAACCACTTAAGTGACTTCCCCTCGAGTAATATATTGTGGAAGAGCAAGAGCCTACGCTTAGTGAGTAGCATACAACTAGTTTTGGAAGAGTTAATTTTCAGCAACACTCCGAGAGTTCCTGTAACATCTACAAGTTGTGTAGTATGGAAGATTTAATCTGTCATTTTGTGTAAGTTTAGTTTCAATTAAGCCACACAAGTCTACATGTAGATGCAAAAGGGTTTTGAGTTTTATAACTTTATTTGTAATAGAGTTGCAGTTCCATAAGAAGAATGAACAGACATTATGATTTTTTAAGTTTAAAACCTTCATTTTTCTAAAAATGACAGTATAGTCTCAGCTTGGGGGGCCGCGGTAGCCGAGTGGTTAAGGCGTCAGACTCTCGGCTAGTAGACCCCGGTTCGATCCCCACCGTCGCCTCTGGAATTTTTCCGACACCTACGGGGACCGGTGGCCTCAATTGAAAGAAATTGACACGGCACTCATCAATGGAAGGGGTAGGTCTGGATCACAGTGACCCTGAACCTGGTCCCAACCCCCTTCAAAAATGAGTTTCTTCGATGGAAGAACACTGGTACAACGGGGGCTCAAGTTCACTTTGTGTTGTGAGCCCTCCCCCAAAAATGGAGCCAGAGTATAGTACAATCAGCTGAATAGCTTCAGTGCTCAGGAGGGAGCTCTTCCGGTCCCTGGTGACCATTGTATCCGTCCATAGTCTCCGCTTACACAGCTATGTTAGATATGGTATCAAGTGCAAATTTTATTTTAACGGGGATATTTTTAACTACGTTTTTGATTTTACAGAAGTCAAAAGAATTTAGATCATGAAAGAGTGCTCTAACACAAATCTTACTGTCACCTTCAGGGGAGCCTTGTGCCCGCTGACTTGCGTTGTGTTCTGGCCAGATTGTGGGGCTTTTAGTACTGCTGTCATCTGCCCTAGGGAGAGGAGGAAAGATCTCTATGGTGACCTGGTTGATGTTTTCTTGGGGTAACAGCTTCTTTTCTCTCCGAGAGTGCGAACTTCAGAACATTCAGAACATCCTATGAGTGATGAGGACCGCAGTAGTTTGCACATGTTGGTACACCGGAGGTTGATGTCAATTTGCAGTCTTTAGTCTCCTGATTGGCATCACAGAATCTACATCTGGGAGTTTTTTGACAGAAAGTAGATAGGTTGACATTTAAAGAACCACAAAATCCTTTCCTTTGTTTATATTTTACCCAGTGTATCCTGCAGTAGTTGTCTTTAACGCTAATATGTCACTTATCAAGGTTCCTTTGTCAAATTGAACAGTGACTTTCGGTAGTTTGTCTTAAGTATTGGATCCCTCTGGTTTCTTTCGAAATTGTATTAGTTTCACGACCTTGAAATCGTGGTTTCAAGATCATCTTTGATTTCTTTTTGGGTCATGAGCGCAGGTGAAGTTACGATCATGTTTGGACCCAAGTTTTCTTTTATAGGGTACGTATGGAACTGAGCCTTGTGATTCGTTAAATATTCAACGAAGAAGCTGTCGTCCTGAAGATATTGAGTATGCATAAAAAATTTGCCAGCTTTAACTGGAACTCAATATTTTCTTTGAGATTCGGTTTGATTTTTTTACTGATTCTTTCATTTTGCGATATTAAATGTACATTACAATGGGAGGCATACGTAAAGTATTCTTCCCATTTTTCTCAAACTTGTTGCGAGTACAATGCCCTTCCGCTGACATCCATCACTTTCCTGGTCTGCCAAGATTGCAAGTTTGTTGTTAGTATCTGCTGTAGGTCTTTCTTCACAATTCAGTTTTCTGAGAGATTTACGTACGTGAATATGAACGTCTTCTTCAGTGTTGTTTTCCGTGTGAGAGCCTGTCTTCGGAGTCCGCTCATCAACACTACTGCCCGTTTGTCAATCAAATTGTTGTGTTCCATTGTCACTTTCGCTTTCAGTTGACAGTGGGCACTTGGGGCGGAATGCCTCACTGGTGGAAAAGACCCCTCCTCCTCACTGAGCTGACAATATCTTATCTGCCGAAACAAGATCGCAATTTCGCACGATATTTTTCACTTAATTAGAGCACTTGCACTAATGAAATCACGGTCCGGATCGCGAAAAACGTGTATTTAACAAAGGCTTAATCCGCCAGTCAAAATGCCAATTGTTTACTGATCGCTAACAGCATAAATTCCGTTTTGAATTTCAATCCATTTTTGGGCAACGTTGACGACAAGGCTAATGGATCACAACTGTGTTGACACATCTTACATATTAATAATTTACAATACTTTATAAATAATATAAACGTAGTGTATTATTGTATTTATTCAATTTAAAATTTCAATAATCTAACAATATCAACAACCTACATTGGATGATCATCAACGAGCAAAATAGATGTATGGTCGGCTTGTTATTGCTGTCAAAAGACATGCTAGAATTGTGACACATTCTTCCGAAGAGATTAATTGTTCAAAGTTTGTAATTATGGAAGGTACTCGAAACTTCATAGGCATCATTAGGTAAGCGCCAAAGACATTCTTAGTTGTTGATAACACGTCTGAACATGTCTTGAAAAAGGCAGACAATGGATTTCTCCTTTAACATTCCATTTATTTTTAAGATAAGGAGTAGAAAAACTATTCTCTCTAATTTTCTGTCAGTTTTTTAATGATTTTGATGACGAAATGAATTGTTAAGTTTTTCCACTTCAATGTAGCGTAGCTTATTACTAAACTTATTTTATTAAAATTTTTATCATTCATAATGATATATGGTGTTTGTTCCCTTTTATGTCAAAAGACATAGCCAGGGTTTTGTCATATTGTTCCGAAAACAAAAGAATAATTTGTGGAAAGTTTGGCGTTCTTTCAAAGGCATCATTAGTTAAATACAAAATACACCCTGGCTTTTAACCCGACAATGGGTGTCTCAGTAAAGAAAAGGTGAAAAATTAGAAAAAAAAGTGTGATGATTAGTGACCGTTCATCGATGATTATTCAGAAATCGTGACATGCGGTCTGGTGCGATGCAGGTTCAATCTTTATTGAGATCTTCTTCGTGACCTGGGATTTACAAACATTGTCCAAATTTAAGAAAACCATGTGGAAAAAGGTGAATTTATACATTGCAAAAAACATTTATATTCAATCAAAATATTTCTACTCACCCAAAGTGTTTTTTTCTGCGTAATTGTGCCGTTCTTGCTTATCGTGTTGACACTGGCACTCTCAATTTTTCTTTAATTCTTAAATGCAAGTGAAAAGTTAGAACGTGGAAAACCGATAAATACCGAACCGGCAAGACGGGCCTATTTTCACTTTGAAACTAAAACATTTTCAATTTCATCAGGTAATTATTCCAATCTAGTGTTGAAGGTTATTGTAAACCACCGTGGACGGAAGCCTTATCACAGTATTCACCCCTTTCCACCCTACTTCGACAGTTAGTTTGGCAACCGATTCATTTCGGACGGCTATAATGGATATTGACCCTCCAAGATTTTTCTGAAGATAATTGTATATGACAAACCGAAAAAAAGTTGATTGATGTTTTTTTATATGAAAAATGATTTATTATATATACTTTTGAAATTACTTCGTTAGTGAACAGTTTTTCAGTAAAATCAAGCTTCTATATTGATTTAAATATGAAAGTAAAAGAAAGCTGAGATAAATTGTTTTGTATTTACAATACAAAATTTGTCTACCATTTTTTAGGATGTTGTTTTCTGCAATAACAAATTAAAGAAAATTCAAAACAAGATATATCATTACATGAAACTAGATGAAGATGTGCAACTTTATTTCATAGCTGCACGGTACAGAAAGTTTAACTAATTTCAAGTATATTGTCTAAAAGAAAAAAAAATGCACACATTCACAAAATTCTACCAACGAAACACTAAAAATATAAATTTAATTACTTCGATCAAGAAATAGAAGTCTTATCTCGTTATAGTAAACTGTCCAATATTGGAACAACTATTTATTTTTAAAAAACTTAAAAATTAGTTGAGACAAAAAGAAACTTTTCAATTAGTTCAGAGCTAGACATTGTTCAAAGGTATGGAAAATACCATAAACAGGCTTTTCTATTGCGCTAAATCTAAAAAAAAATAAAAAATTGAAAGCTTATTAAACTTAAAATAGACAGAATATAATATACTGTATCCATTACACAAACTCTTCCTATAAGTGACTTAAATTTGATATAAATTGGGTATCGAAACTACTAAATTACAATGGTAATAGTGACAGAAAACGCTCTCATAAATTAAAATTTAATAATTAATGTTTGTTTATCAATTAATTCATAAGCTGCCTAAATTTAACTGGTATTCCCAACTGTTTGATGTTTAGAAAAGTATGTGAAAATCGAATTTTGTTAAAAATGAATTCAAATAAATTTAAAAATATTCCAGTAATATTATAAAATAAAGTATTTTTATAATAAAAATTTATATTTTTTAGTCAATAATCGCTTTTACCGTTAAATGCGTCTTTTTTAAAGTCAATCTAAACTATTTTACATTTACTTTACCTCTTTTAAAATAATAAAAAATTTAAGAGATGGTATGAAATAATGGCTCGATTTTTTAAAAATAAATATGAATATTTACAAAGAATACAAAATTTGTGTTTTACTTAAATAACTGTTGAAATTTAATTACAATTAAAATGAAACGTTACACAGGGTGATTCGTTACTCGAATAACAAAGTTCATTAGGTGCTTCTTCACCTTGAATGCAACAAAAATGTACAAACCAAGGTCCGACTCTCAGCCATTTCGCAGATATTCAACATTTTACTTTTGCTTTATATTTTCTCGTACGATTAGTACAATCGCTCTGTACAACGTTTCATTTTAATTATAATTAACTTTCAGGTGGTTTCTTTTTAGATAAAAACCCATTATATGTTTTTTTAAATATTCTCAAATTAAACAAAGAATCCTTTATTTTATATTTATTTTTAATTTAATTTCATCATTTTCATTTCATATGTCTTCTATGAGCCTACTTATTTTATCTTATTTTATATTTTATAAAAATGTACAAATATAGGGGAATTGTATTTTTCATGCTTATTTCATGCCGTATAGTAAGTTATTTAACATTTTTTTCAATCCATTACCAAGTTAAATTATTTGTAAAGAATATAGATTAATAATAATATCTCTCTTGATTGCGAATAGGTCACACCAGGCTAATCTATAATAGGCATTTGGTAAGCAACAACCTTCCAACCTCCTTGTTGGATGCGAAGCGTAAAACTTATCATTCTGACAGTAAAACATATTTTGGTCAACATGCAAAATACAAAAAATAAATAAATAAACGAGCATACTCGTTAGCTTATTAAAATGAAGTCTCCACCCAAAATTTCGATGGATTAATAACAATAAAAGAATAAAACTTAAAAAAAATTAAATTCTTGAATCAATTCATATCTGTAGCTCCAAACAAGTTTAGCATACCGTATCAAGCACCGAAATTTGAGCCATTCAAGAACCGCAATATCTCACTTCTTGGGAGAGTAAAACAGCTGTAAGAACCGAATCTTATCCAAAATTGAGCACTCCGCCAAAAAGTGAAACACAGTCTCGACGGAACAAGAATTGCATAGGGAGCATATACCCAAGTTACCCCTCCACACAGCTGAATTTACATGTAATACTTCGCATCTTAGCTTAAATGCCCATCTTAGTTCACGAAAAAAAGACCGTCAAAATTAGGCTTCTGTAAATCAAACATACGTGAATCTTCTCATTCCTTGTAGAGAGGCAGATGTGTAGATGTTTGAACCTGTCATAAGCAATTTTACTTATGCTGTGAGACAATCTTGGAGAGGAGAGTCGAAAAATGAACCCACCAACTACAGATGTTCTCAAGGGCCAATGAAAAGACTAGATTGTATTTATTAAATAAAAATTTCCAACGAGCAAACCAATGGGAATTAGAGCCTTGTATCCGAGGAAAGCATCACTTTTGTTATGGAAGAGAAATGCAGCTTATATACAAACACCATGTGAGTTGCTGTTTCCAAATACAGATGATAGTTTGGGGTACCCAAGGGCAATGTGAATAATTTAGGTGAAGTAACGTTGCACTTTTTCCATTGCCTCAAACCTCTGATAGCCCCATACCTGACAGCCGTAACACATCACCGTGCGAGAAACATCATTAAGCACACTAAATTTTGCTTTTATTATAAAAATAGATATATGCCTTTGATAAAAGACATTTCTAGAATGAGTTCCTGAGATTTTTTTTTACTACATACTATATGGAAAATATTAAATTCTTTGTCTTTTAATTTCCAACTGTTAATTAATGATTATTATTTCTAAATTTGAATTTATTAATTGTGTAAGAATAATGCCTTTTTTAAAGAACGAATAACAGTAGTATAAATCATAAATACTTATTTACACTGCACTAAAATTAAAAATTGAATCATGATTTGTTGTACGTTGATAATGTTGATTTTACTTAGATTCCCTCTCAATGCCCCTTTATTTCAGCGATCTCAAAATATTCTATTATTAATATTACTTTTTTTTATTATCCTCATTTTGTCAAACATCATACTGTATGGCACTTCAAATATTGTACTATTGTATATTTATGATATATTGTTGTTTATGAAATATTTTAACATGTTTGTAAGATCTCTCCGAAGTCGAATAAAAATAAAACACTAAATGTACTATGTACTAGTCATGTGGTACAACCGTTTTGGGTTGTCAAACATTTATAGCGTGAAGGAAAAGTTTAACCTAGCAACAACTTTAAACTTCTTCTCGTCGGCATCAATACGTGAGCGGCAACTCTACGGAGAAAGTTCCTCGGTAATTTTTACTTTGCCGGAGTGAGTGAAAAGAAGCTGTGTTCAAAAAAGATATACAATTCTTTTTTTAATTTAGTTCTGAGCCAAATAGTTTTTTGTGAATTTTGAGGAAATGTTCAAGGGAAAGATTGAATGAACAAAAGTTAAATATTGGCTCTTTCCTCTCTTTTCTTCTTTCTCCTCAAATATTCCAATAGCCAATAAATGTTGCAATATCAGCTCCTACGCGTTATGGGAAAATTTCATATAAGAACCTATCCTTGGAAAAAAAGAAGAGGTCTAATGTTAAGAAAGAAATTTCCCAATTAACAACGTTTACGGGTATAAAAGAAGGCAAACCTGCGGTTTTCCCAACAATATTTGAATCTTTGATTATTTCGGCTGTAAAACAGACCGTTGTGTCGAGATATGCCGCTCATAATACCCAGGAATTCAGGCCACCGACCCAAAATCCGAATCACGCCAAACAAACAGAGATCACCGCAAGAAGCCCAGCCCTTTATCCCTTGGGGACGACCGCAAAATGTTTGCCTTTAAACCCTTGATATTTCATCGCGCATTCTCTGAAAATACAAAAAAATAAATAAACAAACATTTTTCTTGATTAATTGTTAAGCACGCTACTCTTGTCGGAAACCCCGTTCGACAACATTTTTCCATAATTTTTTAACTTCCATTTTGGTTTGTCTAATGTTTTCATATTATTGCATAAATATCGAACAAACTTTGAAATACTACTTTGTGATATTCAGCATGTTAGAGAAATACTTATGCAGACTGTTCAAGAAAATTTTAGTAAATGAAATAATTTATTAAGTAAAATAGTATTGCCATTCTTCTTCGTGGTATAAAATGTAGCAATTATACGTTAAAAAGCCAAAAATGAAAAAAAAAAATTTTTTTACAATTCTTGCTTAAATTATAGCGAAACTATTACATAATTTTTTAAAACAATGAAAACAGAATTTTAATAAAAGTAGTTTTAATCATTTCGACTTGAATATGTATAGTGGTGTGTATGTTTGCCCTTAATATTTCTGCGGTAGATGTGACTGTGGCAAAAAATTAAAACGTTGTTCTAAGATAATAATTTCTGCTTAAACCACGCGAAGCGTAACAATTGTTGGATAAATCAGATAAAGTTAATTTACAAAGAATTGTTAACTCCGATGCACTTTTGAACAATTATTATCAGTACAATGAACATTAGATATCGATTATTAATGTATTTGTAATAATGCAAAAGGCAAGAATTTAAAATTGGTTGATTTGTGATTTGATTACTCCCTACGTATTTCACTGCTTGCCTATGCAATTATTATTAAACAATATCTAATGCAATATGATTAAATTAATTAAATTAAGTTAGATTTGAAAAAAAATTGGTAGATCTTTTCAAATATTACATAACTTGGGCCAAATGAAGTAAGTGCATATACCAGAATGTCTTTAGACCTGACAGACTTTGTATAATTGACTAAAAGAAACCTTCTCAGAGGACAGAAGGGATAATAAAAAATACTACAAAAATTGAATTTTTATCAAATTTTAAACTTTAAAATCGCTATACTGAAACGTCGTTTTTTGACCATCTAGGCTACTGACATTGGAGTCATATCAGCCTCCAACTAAGGGTATTCGATATTCCACCGTCGGCCATCTCATTTCATTCACACAACCATGCACATACATACACACTGTAGTGCTACACAATAATTATATATAACATTTACAATATTTACAAATGGGGAAACACCTCCGTTTCCCTTTAAGTGTTCTTGTGTCAGTCGGTCGGGTGTCCCCTATCTCCAAACTAGTTAGCACAATCGTTTTCTTGTGTTTCAAACTGTTTACACTGTCGCTGCGAGCTGTAGTTTTTCTATAACGCATAAACACGATTCTCATGATATAGTAGGTATAATTCCTCATCAGAACTATGATAAATAATAACAGACATATCATGAAGAAGAAATAAATATTTTTATACATTACAATAACGTGTGGTGATTAGTGACCGTTAATCGATAATAGAAATCGTGAGATGTGGTCTCATTACCATAACATTATACACTAATTAAATTAACTCACTAATTTTCCTGGTCCGCTTGTCCAATTAATATCTTTCAATTAATTAAGGTTATTAGTTGAGATAAAAACATCAGTGTTACTGGCGGGATTCGAACCTACGACATTCGGCTAGATACACCGCTATTCTACAACTTAAGCTATCGTGAATTCGACCCACTTCCCAATCTCAACCCCAACTTTGGAATTTTCCTTCCTTTTTTTGCCATTTTTCAAATGTCATGCAAGCGGATTGGATTCTGGACGACAAATGAAATGGCCACGGAGAAACGTAGTGAAGGTATACTTCATTTTAACTTATTAAATTAACTAGTTTTCGTGGTCCGCTTGACCAATTAATATATTTCAATTAATTAAGTGAATTTCGAGTGGATAGAAGTCACGATAGCTCAAGTGGTAGAACGGCGGCGTATCTAGCCGAAGATAGTGGGTTCGAATCCCGCTAGTGACACTGATTTTTTATTTCAACTAACAACCTAAATTAATTGAGTTATACACTAACATAATCCTTACAATTATGTACATTAAAATATGTATTAGGAGTGATTATTAATACCCACACACGGAAGAGTGTAATCATATTTTATTTGGAATCTTAATTTAATATTTAATTTTGAATTTTCCCGTGATACACGGTTTTTTGCGGATTTGGTCTACAGCAATTGTAAAAACGGAATCAAATGAAGCAGAATTGTACAATTTGTCGGTCTCCGGGTAATTCTAAAATTTGTCACAACATAGTGCTGCTATATGTTTGAATTTTATAGGCTCGTGCCATAAATTTTTTTGTAACATTTGGACTGAAAGGGTTCAGTAGATGTGACTCGTTATTTGGACAATTTTTCCCAGGTACATTAAACACGACCAAAATTTGATGAAAAATGCTGTGGTAACGAGGATAATTTATTTAATTTTTTGCGTGTTCGAAAGTTATTTTTTTCCTAGGTTTTTACAGTATTTCAGTCTATTATCGTCCAATACTTTATCCGACTTATAACCCACCATCTTGTTCAATGTTTGGGCCAAAAGTTGATATTTTGTTTTTAATTCAATAGAAACTTCTTATACGTTCCAATTACTCGAGAGTTCTTGTCTGGAAGATATATGTTGTAAACAATTCAGAGGAAAATTTATTTTTTATTTAAAAAGAGTTTAATAAACGACAGTAATAAATTCATTCTGTGTACAAAAGCTCATCAAATTATAAAACATAAAGTGATTTTTACTTGATTACAAATTCAATTTGAACTAATTACTTAAAGTGTTTATTTAAATTTGAAATGATCGATTTAGAGTGAAATATGAAAAAGAGAGAGGAAACCGTAGGATTATTTTCTCTAGTAATAAAAATAATGGGTAATGCATTATTCGTTTATTGTAACATCGCCTGTTATATTATTAAGTTGCCTTTTTGTTTTAGAATAGCAATTAAGATTAGTGGTTTTATATCCTTAGAGACATTATTAGACGCGAAAGTAAATTGCCAACAGAGCGGCAGGCAATAAAATCAGCGTAGGCCGTGTCCAATTTATCTTTCTTAACTCTTAGCACACCTACAGAATTTTCCGTCAGCCCATATTGTTTTTATATAAAAATAAACTAAGAACATACTTTCAAAACTACTTCTTTTTCAATGAAAATGTCCCAATAGTTATCCTGTCTAATAGTTGTTTATATTTACAGTTATTATTGTTTATCGTCAAAGTAGAAATTTGATCACTTCTCGCAGTCCACCGGCACTTCTAGGCCTTGCAATTTGCAATAGATTTGCCTTGAGTATTACCTACCCCGGTTGTTGGCATTACTGGGTCAGACCTGGCCTTATTCGTCCAGCCACCTAGTTTGGGTTCCAGGGGTTATTAACAGCTAGGTCATTTCACCCCCTCCCAATCATTTCGTAAATTCATTCACACAAATGCGTTCTTTCTTATTTATTTTTTTAAAACTCTTTATGTTGTTTACAAATGCATTCCTCCATGCAACAAGTAAAACACATTATATTTACATGTAAGTATATTACCGTAGCTGTTCAAGCTACCAGTGATGGTCCGTCCAAGGAGAACGATTCATGTGTTAATGTTGTCGCGGGGCCACCGAACTTGCAATCCTCTGTTGGGATTATTAGGTAAATGTGGTGGATGACAGGTTTTTGACGAAAGGGTTCGGATGATGGAGCAGTTTGGAGCGGAACGTTTTGTAGCGGGCTAGTTCAGTAACAAAAGGGACATTTAGGTCGGTATGGATGGTGTGATTTGATACATAGAAAGGCTTTAACTATTGTTCTGAGGATTTTAGTTTGAAGGGATTGGATTCGATTGAGGTTGGAACACAAGTTTTCTTTTCTTTGTTAATGAGAGTTCTGATCGTAGTCGAGTATTCGATTAAGCATGAAAAATCGTATATTACAATCTGTGCTCTTAAATCGTGTGTGGGAGTTCAACGTCAGTCGTTTGTTCACGGTAGAGTCCGATGTCTCGTTGGGATGGGAACGTTAATCAGGTCTACTGGTGGGAGCGTTTTCTTGTTCAGTTTTACTTATTTACAGACAATTTTCTCAATCAGGGCGGCTCAGTACTCAACATTTTTCCACCACACTTTATATAACCGATACCTATTATGTAACTAACCTAAAACCGGGTCGGTACTCAGGATTCTTCCAACGGTCCTCGCAAACTACACATTCGTGCAAATAAATACATTCACTCCCAGCCAATGCTAGCGACACAGTAGTATCATTACAATTTACTCGTAGAATAAAACAATTCTGTTTTCAGGAAAAATCGGACCGGGGATCAAGATATTTGCTGTCGTTCTCAAACATAATTTTCATATCGGGCCTACAGGCTCTCTGCAATTTGGTTGGTTGATTTATCCAAAGAATTGTACTCTTCAATTAGGTGGGACACACCGAGCAAATATATATACAAAATCGGGTGGACGATGTCTGTTCTTTCATTTCTTTTATGAATCATCCTTTCAAAACCATCGTCGCTTTCAGCTTTAGCTTTATTCTTTAAACAATCTAGTGCTTCCGATATGGCAAATAATTTGAATGATGTCCTTCCGCATATTTAAATTTCTTTTCAGGGTCACTAATCACGCTATTTATACGCCAGATCTTTTTCGCCGATCCAGTCCACCGTCTCTTCCACTTTCTTTTAATTGTGTTTTTTATTGCATTTTTAGCGTGATAGGGCGTATTGCGGTGGTTGGGACGTCCCGGGCTTAGCTTCCTCATCGCCTTTTCGTTACGCTCCAGACTTATGTATCCGGGTTCGCAGAAAACGACCACCGATTTGCCAAGTCGCTCAAGTTCGTGGTATCTCCCGACTCAAGGGCACAACGAGAGCGTGGTGTTCGACGGAGAAACTCACTGTAGTAATCGCACTGAGGGAGTCGGTGCAGACAAGATAAACACAACCACCATCGGCGCGAAACACCTCAACCAAAATCGCAAACAATTCAACCCCAACCCATGCCACATTCTTATTGTCTGTGAAGACGAGCCGAAAACTGGCGTACCTCAATTTTACTTACAAGAATATTTAATTTATTTATTTACTATTCAAGATTTTTTTATAAATGAATGAATAACAAACTTATTTAGAACTTCTGTTTTCGACGAAATCTTTAAGTTTTATGCCTAAGTTGTGCCAACAAGCCATTCCATAATTAAGTCTTAGTGTTTATAAATATCCAATTGCTTCCGGTTGCTAGTCAACACCGTTTCCCAATTATGAACGAATTTCATCCGAAACTGTTATAGTTTTGCTAGTTGACCTGACGTAGCTTTTAACCAATAACCTCAACGTCGTATGACAGTTTTGTGTTAATTTTTCATAAAGTCAAGTTCCCTTTCGTAACGACGTCGCGTTTAAACTATGCTGAAATGTGTGGATAATTAGTGGGAGTTTCTTGTTTCATTAGGATCAAATCACACCGAGCTTTAACAGTTCAGTGGTGGGTGCCTATAACTCACGAATTCCGACCATTAGTAATTAATATGTTGCAATTAAGTGCTCGAGAATACGTAATCTTACCTGACACTGGTAATTACATCAAGGTGAGTTATCTACCGTATGGACAATTTCAGCTCGTTGAGTGACTTGAAAATTATTACGTAAATCATGGAGAGTCAATTTTCAAAATGCAATTTGGCGGAAACCTTATTGTTCAAGAATTTAAAAGCCATTTGTTGAACAGATCTCCCGAAAAAATTTGAAAAAGAAATAAACTACACTTTTACATATTTGTTATCTATTTTCTTTTAACTATCCTTAAAAAAAGGCTCTTAAATGACAAAAGCGATAATTTCTATTATAAAAACATCCTAGCATCAGATGGAGTTTCGCGGGTTTCCTAATTCCGAAATGTTTTCAACATATTGAACACAGAAAACTAATAAAAACCTGCCTAATATGCTGTAATTGCCTTTAGCAAAACTTTATGTATTGTATATGTAGATGTGTAACATGTAGGTGGGAAGTTGGTGACCGAATTGATGAAAGTCACGATAGCTCAAATGGTCAGAGCGGCGGCGTATTGAGTCGAAGGTCGTGAGTTCGAATCCCGCTCGTGGCACTAAATATTGCTTTAATGTTTGAATGAAATACAATTGGAAATCTGGGATCCACCTCCAACCAATTTCGTTCATGGCTTAAATATTGGATCTGCGTGAGCAATAAATAACAGCTTAAAAACCATTTCATCGAAAAGTTTATACTGCTGCTGAAGTACATATTTCTTGTATATTTCATATATTAAATTATCATTATTAAATCAACGAATGTATTAAAAAGAATCGAAATAGAATTTTCCAATTTAAAAATGAGGTTTAATTTTTTTACAAATTTCTATAGTCCTTTCCATTCTGACATCAATGAAACCCAAAGATTTATCGGTTTGTTTTTGAAACATTGAAGTTTTTCTTCAGAACTCGATAATTTTAATTTATCATTTAACTACTTAAAAAAGGTGGATATTGAAAATTTAATTGAATAAATATGAAAGTTTAGTTTTTTGGTGTTTTTAAATTTTAATACAATAATAATAAAGAAGTTTTTATTTTAGAAATTCAGTAGAATAATAACATCATTTTTATTTTAACCATTGTAAAAAATTATAGCTATTTGGTCGAAAGATCGGTTTGATTCCGGTTGCACTCGCGGTTTGCCAGATGCCGAAAGCTTTGACATATATTTTGTGATTGTTGCCTCCTACAAATTTTTATGGATAAATAACTTAAAAACAGTATATTTGATTTTACAATAAACTTCGCTCTTCTGCATTAATGATTTTGTTCGCAACGTTGAAAAGGAAACTTTCATCTATTGCCCATAAAATATAAATAGCGTATTGCCGTTCCTGGTAGCCCACGTAGAGGCGGCGTTATATAACACTGTACCTAGTATCAATACTTAAGGGGCCTTTTCACAGCAGTCCAACCTAAAGAAATACCCTGAGTTATAAATCTTTAACGCATCATCGATTTCGGTCAAATATGCAGCAATCTCTTGTTAGTAATGAAATTAAATTGTCCAAGAGAACATTTCATTCTCACAAGGAAATAGATTCAAGATGGAAAAGCTATTTGACTTGGGAAATAAATTATTGACGCCTATTTCTTCAAGCCGGCGCATTGTTCACCACGTAGAGATCGAAATGTCGGGTTAGAAGAAAACTCCGCTTTATCCCGGCAATTGAATTAAAATGTAATGATTCATTCATTAACAAAACTATCATGAATGAACCCACCCATTACATATATTCTGAACAATTATATGGGACAAAGTATAGAAAAACACTGTTGACAACGATGAATATAACAATTATTATAAATAATTAAGTACAAAAATGTAAGCAAATTTTCAAACTTACGTACGTACAACAACATAAAATATTAAAAAGCGTTATATTTTTATTTAGAAAATCTATCTGCTTCATGCTTTTATTTTATTATATCATTAGAAAGATTACGAATAGGATTTTACGTCGAACATCCAGAATCTGCGATAAAAGATGTAATTTTTTACATAAGAAATTAAATAAAGAAAATGATTCTTTATTTTATCTCTTTAATAGACTTTAACCTTAATAATTTTATTCCAATTGCCCACATAATTTATTTAACTATTCTTACACATTGTCGTACTTTTCTGGAATGTTTGATAAAATCCATAATAAAGACAAACCAAAGATAGAAAAACGCAATAGACAAACCAGCTTAGTTGGGATAGACCAAAATGATCGGGAACGAACAAATGTTCAATAATATTATTTTTTTATATTATTAAATATCTTTTAATAAAAGAGTTTATCTCACGTTTAAATAGAAAGGTAATAGACGTGAGTTTTTATAAAAGTCATAACCGTAAAGCCAAGATATGGTTTCTATTTTTCATAAATTTTGAATGTTTTTCTTGGCTAAAAAACTTGGTACCAGAAACTCAAAAAATTTTTTAGATCAGCATTCGAAAATACAATTTTATGGAATAAATAATTAATAAAATGAGGAAATCGAAAATATGAAATTTTAATTTGTGTTGATTTTTTAAACCAAATTTTACACAACTATCAGTTACACTAGACACTGAAATTATCTAGTTCAAAAGAAAAACTTGAATATTGGTTTTTGGAATGTAAAGGCACTTTATAATGTTCGAAAAAAAATCAACGGAAATCCTATTGAACCCTGTTGAAGAAAAATTTTGAGGCTGAATTTTTCACACATTTTTAACGTCCTACCCATTATAAAAATAATGCTATCCGAAGCTCGAAAAACACCTCGACTTGTTGTTGAGATATTGACGTTTTCGATATAATACTCGATAATTTCAATTTATCTTCTAACTGATTATTGTTGTTGAATGTTAAGTTTAGAAACTCAGAACAAATTAATATTCCATGTTTTATTTCATATTTCAAATTATCCAAATCAATTAATGCGTGCAAAATAATTGAAATAAAATGTTCTAATAAAAAATTAGGTTTAATTTTTTTCAAATGTTTGAAGTCCTGTTCATTCTGATATGAATGACACCAGAAATCTAAAGATTTATCGGTTATTTTTTGAAATATTGAAGTTTTCCTTCAGAACTCGATAATTTCAATTGGCCATGTAACTATGTACTTAAAAAAGGTGGATATTGAAAATTCAATTGAATAAATATGAAAAATTAGTTTTCTGGTGTTTTTAAAGTTTTAATATAATAATAGTAGTAAAAAGTAAGTAAAGTAAATAGTAGTAGTAGTAAAAAGGTTTTTATTTTAGAAAATCAATAGAGTAATAGCACAGTTTTATTATAATATAATATGTTATATTCATAATATTTGAAAACCTTTGTACAAAAAATTGTTGTTATTTCATAACGTTTACATTTTAGGCATGAAAAAAATAAGGTCGTTCTGTCGAGTGGCCTCTCGATACCCTAGAAGAACTGTGTTTTGAACTGTCCATTAACCGGAAATTGAAATATGTCAGGGAACAAAAACTCCCTAGGACCCGATCGTTAATTTGTTCAGACATCCGGCTTTTTGAGGTGATAATTCCAAATCATAATAAAAACCGTCGCAGTCGCTCGGGGTCCATTTAACGGAAATATTTGTTCAGGCCCTGAAACTCGTTTCCCGAAGCATAATTCGTCCTAGCTATCCATCCCCTCGATATAAGAGTGATAGCGTTTTTTCTAACAATACTCGGGAAAAGAAAATATTGCAAAATAAATTGCTTTTCTGATACAGGTTCGGAATTTTGATTAGCTATTTAGAGTGAAAGTGTTTGAACGATATGTCAAGACGTGAACCAAACAGGATAAATGAACTACTTATACAAAACATTTCTATAAACTTAAAAGATTTAAAAACATTAATCATGAAATTATAACGTGTTATACAGTGTTTAATTAGAAAAACTTCATACTGTAGCCCTTTATACACTTTTATTCATTAAAATCAAATTATTTTAAAACTAGCAATTAATTTTGTCAACTTGTAAGAGTAATGAGTAAAATTTGTTTTAATGATGATAAATTGCATAAGAGTCACTGTAAAAATAAAAGAATCAACGATGTTGCCAATCTTTTTTTCCCTGTTTCTATGTGCATAAAGTCATTTTGGTATGCACTAGGACCAATAATAAATACACATGTTGATTTGGCATTAGTTTATAAATAAGTAAAATAAATCCTCAAATACAATACCCTACATTGGTTTTAATTTAACTCTTTTCTTTGCTTTAAATTTTTTTGTAGTTTTGTGTAGATGTGTTATTTATTGTGTACTATTAATTTCGTGCTTGATTTGTTGTATAAATATAGTTTTTTTTGTGTGTTAACTTTTTTTCTTTAAAAAACCTAAAATTAAACCAAAACTAAAGGACATCGCAAGGCATAATATTTATTTTTTTAAGTAATAATAATGGTAATGTCTAATGATTAAACAGAAATTGTGTATGTGTGAGGAATAATATAATAAAATGTTTTATTAACTCAATTTTTCACGGTAATTTTTCCATTAGTCGTTTAATTTGGCCAGTTAGTTATTATCTTAGTTGCATAAAAAAATTCCGTTTTAAAAATATGTGTCAAATATTTGTGTGTATTGTTGAATGAGGGGTTGTAATTTTTTGGCTACTTAAACAGCAATTAACAAATATGAATTTTCAGTTCCATTCAAAAGCTTTTTAGTATATAAGTACAGACCGTTATTTGTTGTTATTGATTTAGTAATATACTTGGTTCGTTTAATTTGTTTCGCGTGCAAATAGGAATGTTTTCCCACGATGATTGCGAGTTATTAAAAAGGGGGGAAATAGTCTTGTAAATGAGGACGGCGAGGTGGATGGAAATTCCATTTTCGATCTCCTCGGTCCGTGCAAAAGAGCGTTGTTTATCTTAGAAATGATTCCCATTAAGATAGCATAGTTTAAAATCGGTCAAATTAACGGCAAACCTTAGACCAAGTTGAAAAGACAGTTTCTTGGGATACATTTGAGGGGTATTGTACAATAGATTGTCTGAATTTGTCAAAAAAATAAAAATAATAATATAAATAAAATTAACGGAATTATATCTCAATTTTCGGGGTTAGAAAATTACTTTCGACAGAAAATATTCTGACAACAATAATTGGTAACAAAGTCGAATAAAAAAATCAAAATAGCGGCATATTTCTGTATTTTTCCAAATTTTTCGACTAGGTTCACCTTTATCGTTTTCTCGGCAAGATGGAATATATTGATATTCGGGGTGTTGCTAATGATTTTTTGCTTCTTTTCTGCATGGCCGCCACCAGAAAACAAAATTCAGAGAGCAGCAGTCTTCCGAGATCCCAATCATGTAGGCAGTACGACAGGGTTCCATATTTGGCCTTTCCTTTCTTTTAATGTACACTCAAAGGCTAAAACCGGACATCGCTACAATATATTTATTTTAATGAAACCCAAATTAATCAATCTAGTTTAGAAATTCGGGATTTTCAATGTAAAAATTATTTTATTATGATGATTAATAACTTGCTCGCCATTCCATCACCTCCTCCATCCAGTTCCGACGGTCTTGACTTCTCTTAACTTTCTCCACCTGCAAACTACTTGTATCTTCCCTTATACTTCTCTTTTTCGATTATAGCTGTTTGGCATACGGTGGTCTCTCGTAGAGGAAGAACACGAGATTCAAGCGTATTTTGAAGATTCGTATACGGCACACGGGTTTAGGGGTTGTATTTCCATCTTTCCTGGCTGTTCCTCTCCTTCCGTGCGCAGTATTTCCTACGTTGCTTTTTTTCCAGTTCATCCACACTCGTCATACAATCCCTCCAATTCAACTCTTCACATCACACTCGTAAGACCAGCTCATCCTCAATCGACCTTGTCCTTCCGCAACATACAACCCATACCGTCGAAAGACCTTTCCTTTCTGATCCGAGCCCCTAAACTCTGGAACTACCTTCTATTCGCCACGCTTCCTACTTTTCCTCCTTTAAATCCCATCTTTATTATCACCTCCTCTCCCTTCAAGCAGAGACCTCACGATAACATTTCTATTTTTTTTTAAATTTTTAACTTCACAGTACTTCCTTTATTTATCTAATGTAAATTATTCTTAGGGGACACCAGTCGCGGAAAAAAGTTATTTTTCTTCTTCTTCTCACTAGCGCAATAATAGTAAAACAATTTAAAAAATTGTTAGTTTTGAATCTGTCACTAAATGGATTCCCGCTGTTTTGCTGAATTTTCTTTCAACCGTCATTGTTAAATGTTTTTTATTAATCTTCATAAATTTTGATCTCGTTTAATGTAGTTTACATTAAAAACAGCATTCTGTAATTAATATAACGATAAAAAGAGCTGAGGGTCTACATTTTTATCTGTTTGCGGACCACACCTCCTTAATCGTCGCGGAAAGCACTTCTGATGAGTCTTGGTTGAAAATTAAGCACGCAATGGATAAAGTAGTTGCTCAAATTTGGGAAAATAGCTTTGCAGTTAATATAATGGAAATATTAGCTCTCAGTGTTAGCTAGTCCCTTGATTTCTGGTCGACTGGAATCTTGGAATCTTATTAGAGTGGGATTTTCTCCACTGGACCCGGTCGGTGATGTCCTGGTCAGCAAGGTAGGAACTAATTTTTATTGCAAACTAAGCTAAACCGACTTTTTTTGCGATAAATATGCATTGGAACGTGTGAATTTATTTAATCAGAGTGGTTTATACCAGCTGTTTCCAGCCGATTCTCAGTTAAGGACTATTTTTCGGGCTGTAGCCCGCACTTAATTACAATTTTTCTAATTCAAAAAAGAATTATTCCTCTTATTTACAGGGCAGACTGTAGGGATTCAAGCAGAGAGCTATTTTAAAAATTAATAATCATAACATTGTCATGCTTATATATTCACTCTTTATCATTTTTATTAATAAGCATAAACATATGGTAGTCAGGAACTCGTATGTTCATATGTTCGCAAACTATTTCCAAATCCAATTAATAGTAGAAATGTGATTTTAAAAAGCCGATTAAAAAATTGCAATAACACACCTTCATTTAAGCGTCGTTTGAAAGACTAAAAGTGCAGAATGTGTAGAGTTTTTGCATTTTTAAGCCGCAGTATTACTTATTTAATATAATAAATTATGCATTTTACAAAAGTTAACTCGCCAAGTACTTTGTATTCCAGGGAAATAAAACTATTTATTTATTCAAAATACAGAACACTCGTTATTTCTTTCGTTAGGAGGATTTTACTTGTACTTTATGTACCTAAAAGGAATTAAAGATGTCTCCAAGGAGCCGTGGGAGAGTGTCCTGAATCGACACATAAATAGCTTTTTCTCAAAGAGGTCGATTTTCAAGAAAACAGATAATTCAGGAAACTGAGAAAATTGTCGTTCCTTTTTGGCGAAGAAATCAGCTCAATTCAAACAATCAACCAATTACGTTCTAGTTTACCTAAAGGTCCGATATAATTAAGCCCGTGGGATCAATGAGCAAAGGGATCGAGGAGGTTTGAAACAACGATTTATCAACCGGACGCACATCCCGTATTGCCCCGAAGTGATTAAACTGAGGATGATCGGTCATAGTTAAATTTGCATTAGTCAACAGACCTGAACTAAACTAGAAGACGTAACCAATACAATTTTCAGATTAAATGAAAATTAAAGCATAAATATTAATGACGAGAAAGCCTTTGGGAGAGTGATAATTCGGAAAATCCCGCCTACAGTTTTGTTTATTCTTTATTATTTTTTTTTTTATTATTATTAACTGAACATAGTTCTGATTTAAAATTCTTCTTCACTGTTAATGTTTTTTTGATGCTATAAACCGTTAACGAACGCGGTAATTTAAATACTTCATTAGCAACTGTTTCATAATGTAATTGAACCCTGTTACAATTGAATTAATAAAGCCCTCCTCCTAGTTGATGGAAAAGCAGGAAGAAGGTAAAGCGGATCTTGTACCTGCTTTCCACGACCTTCGTCCGAATTTAAAATTAAAATCTTATTTACTTTTGCCTTTACCAACAGAACTGCCCTTGTCCATTAACATCCGAAAATCTAAGGTAGACATGAGTGAAAATTTCATTAGCAGGCATTGCTTACTAAATAATTGAAACGTCTCATTTAGGCCCTACCTGACCTACATTACGAGGCGACGGCGACACCTCTTTGAATATTCCATACATTTGGAACACTCGGCTTTATCCGGGTTGTGGCAAATTAATGGCCCTCTTACGCCCGGCCCTATCACACCTAGGTGGTTGGATCCTAAGAGATATGGGCAGAATTACGGAAATGTAGCTGAAACAGGTTCAACGAGAAATGCGTCCGACCCTTATTTTCCACTAAAAAGGACAACAATTACAAAAAAAGATATTGAAAAAAAATCTTGAATTAGTTATTTTATTTTTAAAACTTTTTCGCATGTCTCTTTCCTGGAATGCAATCTCGTTGATGCAAGGACTTATTCTTAATCCATAAAATTGGTTGAAGCACCGTTTTGGCAGTTTGGTATAATACAAATGGTTCAGGGCCGATAGGTGTCCTCTTTGACTCCCTTCCTCCTTTGTTTCCTCGCACCTACCTAAACGAAATGATTTTTGTTGCTGTACCCATTGTCTGACGCGATCTTGGTCCAATCTCGAACATTTCTGGATTTTACTACCGATCGGATAGTTGCTTTTAGCGATTGTCCGAGTAGATGACTATTTGTCGCCTCCCCCAGGTTTTTAATCTCCCTGCCACAGTGACCACTGTAACTAGCCATCGTCTCCCCTCGAAAGTCAGTCTTTGAATTATTAACACAGTCATCAACCAAACTCTTAGTCTTAGTACTGATCTACGGCATTAACTTTGATAATTGGCATCATCGTTATTATTATTTATATATATATGTTTATATGGAGTTAACGTACAATAGAGAAACAAAATGGTCGATTTATTATATGAAATATTTATATAATACTATGCGGATATTTTTATGCATATTGCTTTGTAGACTGCTGTTGTAGTATCATTCCAGCCCTAACACGACCTCTGATTAATAGTTCTTCCTTTTTCGCATACCTCTGTCCTGGAATACAGGCCCCTTGGGCGAACACTATTCATGTATAATTGGGAAATGAAACTACGAGTTTTGTAAGTTGATACGTCGCGAAAGACTTCGGGGCCGATAAGAGCTCGAATTCAACTGTCTTTGGTCTATTTAGTTCATCGATTTGATGATCATTTTTATGATTTTAATTTACATGATATAATCAGAGCATATACTACAATTATGGGGAAATGTTTGCTGATGAAATCTTAAATGCAAAAAGGTTATCAAGCATTGACTGATTGCTTCTGGTTTTTTATTTATTTATTTATTTATCAACATAATGTATTAGCCTCGAGGAATCTCGGCATTCATAAATATATAGCTGGCTTACCACAAACCATCCTAAATGTAAAAATTTGCTGGCCAATAACATCAACGTAATACAATCTGTCCTTTTTATATTTAGGAGATAAGATAGACTTTTTAATATTTAGAAAAAATCACTATTCCTCGATTCGCAAAATAGATTAGGCCACTGTCTTTAGAACGTTTGCCAAGAAAACTCGCCCTTCTACGAAGTATGAGGGGAGAAAAAGAATTATAGTGGGAACACATTATGTGAATGGCTTTTCCAAGGGGGTAGTGAATGGGAACAGAGGGACTGAATTTTCCGAACTTTTACCCGATTGAAAAGAAAGTCTCCAAAGTTCGTTTTTTAATCAAGCTACTGTACGTCATTTTAGGTTTACCCCCACTTGGCTTATCGCGATTCCTTATTTGTTAAATTGGGCGGTTTTTACCCACATAACAAGCGTTACTTTTTTTTCAAATGAGAAAGCCCACTTGAAAACAAGACTTTAAGAATTCCTGATGGAAGTAAGAAATTCCAATATCTTTCGAAATGGATTCCATCCCAGCTCTTAATTAAGAATATTCAAGTAAAACACACATAGCAGTTTGATACCAGAACTGTTTTAAATTGTCATTTATTGAACCACTTCAGACCAACTAAGACCAGTTTCGCTCGGATAAACACTGAAAAATCCTTCAAGAACGCCCAAAATTCATCATGTTGTGAGAAAACTTCCTAGAGATCGGTAGATTTTACAGATTTGAAAAACTACTTTCTTTATTACACGTTTCAATGATATTCGTAGTAAAATCGGTCCGTTTTTATCGATGAGATTGGTAAATCAAACTACCCCAAAATCATCAAAAAAATGACAGGTATTAATAAGCAAAGCAGGGGGTTAATTATCGTTAATTCACATTGATGGCGGACATGTTAACTAATAAATGACAAACTGTACTATGGTTTAAAATTAAAATCAATGTTACTTTATGTACGACAAAAAATCAGCCGTAACAAATAGGTTCATTCTCTCATCCTCTTCTCCAAGTCCATTCCATTGCTTTTCACGGATTATCTTGCACGTTTTCTCATCTCTTTTGCTGTCACTTCAAATGCTAACAATTCTCGCGGGTTTTGGACTACAATACATTTGTATTATACAACACAATTTCTTCGTAGCAGAGCTGATAGTTATATTTCAAGTCATAGTGAAAAATAGCGATAAAGTTACAACAATCCGTTATTTTCTTAATCTTTAAGCGGTATTCATTCGATTAAGTGAATATTTATTTAATATTAATCCGTATTGTTCTGTTTTTTATTTAATAAACAAGTCTTTCGTCAATTCCGTCTCTAAATTTTTTCAAGAAACAAGTTGGGATTTTTTTTTTTGGGGGGGGGGTGGACTTTTATACTCCTCGAAAATAATGTACTCATCCTATTAAGCACACTATTGGAAAGCATATTGAATTCACCAGTATTTATGAAAATCCCAATAATAAGTGTGTGACAGTATAATTTGTTTTAAATTCTTCAAATATCCACTGTTTCAATATTATAGGTTACTGCCAGAGAATCATCAGTTGAACTGAAAATGTAGATTAGATTCTAAGAAAATTTAACATATATTTTGACAATGAAATATTGTAAATTTTCAACCTAACAATCCCCTAGTATGCTCCAAAAATACTCAACCTAGAAAAAAAGTAGGATTTTTGTAGCATAAGGTTTAATTTCAATCAATGCAAAAATCTTCAATTTCCTACACTTTAACCACAAACGTTTTCCATGTTTTAAAATTGAACTTTTCAGTAGTATTAGTGAATGTTATGGGAACGTGTGGTGATTAGGGACCGTTAATTGATAATTATTTAGAAATCATGAGATCCGGTCTGGTGTGATGTAGGTTTTCAGAAAAACATTTTCTTTATCGTGCCAACGTTTCGATCTTTATTGAAATCATCTTCTAAGCTTGGGAATTTGATTGAATATATAAAATATATATTTTGCATTGTATAAATTCACTTTTCCAGTTTAAATGTAAATAATGTTTGTAAATCCCAGGCCCTGAAGATGATCTCAATAAAGATCGAAACGTTGGCACGATAAAGAAAATGTTTTTTTTTTTTTTTTGAAGCTTACATCACACCAGACCGCAAATCACGATTTCTAAATAATTAGTTGTGAGAACGGTGTGAATTATTAACAATAGTTAGAAATACCTGACGAAGGAAAGATATTCCTTGAATGCCCGGCTTGATGGAACTGTTATTCTTTTCTTCCAAATTGGCCTTGTATCTTATTTTTAGTACAAAATTTAGTAATTTACCCAATTTTGAAGTCACAAATTACAATATAATTCCCAAATTTTAGGCCAAATTTTTACTATGACCGAACAATTTGGTAAAATGCATTAATAATTTTTGGATCCGCGGTAGGGCTGAGAAACAAAAAATCCAAATTCAACATTTATTGTGTCTTTAATAATTATAATAATAGATATCGGCGGCCCTTAATCTAATTAACAAGATCCTTTATGACTTTATTTACATGTGAACTAATAATTAGTCCAAAACCCTAAGTCCCAAAATGTTTAAGTTGTCTTCGCGGAAAACAATTATTCTGTTGCAACAATCTATCGATAAACTTAGTTTATGGTGTTAAATTAACTATTTAAACTTGAATGAAGATAAATGCTTAATAATTTCCTTTAATCGTTCTTCCAACGTCGTTTTATATAATTATTCTCTCGGTAATACCAAACTAAACAGAGACTTGGGTATATTCTTTGACAGCTAATTGGAATTTAAAGAGCATATAATTTAATAATGTAAATTGCCGGGTTTCGTTATGAGAAACACTCGTAATTTTCATAATCATCATCATTGACAGTGTAGAAAAATCTTATTCGTTCTACCCTTGAATGTTCTACTGCTCTATGAAATCTAAACTTTTCTTTTCATTCTGAATTTTTAGATCGAAATTAATTTTATAAATCCACTTCATTTTTGATTTCCTCTCCTTTCGTTTTGTAATATATTGTTTCTTTATAATATAACCTCTGGGCAAATAAATTGTATTGACCTCATTCCGTGCGTCAATTTCAACGACCGTTGACGTAAAACAAATTACATATTTTATTCCCAATAAATAGAAAGATGAGTGAAGGAAATTTTTTTCATCTTAATTTTGATAGTTTAAACTTAGAAGCGTTTAAATTTTAGATTGTTTTGAAATAAACATATTTTTATTATATAAAATATAATTAATTAATATCTTATGTAAAATATTGCAAATTATGGTATGAAACATAGAAATATAGTTTACTGTTATTATTAATTAAATCATTTATATTTCGGGATCGGATTGACCAAATAACTTCTTTCAATTAATTAATCTTTATGTAAGGTTGAAATGAAAAAGATCCCCTTGACGAATTAATATATTACAATTAATTAAGGGTTTTAGTTGAGATAAAAAAGACAATCGCACGAGCGGGATTCGAACCCCCTATATACGGCGCTGCTCTACCACTTGAGCTATCGTGACTTCGATCCACTCGGACACCAACTTCCCATCTCAAAATCCAACCATTCCAGTTTTCCCGCGTATTTGCCATTTTTCAAATGTATACTCTATTCGATTCTCGCCGATAAATGAAATAGCTGAAGAGAGCTCTTCGTTTTATTTATTAAATCTATTAGTGGTCCGATTGACCAAATAACTTCTTTCAAATAATTAATCTTTATGTAAGGTATTGGCTGAAATGAAAAAAAAAATAGTGGTGGTATTTTGTTCTTGTTGTTTTATAAATTTTGTTTATCTACTGCTGAAATCGTTTATAATTCACTGGTTACCCAAACTGAACGGTAGCCGAGGTGTTAGCGTGAGGGAACTCTCGGCTAGTAAACCCCGCGGTCGCGGGTTCGATTCCCGCCGTGTCTAGAATGGAGGTTTTCTGGAGTGGATTGCGATTCGAGGTTATTCCAATATTAGAAAAGATGTGTGGTGATTAGTGACCGTTAATCGATAATTATTTAGAAATCGTGAGATGCGGTCTGGTGTGATGTATGTTTCAGAAAAACATTTTCTTTATCGGGCCGATATTTCGATCCTTATGAGATCATCTTTAGGGCTCAAAGTGTTTGTCTTCTATGTAATTGTGTCATTCTTGCGTGTCGTGTTGAGAGTGGCCTGAAACCTACATCACACCAGATTTCTAAATAATTAGAAAAGATGTTAATTATTAAATACGATAACGAAGAAAATGGAAATATAAAGATACAGTGTAATAGTTTATTTGCTTTTATGATGTTGGTGTAGCTATGGCCGAGTTAGCATGTCTCTGTTCTGTAATTAATGCTGTGTGTGTCTTTGTTAATGTAAATCATTTCTAGAAAGTTCTCTTTGTATTTGTTTCTTTTCACTGTTTAATATTTGTATTTTGTCGAAATGAAAATTGGATTGTTTTTAAAATTGGTGTGTAGCCAATGTTGTGGAAAATGTCGATCTGTTGGTGTTGTAAAAAAAAGTTTAAATTATAAAAAAAAAAATTGAAAGCTATTTTAATGTGTCTGAGGATAGAAATTTACTTAATTTGTATGACAATGTGTGGGCGAATTTAATGGGAATTTATAGTTTGTCTTGTGTGATTGGGTTGATAATGTGTTGTGCACTAAGGATGTTTGTGTATGCTAGGTTAGATTCCGTTGATTATGTTTTTAGGGTAGCTGTTATTATGTTATTTGTGTTTGATATTGTGATCGATTTATGTTTGATTACCTACGACCAAAGAATGGGATAACAAAAACAAATGTAGACTCCTCCATCACAGAATGGAGCCAAACAAAACAAATGGAGAAGTGGACAAACTCTAGCAGTGCTAGACACAGTAAACTCATGATAAAACAACCCTCACCAAAACTAGCAAAAGCACTACTACAATTGGAGAGGGCGAATCTCAGAGGAGTGGTAGGACTACTAACCGGCCACTGGCATCTGAGAAAACATCTACAAAACATGGGCATATACAATGATGATCCCATTTGCAGACTATGTAATGAGGAGGAGGAAACAGCCACTCATATCATCTTCGAATGCGAAGCAACGGCTTAATGGAGGTTCAATCTGACGCGCAAAAGCGACTCAGAGAACCACATTGAAGCAATAACAGTCAATGACGATACTTCTGAGAGTCTATTGACTAAACCAAGGAACTAGGAAAGTACAATAAGCCAGAAGGCTGCAGTGCCTGGGGCACACAAACCCCACTTCCTAGTACCCTTGCCACCATTCCATTCCATTCCACTCTGCATTCACTTTTCATACAACATTGGTCTTTTGAATTTCTTTGTTATTTATTACTTTGTTATCTTACTACTAGTCAATCAATTTGGATGAAAGGCCGAATAAACTCAATGTAATGAACGGTATCGAAGAAAAATCCTACATGCTCTTCAATAAGGCGGAATTTTATTTTATCCAGCCATCTCCACCCCTACAAAAGTCTATACTCTATACTGTCCTGTGCAAAGCAATATTGACCTTTTAATCCACCTGCCACATGATTCAATTTGCGGTGGGCGGTCCACCGAAACCTTTCTCATACCAGTGTCAGCTATGATTTATAACTAAACAGTAAATACACCAGGAAAGAATTGAATTTTCCATTTGAGCTTATGTTTAATATGTTTTATTGCAAAAATGTATTTATTTTTTTAATAAATTAATACAAAGTGAATATTATCGGTAGGACTGAGTTATGTGAAATTTGTTTTATACAACGCTAATTTTGACATTCTTGGATTTATCTATCAATCCTTTTCATCTACATGTAGTTTCGCATATATTATTACGTTAAGACTATTTTGTTTGTTTAAAACTTTCTATTTAAATTAACTTTCATTTTTATTTTACAACAATGATTATACGTTTATTTACAATCTTTCATCGTTCATTCTAGCGAGTAGTCCAGGAAACACAGGGTTGTTCCAGCCCCCCCCCCCGAACCATCAAATAGGGTGAAAACACCCGGAACAGTTCGTGCAAGTGCCGTTAGATGGGAGAAAAGCCCAGAATTCTAAGTCCTAAAAACAATTATTTAGGGTTTTCACTATTACCCTTGAATTCTATGTCTTGGCAGTAAAATGAGTCAATTCAGTTGGACTTTTGGAGCATTTACTTTAAGTCCCCGTTTGATAAGACTAACGTTAAACTTAAGATTAATTAATTTGTTAAACTTACAATAGTGCAATTATTGAGTACCCAAGTGGGCGTATTACCATACACAAGAGTAGGTTCAATTTGATAGTTTCTTAAAAATATCATTTTTGCTCATTTTTAAGTAGTTTTTTTTAAGTATGGCAAACAGAATAGCAATGCGAAGGGAATCATAAACAGTTTGGTCGCATAAAACATTGTACTAGGAATATTATTATTTGAGCTGCGTATTTTTCTAGTAAAATTGTAGAAACAATTAACATAGTCAATACTTTCTATGTATTCTTATAACAAGCTATACCCATGGCTCTATATTGAGACTTTCATTTGGAAAATTTACAGTAATCTTCAAAATAATTGGTTTTACTTAAAAACAGAATGGGCTTTTCTTTTTCTTTTGTGAGAAGGCAACGTTTTAATTCTTTACTAAACCTCATAGGGAAATTACTATGATAATTAACTCTAAAGGGAACGAATTTCTGTAGCATGTAAAAAGTTTTTATAATAAAAAAAGGTGAGTTGTATCTGACGTACTAAGTCAATGTTGATTGGGTATAAGTTTAGGTTATTATAATTTGTAGAGATTAGTGACCGTTGATAGATAATTATTCAGATATCGTGAGGTGCGGTCTGGTGTGATGTAGGTATCAGAAAAACATTTTCATCAAAAGACAAACACTTTGAGCCCTGAAGATGATCTCAATAAAATATTTTTTCCATTGTATAATCACTTTTTTCACATCGTACACGTATTTGTTAAATGTAAATAATGTTTGTAAATCCCATCCCCTGAAGAAGATCTCAATAAACACCGAAACGTCGGCAAGATAAACAAAATGTTTTTCTGATACCTAGATCACACCAGACCGCATCTCACGATATGTGAATAATTGGTTATTTTTATAGTTAAAAGACCCATGACTAGTATGGAGGCATTAATGGAGGCATTTGAATTTTTTTAACGAGGGTTATTAAATAAACACATGCGGGGCAAGAGATTTTAAAAGAGAAAAAGCTTCCAGCGGCCGTGCATCCGAACGACCAGTGATGATACCTTTAACAATGATGAGCGCTGTGTCAACAGTTATATGTTTGGAACACCAAAGGCCGTTTTTAAAAAAGATTTATTTTACTTTAAACATACAAAGATAGTTACAAGAGAGAAAAGGCGAGAGAATCGTCAGAAGGATGTCGTACGCCTGAAGAACGGGGAGAGAATACGCGCCGTTTGAGATAAGCGCTAGGTTTATATGAAGACGTAATGCAGAGTCAGCTGGGGCAGTTCCTTCAACTCTTAACACGACACCGAGCCCCATTTAAAAAAAATTAAACTTAACATCTAAATGTAGATTGCTATCTATAGGTACAAGACAAAATTAGATTTATGTACAAGGTGAGGTTTGCAAACTAAGTCCTAAAATTACCAAATTATTCAGATATCGTGAGTGTGACATCAGACCGCATCTCACGATATCTGAATAATTATCCATTAACGGTCACTAATCACTACACATAATTGCCAAGTTTAAAACTGAATTATATTGTTTAAAGCTTAACAAATAAATAAATGAATTTATAATCAAATGAGCTTTATCTGGTTTAGTTATAGGGAGGATGTGGACCAATCTATATTAGGCTGTAATATTGAACTCGAATGAGTTGGTCAAAAGAAGCTTTTAAGGTGATTTCTTCAACAAGTTGAGTGTAGTGTTTAAAAAAGTAGACAGCACCGCGAGAAGACGTTTTGTTGAGCAAATAATTGGAATGCAGAGTTGTTTATAACTTAATTTCATTACTACAATAGTTTAGAAGTAAAAAACGGAGTTTGGATTTAACACCACCACCTTTAGACTTAGTTTGTCCAATTAACACGGTCGGAGCGATAAATGGAATTTCTAACAAAAAATCGTAATTCGGCCCATGTTTCGTTCGAGACGATAAATATCACAATTTATATTAACATTTAAATATATTTCAGAACTAATTCCACGGACATTTTGATGATAAACTGTCAATTTACTCAGTAAGGTTCAGATTAATTCATAAACAGCCCTTTCTAGCGAAGGAACAAAAAACGTGGATGGATGATATTTTTTGGCCACTTGGTGGCGTTAAAGATCATTTCCTGTTGATAATAATCAACACCTGTTCTGAAATTTTTTTGAAATAATTTTGCCCTTTTGATTCCAACTTAAATAAAAATATAGTTTAAGTCCGGTATTTAAAAAAATGTGAATGTAAACTGTTTGGGTATTGTTTAAAATAAAAATAACTTTGCTTGTAGTTTTTCTATATTACTCTTCGTAGATATTTCGAATAATTACATCAATGACAGTTTTAATCAGTAGGAGCTACTTTATATTGTACGTAAACAGTTAATTTCATAAGTCTTTAAAAATACCCTTAAATAATCCAGTCAACATTTTATGATTTTCAGAATCTGTAGCTGCTGTAAGCTCTGTTTAGTATGTAGTTGGTAACTACAAGCTCCATTAATATATAGAAACTTTTTCTTGCAATTACTTGATAAGACTTCTTTTTAGTTGACTTTTTTACTTTTGTGTTTGGGAATTGTCATTTGTTGTATTTGTATTTTTAGCATTTTTAGCTCTTAAAGCACTCTTAATGAAACGTCACAAGAGCTGTTTTGAAGTACAAACTTCGCCTCTCAAACTTTACCAACAAGTGAGATTACTTGAAGTTGTTTAGTCTAGATGGAAGCGGTTGAAAACGGGTACCATGAACAATATTGAACGATGAAGTTAGCCGATATTAGTATGGACAAACATATTAATAGCCTAATTACCGCAGATTCTTGTCTCAGACCAAACTGTTTACCTTCACCAACACTCACTGACTTTCCCGTCTATAGGCACGGCCTACGTTAACGTGAAATAGTGTCGAATTCGGATTAACTATGTGTGCATTGCAGACTCAGTAAGTCCCTGCCTGCTTTCAAGGCAGAGGAACAAGGCTTCCTTTTTCTGTAGCGCTAATAACTCTTTGATGAATTTAATCTTTCTCCTCGCACAATACCTTCACTAAGCCTAGATTTATTTCCCTGGAGGGTTGAGGAGGTAGATAGGTAGGTCGGCCAGAAAAGAGGCCAAGCAATAATTGGCCGTAATAGCTTTACGGCTTCGCCGCCCACCATTTAAATTAAATAAGCCCTCTTGGCAATTCTCTCCAAATCATCATATTTATACAATAATCTCGATATCTTTTCGAAACCCGTCTTCCGGCAGGCGAAGTATAAATAAGCCGAGATAAGCGCTTGGATTTTAATAATTAGCAATTTATAAAATGGGTTGAATTTCACTTTGAATTCCTACGTGTTGGAATCTTTCGTCATATGTACAAGTTATGCAACTTAACATGTACAATAGAATATCTATAAACGGATGGTGTTTGATAGATACTGAGCCGACAGTTTACGGTTCATTCAAACTCGTTCCTCACTGAAGAAGATAAATCGATGAGAGTAGATGGACTGGGTAAAACAATACGTGTTTCTTAGTTTAACAAATATAAAAAATCTTTATGATTAATCTTTAAGGTATTGGCTGAAATAAAAAGGTCAGTAGTCACAGGCGGGATTCGAACCCACGAGGCTAAATACGCCGCTGCTCTACCATTTGAACTATCGTGACTTCGATCCACGTGGGCATCAACTTCCCATCTCATCCCAACCATTCGAATTTTCCCTCCTTTTTGTCATTTTTCAACTTTTTTCAACCAATACCTTACATAAAAATTAATTAATTGAAAGGTGTTATTAGGTCAATCGGACCACGAACCCTAATGGATTAAATATAATAAATCTTATATTGTCATAAAATTAAGTAAAATTTTATCCTGCAAACTATAAACTGCAGTTATGAAAGAAAAAAAAACATGATTTATACAAACTATTGGGTTGTCCGGAAAATAATGCAGGATTTTAAGTTTTCATTAAAAAAAATCTATATAAAATATTCTGTTTACGTTTACAGGATTACTCATTTGTATGAATGTCAACACTTATTAATCCTCTTCCAAATGATATTGTTTGTTTACCTCTGTAGCATTCCGCTACTTGGAAATAATTCAGTCATCCTTATAATGTCAAAGCGAGAATTTCGTACGATTTTCTTTTACGAGTTTAAACTCGGCCGAAGCGGAGCCCAAACGGCTAGAAACATTAACCAAGTCTGGGGCGAGGGTTGTGTTAATGAGTGCACTGTGCAAAGGTGGTTTAAAAAATTTCGGGAGGGAGATTTCAGCCTTGAAGATGAAGAAGGTCGTGGAAGGCCTTCCTCTCTTAATGATGATGTTCTGCGATCAGTGGTGGAAGAAAACCCCAAAACAACTGTTCGAGAACTTGCAGAGCAACTCAAAGTCAGTAAAACGACCGTCGCTGACCACCGGTATGGTGGGCTTCATTTGGTTTAATACACTACAGCTTCTTAAATCCTGGCGAAACCATCAATGCTGAATCATACTGTAACCAAATTAATACCATGCATCAGAAATTGGCAGTAATGAAGCCCTCTTTGGTCAATCGGAAAGGGCCCATTTTGTTGCATGACAACGCTCGACCACATGTGTCACGTGTAACGTCACAAAAATTATTGGAGCTTGGCTATGAAACTTTGCCTCACCCACCCTACTCTCCGGACCTCTCGCCTACTGACTACCATTTTTTTAGACACCTGGACCACTACTTACAACACATAATATTCAAAAATCAAACGGAACTGGAAAATGCATTTATTGACTTTATCAATTCTAAAAATTCTGAATTCTACTCAGACGGAATTAATAAGTTACCAACACGTTGGGAGAAATGTATTGAGAGTATGGGAAATTATTTTGATTAAAGAACATTGCTTTAAAGTAACTAGTTTCTTTTTTTTTTGTTTAATACCAAAATCCTGCATTATTTTCCGGACAACCCAATATCATTATTTTTGTATCTATAAAACTGATTGACGGTCTTTCCGCCATGTAGAACATCACATTAGACGAATTTCCTTCTCCCTATAAACTACAGTTTATACCTAGAAATTTACGGGCCGTGCTGTTAATGATTTTACATTTACCAGGATATTGTTTTGCCCATCAATGCACAGTGGGCCCAAAAAGAGTAAAAGGGGACGTAAAGTTAATTTTAAATTATTTTCCTCTAATTGAACAACCTGTATTCAGGTACTGATATACTAGAATCACAATGGATCCAGTGTGTGTGTGTGTGCCAATCAATGTAATATAGTTTATCTCATGCAGCTAAACCTAATTATTAAATGAAATTAATTCACAGTTAAATTAGGGAAAGAAATCTGCGCAAAACAGTACAGGTCCAACGAACGGTAAATCATAGCAATACGACCGAAGTACATTGTACAGTGTAGAACACTGTACCTTGGTCCTATTTGAATTTTCATAGCTAATCGCTCAAAAACCTAAAAATACTTATTTTAAAAATAAAGTAAAATTAGCATTCTACAGTGGTAAAATATTTAATGTTATTTTCTCCCATACAAAATAGAAAATGAATCCTAGCAAAAACTAAAAATAGATCCAATCTACATCAGGTTAATTATTCAAATATCGTGAGATGCGAGATCTCAACACATTTCTACATCAGTTTCTACACGTGTAATTTTTTATGCATAGATGATTTGCAAATTAACGATAAAATAAAACCAAAAGTAATGGCTATTTTTAAAACTTCACAGTTATATTAGACAAAGAAAATCTAGGCATATTGGGAGTGAATCATTGTCCATTAGTGCAATATGAATTTATATAATTAATTGCTAAACATAAAATAAAAATACAACGTTTCACCAGCATTATAAAACATTAAAACATTTTTTCCTTCCACGCAAAATGAAAATTATTGCAATAACAATTACATTAATGTGTAATTTCTTTGCATATTTGATTCTTACCAAAATCGTAAAATAATAAATTCTAAATTGGGGAGCCGTTGGGCCAAAACGGACGCGGGATCGCCAATTTTAATGAAATGTTTTTTGGTTATACTTGGGCGAAAAATATTGATTCTTGAAAATGAGTCCAATTACTTTTATTGTTTCACTCAAAATTATCTTCCCTATTAGATGTTTCTTGTGGGTGCAAACTACGAATATTAACTTACTTAATAATAAATTTATACAATTGATTTATTATATTTTTTATTGTCTAATAAGACATTTAAATTAATGTTCAATTGTCTATGTTTCAGGTAAGTCGTTAACAAGGAATGATTCACAGTAAGTTTACTTTACTTTTTTATTTTTTTAAAAGGGTCGTTTTTCCATATAATCGGGGATTTTTGTAATGGACTAGTACCTACCTATTAGTTAAAAGGCTATTCCGTCCTTCACGGTAGCGAGCGGAAAAATCCCACTTGACTTGGCCAAAGACTCCAACTGTCAACCTGTCAATATCCTGCTGTTCGTTCGAGTTTGGGCTAAAAGGACGGTTAGAGGACCAGGGCCGTTATGTCGCGAAAAGAGAAAGCTCGGTATGAAACACCTCTCCATTCGCTCAAAATGCCAACAAAAATAGATCCCAACGAACAAGGCAGGATAGAAAAAAAGGTGTTGGTTTCAATTGGCGTATGAAATATGGGTACTAGAAAAACAGGCTCTTATAGATTTCGTACCTGATTGGACCGTATAAATTGATCTTTTCTCTATTGTTATCAATTCTTATTTTCTTCGCCTATGCGTTCTGTACCATATATATGCAATTTAAAAGCTATCATTTTCAAAGAAGCCTTATTTATCACGATAATAACGTTAATTTGAAAATTTTTATCATTTGTAAGCTAATTTAGAAAAAAACAGCCATATTATTTACATGATTTCAGTACCTAATATTTCAACATATAAACAAAATTCTATTAACAAAAGCTCTTGTAGCATGTCAATACATAATTTGCTATTTTTCGAGTTTAGAACGTTCCGACCAAATAATTTTAATTTAATTCGTTTATTATAAAAGTAATGAATGGAATAATCTAATTTCTTTTCATGGAGAAGCAAGAAACAATAATTAAAAGAGGTTATGATGGAGTGAGAATATCAATTTAATAGCTGAAAGGAGTAATTCTACTCGCAAACTGTAAATATTATCTTTATACTGTAGCAAATAATATATAAAAACAGTCCGATTGGTTGGAGGTCAAGATGGCTCAAGTGGTAAAGCAGCGGCGTATCTAGGCCGAAGATCGTGGGTTCGAATCCTGTTCCTGCTACTACGACATCTTTTTACTTTTTACCTAAACCATACTGATTTTGCCCAACAAATTATTGGATCCAAATGTCCAACTAATTGTAGTTTTAGAATATTCTCAGAGATTTTACCAAAAATGGTTATTGGTCTATAATTTGGCGTAATCATATTTATTACCGTTTTATAAAGTGGAAATACCAACCCTGTTTTCAAACATTCTGGCGATACAGATTTGTAAATACTTTCGTTTTAAATGTTTACACAAAGTTCCACGATATAAACAACTGTTTTGTTAAACTTCTAAAGCCGTACAGGTTGAGCAAGTTTTAATGCTTTAATATCCTGTCACATTTGGCGGCATTGTTTTAAAGCAGGGGACTTCAAGAGTTTTGTTATTTAGTTTTATTACATGATATTTTTGTTTAATATCTTCAAATAGATTTGGAATATCCAGATTTCCCTAGAACTAGATTAACCACGATTAATTTTTTCTTTCAAATATCATGCACACAATACAGATGTGAATTATGATGCCCAATCTCTAATTTAATTGCTCAAATATAAGTTCCTTAATTACCCACATGAGAAATGATCCTGATGAGCCCTCGTTGTGTAATAACTCTACGAGGTAAGACTTTTTTCATTTAGTTCAGTATCCCATTCTTTTACAGTTTTGGTTGCTCTTGTTGGCAACTACAAAAGTTTTGAGAGCGTTTTTAATTGCAAAACTTAATTCCCCTGTTTATTCTTGAAATGGTCGGTTTGGAAATGAATGCACTGGAGTACAGTGGAGCACTTTAATTATTAATTTTATACGGAGAAGCGCTAATAGTTTTTTCCCCGTTTTGTTTACACAATTTTTTATTTACGTAACATCTGCTATTCCAGGGAATTTCCCTCCGGCCACCGTCTACAGCACAGGTTTTTGCTAATTGATTCTGTATAAAAACTTTTCATTTGTGTTGAACTTACTTTTAAAAACTTATTTTTTAATTAATTCATTCATTTAAATCGATATAATGAACGGAATAAAAGACAATAATAATGTTAAAACGGGGCGAATTAAGTGTAAAATATTTATACTTATATTTGTAGATATTATGCAATTACAATGATTTATCTACGCAGAAATATCACCAATTTCTGATTGTTTTAATAGGAAAAATTCGATTTTTTTTAATGTAGGCGTATCAACTTTTATATATATTGCCGGTTGCAGTAAAAAGTTACGCATTAAGTGAAAAAATGGTGAATTATGCCAGTTATGAGAATGAATATATCAAAACCATTACCCGACACTGTGTTACACACTTAACAGACTCAGAAAAGCATATTAATGCTAAATCTTTCAATTAATTAAGATTTTTAATTGAGATAAAAAGTCAGTGTCACGAGCGGGATTCGAACCCACGATCATCAGCTAGATACGCCGCTATCGTGAATTCAATCCACTCGGCCACTAACTTCCCAACTAAAAAAGTCAACTAAAAACTTTAATTCATTGAGAGATATTAGTTGATCAAGTGGATGACGAAAACTAGTGATATCAATGCTAAATTTCGTCCGCTATTCAATTTCTAAAAAAAGAATTTTAACATTCAACTACGATTTCTTGAAAGTTCCGATTTTGCATATAACCCACTTTTAACTAGAAGCACATATACATACATTATGCAGTATAGTATACAAATAGGTAATAAGTTATGTTGATGCAATAAAAATCCAGGGGTATTATTCCACAAAACATAACATTCAAAACCATATATAATGCTTGAACTGAAAACCTAAAAATACGAAGATTTTTCTGAGAATATGTGCAACATTTAATAATTTAAAACAAAAATTAAAGCATTTTATCATATTTTACCGTTCGAAACTGGAATACAATACCACTGTATATCACCAAATCAGTAACAATCATAGAACAAATAGAAAAACTATTTTCTAGTTATGCCATGTAAATAATACTAACGTAAACAACGAACAACTGTTAGGAAATTTAAAACATTTTAAATTAATAGGTAAAAATCAAATTATATGAAATTTGTCGGGAGTGTCAGTAGTTATTTGGAAATTATTCTTCCATACAAGGAATAATTTTAATAAATAATTAATTAATTGTCTCACAGGTTACAAAACTTCATAATATTGAATGTCTGCACCGTTGAATTCAGTGTCAAAAAATTTACACTGATGAGTATCTTCTTATGTGAAGCAGTTTGAAGAATTCTTATCCGTGTGTAGATATTCTGGAGATTCAGATAAAAACTTTCTAGCTCATGAAAGACTAAAAGTGTTTTGAAGTTTTGCGCAACAACACCCCAGGGAAAAAACAATAAAATAGGGGAAAAGTAATTAAACTCTGTACTGTATATGTATTCCCCCTAGCCTTGATTTGGCTTCAGCGAATGTCTTGATTTAAGACTTTTCAAATAATGTTTATATATTCATATTCACTTTACGTCCTACTGGTTTCACTTTTGACTTATTCACATATCTAATATCAGGTTTTTGGCGTTCAAAAAATTAGATGCAAAAGACAAAAGAGAAAAAACAAGTTGACTGAATAAATGGTACTCTTAATTTTTAAAATCATAATCTAGATGTGAACTAGGACGGCAAATCTGAAGGTCAGATTTTTACACCACACATGTTCAAATTTTTTTAACACCTTTTATCATTTCATTAATATTGTTAACGAGCAAGTGGACTGTAATTTTACGAACGAAATATTGGATAAAATCCCCCCCCCCCAAAAAAAAAAAACAACTCACCGTTCAGACGACTCCTCAAATCTCCACGATGAGTTATAGGGGAAAAGGACAGGGGTGCGGACGATGTAGGAAAATCTGGATCAGGTTACCATTTACCTTGTTTCCTTGAAGAGCCACACTGTCGATCGGTGATCTCGCCACGACGATTGCGAAAAATAAAATAAAGAAGGCAAAATAGGAATTTAGAACGATAACGATTTGTATACGGCCGATATGAATGATTCGAACGACAACAACGAACTCTGAAGAGGGCCGAGCGTTAACATCCCAAGACCCCGGGCCCAAAGTCCACGGAAAAATGCCGTTAACAAATATATAGCATTTAAACTCGTATGTTCGCTAACTTAGATAGTGTTATGGAATTATAATAGAATTTTTTATAAATTGTTAAATAATAAAAAACATTCGACTTTATTATCATGCTTTTCAGGCGAATAGCAATTTTACAATGAAATTATATGTGACATGTGTACGCACGGGACATTATGATTTTTAAGTTTAAGACCTTCATTTTTCTAAAAATGACAGTATAGTCTCAGCTTGGGGGGCCGCGGTAGCCGAGTGGTTAAGGCGTCAGACTCTCGGCTAGTAGACCCCGCGGTCGTGGGTTCGATCCCCACCATCGCTTCTGGAATTTTTCTGACGCCTAAGGGGACCGGTGGCGGCAATTAAAAGAAATTGACACGGCACTCATCAATGGAAGGGGCGGGACCCTGAACCTGGTCCCAACCCCCTTCAAAAATGAGTTTCTTCGATGGAAGAACACTGGTACAACGGGGGCTCAAGTTCACTTTGTGTTGTGAGCCCTCCCCCAAAAATGGAGCCAGGGTATAGTACAATAAGCTGTACAGCTGCAGTGCTCAGGAGGGGACTTCTCCAGTCCTTGGTATCCATCCATCCACCACGCACGGGAAACAAAAAAAGATGTTACCAAAAGGCAACATTTGCTCATTAGTCTACACTTATAAAAGATATTTGTCGTCTTAGATTATTTATCCCTTCTGTTCCTTGCCTTTCAGGACGAATGTCGTACACCAGATGTTATGTTGGGAAAGGTTAGTTTCTTTTTTCTCGAGTAGACTTCCTTGACTCTTCGTAAAGTCGAAGTGTAAGGCTTTTGACTTTTGCCGTCTTATATCCAACATCGCAGTAAGATTTGTAGAATTGTTTGTCAAAACATTAAATGAAATAAATAAAATTCAGGTCTGACAATTTTATAATTAGTAGAAGAAAAAGTATTTGTTTAAGTCTATAGAAATCTTTCAGTATATAATAAATCATTTATTTACTATTTAAATTAATTCGTTTGACAGTTTTATATAGAAAAATGGAATGCTTGATGAAAGCATTTTGCCAACATTAAAGAAAAAGATCGTTATAAAATTTGTTTTATTTACTATTTATTATTTACGTAGCTAATATCATGTTTCAGCGTACTAAAAAATTAGACAAAAAAGGCAAAAAAAAAGAAAACAACGTTGACTGAATAAATAATACTCTGAATTTTTAAAAAATCACAACAGCGCGTTTAAAAGTCAGATTTTAAACCGACAGGATTTTCAATTTCCTTACTAAATTTTATATTTCTTTAATATTTGCACTTGTCGTACTTATTTGAACGCTAAATTGTTTATTATTATAGTTTTATAAAGGAATTTTGTTCTAAATTGTTAATGTAAAATATTCAACTTTTTTATTAATGTTTTTTAAATCAGTAGAAAAAAAATTGCAATTAAATATATGTGGCATACTCACTGGAAACAAAGGAAGATGTAATCAAAAATAAGTCACAATCTGCTTGTTAACCTAAACTAATTAAACAATTTTGTCGTCTTAGATTATGTATTTTATTTGTTAATTTGTCATAATTCACAGGATTTTGTTTCATTATATTATATGATAGTCAGGAAGGAAATTCGAAAAAATTTCTTTTTTAATCTAATTTTTTCAATAAAGACATTGCGCGTCAGGGTCTTTGGCGATATTCAATTTAGGTATGCGGATTTTCTGATTTCTTTAATGAGTGAACCAATCCGTGAAACAGTGTGAGAGGCTTTAGGGCCAAAAGGGTTTTCTCCTGTATTCATTATCCGCGGGAGATGGGGTCCCAAAGTGTCATTATTTACATTTCCTCCAGCCGTATCGGCACAAGTTTGTTTTGTTTAAATTTTAAATCACAAATTTTGTCTTCAGTCCACATGGATATATTTTAACATCAAGTTGCGAGAGGTAAGAAATTGTCAAAATATTCAACTACTGTCCTCGTATAGATTTTCTCCAGGCTCCTGTACCGCATAGACCGGAGAGCGCTCTATCCTCTATAAGCCTCAAACGGAACGTTTACCACCCTCTAACAGGTATCGCTCTCGACCCATTTTGGAAACCAATTGATTATTTTATATTATCAAATAGACTATGTGATTATGTATTTACTAATGTTGTTGACCCTCCGTACAACCAACTGTACTATCTAATAAAGTTTCTTCTAATACAATTACCTTTATTGTATTAGGTTTTGTACAAGGAAAACCATTATAGCTATTAGTAAATTGGTTTTTATATCAGAAAACAGTCAAAACCTTTCAGCCTAAATTATAAATTATAATATAAATAAGAAGTTTACATCTGTTAATACTGTATGAAGATAGCATTCCTTACAGCAGAATATTTATACAAATTATTAAGGCCTAAGTATATAAGAATAAATATATAGAAAAATGTTATATGTATTGTAAATATTTTGTTTTTAATTTCAATTACATTGAACAGATTTTATCGTATTTTGAAAATATTTTCTAAAGGACTCTTTTGAAATATATCCATTACAAAAATAAGTACTCTATTTACTAAAAAAAAAAAACTTTTCTAAAAGGTTTTTCCTTTAAATTTATTAAAATCCTTTTTGCTTGACCAATTTTACGGCGTTTACGAAATATATGGTAGAATTGAGTTTATTCTTTTCGTTTTTCGAGAATAATAAATCAGAGTCCTTCTCATCAAGGACCACTCAAATGCCATTTTGGTTTAAATTTACAATGCTCCGGGTTTCCGTGGCAGCGTGAAATTGCTATGAATTGAAGTGGACAGATATGGTCGGGCGGGAAAAGGTAAAGCGTATCTGTATGCTTCGTTCGTTTTCTATGCTATTTGCCATCTGTTTTCTTTGTCCATTCATAATTTATATACCAGTTACATTAGTAAACTTCACATAAAAAATTATGTTTTCTGGTAATATTTATCATTGAACGATTGCTTAAGCCCAATTATCTTTTAAAAATATGAAAATTCGACAATTATAAAGACAGAGTTAAATGATCGGAGATAAAATGTCTAATCACTAATTATTTTATGTAAAAGTCTTCTTTATTATTTTTGTTAAACGCTCAAATCCCATTATTTTCCGTTGTATTAATATATTATTCTGTTATTCTCCCGTTTTATTCAAAACGGAGCTCTCAATCATTTTATCTCATTTGCTTCCTGCCTTCCAGGAAGAAGGAGGTATAGCATAAATTGTTATGTTGAGAGAAGTTTGTTTCTGTTGTTTCTCGAGTAGACTTTTCAACGTCGTCCTGACTCTTCGTAAAGTTGAAGTGTAAAGGGAAAGTTTAGAACGCTTTTGACTTAGCCCGTCCTGTATCCAATATCGCAGTTTGAGTCGTAGAATTGTTTGTAAAAACATTTAATAAAATAAACAATGTTCAGGTTTTAGAATTTTAGAATTATAGAAGAAAAGGTACCTGTTTAAGTCTATAGAAATCTATTAGCATAAACAATAATTTATTTACTATTTCGATGAGTAAATAACTTGAAATTTGATATTAATCGAATGATTATTCTTCCATTGTTTTAGTTCAAAAATTAATTTGAAAGTTACATCCTGAAAATAAGGAATGTTTGATAAAACCGTTTCGTCAATTTTAGCGATAAAAAAAATCGTAACATTTATTTACTTTTTTTATTTGGTTTCCAATACAAATAAATATTTTACTTACTTTAGTGTTTCATTCAATGATATTGTGAATTTTGAAAGAATACTTCGTTCCGCCGTCAAGCTTTAGAGTAATATTTCAAATTTCATAAAAATTGTGAAATTATTTCTAATAATTTGAACGGTTAATAAATATAACTAGCGGTGCGATGTAAGTATCATTTTTTTATCGTGTCAACGTTTCGACATTTATCCAGATATCGTGAGATGCGGTCTGGTGTGTTGAAGGTGTCAGAAAAACATTTTCTTTGTCGTGCCAACGTTTCCCCATATCTGAACAATTAAATATTAACGGCCACTAATCTCTGCACGTTTCGACCTTTATTGAGATCATCTTCAGTGTTCAAAGTGTTTGTCTTCTGTGTAAATATGTCATTTGCCTCTGTCGTGTTGAGACCCAATAATGATACAATCTACACAGAAAACTAACATTTTGATCTCTGAAGACGATCTCAATAAAGATCGAAACGTTGGCACGATAAAGAAAAGGTTTTTTTGAAACCCACATTACACCAGACCGCATCTCACCATTTCTGAATAATTATCGATTAACGGTCACTAATCACCTTAAATAAATATAATTATCTACTTGCAGTGTTAGAAATTATGACATCATCTATAATATATTTGTTTTGAATGAACGGAGGTTACAATTGTAATATAAAATGGAATTGTAATAAATCTCCTCCACTCTATTAAGCTTTTCTTGAAAGTTTAAGTAAGAAATTCTTAGACATTGGTCTTTTCCTTGATTTTCAATCAAAATTAAGAGAACACTCTAAAAAATGTTAAATTTGTAGTGACTGTTTTTTGGACAAACAGATTTTTTCTATTTATAAGTTTAACTACACTATTACCAGATGGATTTTAGTTTACATTAAACTTACTTTTTGAGGAATGTCTACTTACTGTTTAAGTATCAATTTCTTATGTTTTGCCGTATATCAGCAATTTTTCAAGTTTGTTAATTATTTAACCGAAAGATGTCATTTTTCGATACCATTTTCTAAATTCTATATTTAAAAGCTTAAGTTTTTTATGGTTTCGTTTTTTCCGAATTAACCTAATGTTTAATCCCTGATGTTTAATAAAAACTTGTAATATTAGGGCTGATAACAATCGTACACAGTTAATTTCAACGACAACAGTCTACATACTAATTTGTATTCTAATCGCAACTCGCAGAAAACCATATTGCACACTTTTCTTACCGAAAGTATTTCCAAGTTTGCGAAAAGAACGTTTTATACCAATTGGAGGGGAAAAAGTGTCCGACAAGCGGTTCTCCGGTGGCTCAGTTTCAATTACACGACCGACAAGGACGTTGAAGGCTTTCGGCTCACATGTTGAAACAGTGGGAAAAAACATTTGACCCACTCCTTAACTTTTCCCCCCGGCCTATTTCAGCAAACTATCCGATTTCGAGGCTAAACTTTGTCCTTTTTTTCGGATCATTGCTCACAACGGAATTTCAACGAGGCGTGAAATTAATTTATTAAATTCTTTATATTTAGTGATCTGATGGCCAATTTATTTATTTCAATTATTAATATTTTTATGTAAACTTTTGGTTGAAAGAAGCAGTTAGTGCCAGGGGGCGAACCTTCGGTTAAATACGCCGCTGTTCCACCACTTGAACTATCGTGAGTTCGATCCACTCAAACACAACTCCCCCATCCCGATATACAACTATTTATTTATTATTATTTATTTAATAAATCACTAATATTAAATAATAAATAATTTATTTATTAAATACTCTCTTTTTATGCGTACTATTTAGTGACGGTTAATTAATGATTATTGGAAGATGGTGAGATACGGTGACCTGATGAGGGTCCAACAACACTGGCTACCCACCATTCTGAACACAAACACAATTTTGACTTTTGCAATACAAAAATAGTACACACGGAACAAACGAAACATAAACATTTAAGAGATGGTTTACATTAACAGTAATAAACACATAATTAATTATAGAGCAGACACGGATAAACTAAGCCGCAGTTACGATCACAAATCAAATCTTATATCAGTAACACACAAAATGTATAATACAACATATGAAATATTAATTGCACTCCACATATAAAACAATTTTCACGTAACAATTTATCCATCCTTTGCCTAATAATCCAATCTATAATAAGAAAAGATAACTAAGCCCAAACGAGAAACCATTAAGCTTTTTCCCATTGTCGGCCGCTTTTACCTCAAAGAAGCCGATTCCTCGTAGAAAAAAGAAAATCTAGCCCTCCTCCCTTCCACTCTTTCAAAATCAAACATGTATAAACAAAAAAAAAACTTTTATCTTACTATCATTCGTAACATACAACAACAAACTCACAACACTGACACATATACACAAAACACACCGAGTTTGAGTGATTAAATACTTTGAATAAATGTGTGGTGTTTAGTGACAGTTACTTGATGTCTATTTAGAGGTCGTGAAATGCGGTCTGGTATGACGTAGGTTTAGAAAAAGATTTTCTTTATCGTGACAACGATTCGATCTTTATTGAGATCATCTTCAGAACCTGGGATTTATAAATACTTTTTAAATATAGAAATACCTGTTGGATGTAAAAAATGAATTTGTTCAATGATAGAAATGTTAGACTCAATCACTCAGTCAAGAAATTTGTGCTCACTGGAAGTGTTGGTTTTCTGCGTAACACTAAGCTTTGAATAAATATAAAATTTCTAAAGTACAACATTGTAGAAACTCATTTTCATATGTATTTGTATCATCCAAACAATGATTGTAAATTCCAGGCCCTGAAGATGAACTTAACCAACGACTCTAACCCTAGGGACAATAAAGAAAATGTTTTTCTAAAACTACATCACACAAGACCGCATCTCACGATCTCCAAATAATAACTCTTTTTTTTATTATGCAACAAGGCGTAATAGAAACCCTAGTACAGTCTGCAGTTAAACTAATAAAAAATCGTTTAGGGACATGGTTCGGTTGTTCCCCCAAATAAATAAATATGTACATTGTTTTGTTTGTACAATAAAAATTATTCGTTAAAGTTATGGTTTTGTTTGGCCAAAATTTTGTTTCTGTTAAATTAAGCATTAAAAGTAGAAGTCCTGCGCTATGTTCTCTCTCATATAAAAACGATGTACAAATTTAGAAGACTTTCAGTTCTTATATTTTTCTGTATATCACGCAGTAATGTATATGTTTAACTATTAATAAGGATTAAAACTGGGTTCCTAGAGCGGTCTATATGTAAATTAAGGAAACGTTTCACCCTATTTCCCCCCCCTCGTTTCTAAAGTTTAAAAGAGTTGTGAGATCGGCGGTTTATGCGGTCCTTGCAAAGAGGAGCGGGGCCGACCGGTGGGGGCGGTCGGAGTCGGCCGTGGAGGGGGCCGTCGGGGGCGGCGGAAGGCCAGTGAGCGGTGGGACATCAAAGGGTGCGGATCGGTCGGTTTTCGCGGGGGCCGAGGCGATGGTCGAGGCGACCAAACGGAAGATGCCCGTGCTCGGTAGTGCCGCACGCCGTAGGCGGCACAAGACCGTCCACTTCGGCGAGACAGTGCAGGAAGACCCGCCACCTGCCAGGGCGGCCTCTTCCGGCCCCGGGGGCTCAGCCGGGTCTTCCGAAGACCGCGGCTCTGTTCATTCCCTTCCTGGCCAGTTCGAAGCCAACGTCCAGCAGTTGTTCTCCTTCATCGGAAACGTCCTTTCTTCGTGGGAGAGACGCCCGGACGAGCGCCGCCGGCCGAAGAAGGAAGCGGTCAAACTCCTGCTACGCGGTGACACTAAACTCAGGGATGACGAAAACATGGGATCCCCTGGGTATAAACACAGCCACTGGAAAATACCAGCAGGTTCCTGCACTGCTCTCTTTCTAAAAAAGGTGCCCTTTATTGTTTAAAGACCTGTGATGTGACAAGTAGCTAGATTAAAATGTGTAACGCGCTCAAAGGGAACTCTTAGCATATTTGTGCCTCTATCGATTTTCCCTGTTGCTCAGAAATTGACACGTATACACATGTCATTTAAGAGGATTATAACAACAATGAACTAACATTTAACCCTAAAACCCTACATTATAATTCTAAATAAAAATCATATACATCTATAACTGGACTTCCTCTTGTGATTTATCGTTGAGTCGATATATTTTTTGTTTTCAAAAATTGTATATTTTTTCAAGTTTCTTACATCAGAAGAGGAATTAGTAAACTCAGTGAATCTTCCATCTTGAATCTAGACTGAGTTGATATTCCATTAATTTATTTATTTCTTCATTTTCTGACTGCATTCCATATAAATTTATTTTCAAAATAAACAAAAAACAACAAAAATAACAAATGGGTTTTCTATATTCAATGTTAAATTATTAAAAAACACCAAAAGAAAATAGTTCAACGACGATTTCCTCTTTTAGTAATATTTGTTTTCAGTAAACATTAAACTCTTGTTTATAGAAATATAATTACTTAATATAATATAAAGTTGATTCAAAACATACGTGTTATTACAACGTGACCACAAAACCCAATGAAGAATTTTCACCAAAGTAAAATGAGTTGGGAACTGAACAAATCGAAACATGTTGAACTGTTTCACAACATTGTATTCTTTTTAAGAGGGGGAAAAAGATTGTTAACTAGGACCTGCGTTCGTACCCTGTCCACTGGTGGCAAACGTGCATCAAACCAGGCAATCTTTTTCATCAGTCGTGTGTTCTGTCCCGTCGATTTGCATATTTGGTGACAACATTTCGCGCATTAACGCGACATTTATCATCCGTCCACTGCATATAAACATAATTAAAAGCAGATGTGGTTTGAATCTGCCGTAAATAAACATTGGTAACTAGTGAAAACTACATAGGTTTTTCAATGTCAGTACAGGTAAACCAATATGCGCAACAAATCAATAAGTGCAATTAAATTGGCTTTTGTTCATAACCATACGAAGTTTTAAGTTTTAAATGCTCCCAAACACAATTGCCTGTGTGTTAGGAAAGTCCCACCGAAGTTGTAATGGGCTAATAATTTAATGGGAGGAATAATCTAGGACTCATACTATCTACAATCTAATTTACGATTAGTGTGGCACTCAATATTCTACCATCGCACTAATAAACATATTTGCTTTCAATGAAAAAAAGGAAAACAAAACGAGGTATTTTATCTAGTGCTAAGCTAAGAATTCCAAGTAAAAATTAATTTGTTATCTATTATTGTTGTTCGTTCTGCTGCGTGAAAAAGTTTTCCCAATATAAATATTTCGATTTTATCATATTCTATATAATTTTCAATGGTTTAAGCAAGTAGACATGTCGTGGATTCGATTCCCTGGACGTTCCTCTAATTTCTAATCCTGATCTCTCCTTCAATTATTGTTCGTACTCTGGGAAATATGTAGACCATAAAGCTTTACTAGAAACACATTTAAAGGCAAACAGTCAAACTACCATCTGAAGATTGGACTAAAAGAATAAATAGATAAACAAAACGAAAAATAAAAAGAACAAACTGAAAATTGAAAAAGAGCATCCCCACAAAGTTTGGTATTGGAATTGCATTTCTATTATAATAAAGACTGTTTTGTCTTTAAGTTGCAAATTTGTACTGATGGTATCACGAGAAATAGAAAACTCAGGAGAGTGGCCTTTATAGATTATTTGAATGAATAGACCATCTAAGGAGACAAATTTAGACTAGCAGACCAATTCCAACAGTCAAGCAGAGCTACTCAGTAAGTACTAAACCCTTTGGAATGGGTTACAAGTCGTGGTTCGATTCCCGCAGTCACTCTGAAATTGTGACCTTGACGCCTTCCTACAAAACAAATCCTGACTATTGTTTGTTCATTGTCTGGCTAAAATACAAAAGCCCAAAAAAGGTTTATACATGTTAAAATTAAGATCACCGTTTATCAATTATTGTTGATCGTATAAATGGACTAAATGGATTTCGATTGGTACACATTAAGTAAAATTTAAGTTGAATGAACTTACTACGGTGCAAACCTAGGGATTGTCCGGAAATGTTTACACTGTTTAGGAAACAACGAGTGCCCGGTTTTACCACGCCGAGTGTCTTTGTGTAAAGCGTTTCGGTATCGAACGTTTGCCAATCGTGGTTTCCCTAAAAGGAGTAAGGGTTCCGCAACTCCCTAAGGGCCTCCCATTCTTCTCCGAAGGTTTAGTATCGGCCGTCTCCTTGCCGATGCGTTTTTTTGAGGTTTTGGACAGTAATTTAGTCGCCCTGCTGACCAAGGAATTCCTTCCCTTTTTTGTAAACTTGCATTCAAAAGAGGCCAATCTTTCCAGTGGAAAAAGAGGAAAAATCAAAGAACATGAATGTAAATAAAACACATAATAAAAATGGAAATAAAGTTGTACATAATTAAACATTTTCGATTTAGTTCTTTAGTACGATGGAGATCAATATAAAGAAATGAGTGATGATGTCAGAGCAGGCCGCACAAAATCCTCCGTACACTGATCTATGCCACCCTTTATGGGGTGCAATATTTAGAAAATAGAGTACGCAAGTAGGAGTACCAAAATGTGCTGTTTTATAATCTCAAAAGGATTTATTTTTGAAAGGCAGGGGTTGGGAAGATTAAGAAATATTAGAGCATCGTCTGATCCGTCAGGAGTCCCGGTTTGTCCAGGCCATCCGCCTAAGGACCAACTCGATGGGAACGAGGGAGGCCATGAGGAGAGCAGACAATAGTTTGCCAGCCGAATGTAGGAGATGTGGGGCTGGCAACGAATCGCTCTCCCATGTGCTGTCCACATGCCCATCGAGCAAAGAAAAGATCATTAAAAGACACGACGAATGCGTCGAGGTCCTTGTCGCCGGTCTCCGTGCTTCCGGGTATACAGTTAGCGTCGAGCTCCCCTTAAGGACAGACGACGGGCAAACGCTGCGACCGGACATAGTCGCCACTAATCGAGATGAAGTACATGTACTAGATCTCGCAGTGGCATATGAATCTGGAGACGCTTTAAGCCGTGTAGCGGAGGCGAAGGGCGTGAAGTACATGGTCCTTCGAGACGTGCTCCGAGAGCGGTGCCAGAAGCCGATTTTCTCGGCCAAAGGCATCGTGATCGGGGCGCGGGGAGCAGTCCCGGAGGCGACTCGTAAGGTTCTCCGAGGCCTCGGGGTGTCTAACATCCCGAGGTTGCTCCTCACCATGTCGCTGATCGCCCTGCGGTCCTCCCTGGCTATCGCGTGCAGTCATATGGACAGGGACAGAAGCTATGCGCTACCTGTCAGGCATGAGCCGGCCAGTGAGTTGCCCTAACGACCACCCGAAGGAGACGACTGACCCGGCGAATGATAATGGATACACGTGGACCTAACGGCGGCGTCGAAGTTGGAAACCGCAGGAGGACGCCGCCGAAGGTAATAGAGATGGCCCTACCCCAAGGGTAGGTAATATTTCTGAAATAGAAAAAAAAAAAAAAAAAAAAAAAATATTAGAGCATACATAAAATGAAGCATCAATGTAGATAGGTTACTCATTTAGTGTATAGAAATTCAGCCAACGTGGAAAGAGAAAAACATTTAATATTCAAACCCTACGCTTCGAAGGATATTTTTTCAAAACTGGAAACGAAAAAAGTATTCATGGATATTTTGATTTCTGTTCGCTTTAGGTAGAATGTATCCATCTGCGTGACTGTGAGGGTAAAAGGTTGAAAACCCTATCGACCCTACTTAAGTAAATGGTTTGTAAATATGAAAGGAAATTTTTACGAATGGATGAGAAAGTCATACCGAGATCTGATCACGGATTACAAAACCTCAAGTAGATAGACGCAAGAAGTCATCTACTATCGTCTATCTTAATAGCCTCTTTAAAAATACGAGCTTATTTTATGTAACTATTGGATTCGCTATCGTGATTGCATAGGCTTATATGATTGAAAAACTGCCAAGGAACAGCACAACTTATGCAATTAAATAACGATTTTTCCTTTGTGATTCCGATCCGAGTTGAATGAAGCTGTTGGCGCGGTTCATACGGCAAGACAAAATTACCGTATTCGGGATCGTGGTCGATGTTAACAAGTACATGCATAAATGGTTCTGCCTTCTCCTCGAACATTTCGTGGCGGTGATTTTAGCGTAAATGAGCACGAAATCCGGGGATTCCAGTCGGATCTCTACACCATTTGCAAACCTCAAGTTGATAAAATTTGTTCTGCCTCTTGTGAAATAACGACAAATTTACATAGGCTGAAAGTTAAAATAATTGGCGACATACATTTTCTAAATAAACTTAAAAATCATTCAATCTTAAGTGAAAAGTGTTTACATTTTTATATTTAATAAGCTGAACATTCATCATATAAGAATTTTCAATTAATATTTATTCCAAAGTGGTGCATTTTTAGCATCGTTTAAGGCAATAACATATATTTAGATATCCTTCAAATATAATTAAAATGACGATCCAGCACATTTCATTTTTATAGTTACCTTATAAAAATTATAAATTAAAACATTGCTATTTTTTATTGCAATCGTCATATAGTGTTGTGTTAAGAAAGACAAAACATAAAAGAGTCTTATTCGTAGCGTTATAAATTTATATTTCTGTTGTTTTAATTAAAAGTGATGACAAGTAAAAAGTTTTCTCTTTATCTTATGTACAATGAAAAATCGCTCCGTTGCCTAACTTGAATCCAGGAAGTTTATATTAATATGTAAATCCTTTCTTAAATGTGTTTTTAATCCTGCTTTTTCGCTGAAAAGTATATTAACTAATGTTAATTTTATACAAAAATAAAGATTTATATGAATTTAATTCGATCAGAATAAGTTAATTCTAACGAATTGTATAAATCAATCATCAGTTAATCGTTTAAATAATGGAACAGTACAAAAGTATTGAATAAAGTACCATTATTGTTACTCGAGATTTAGAAAAAAAATGTTCCTATTATCGTCAAATACATTGCAGTTATGGCCTACTCAAATTCACTTCGCAAGAATCTACTTCTGTCTCGTTACCTTTTAACCTTTCGGTCCTTTCTCGTGTCCTCATTCACCCTTTACATCCCCTTCCATCGCTAATGGTTCATGCAAAAAGAAAAATTCCGATCGACGGCACTTTTTCCCCTTTCAGCCCAGAAAAAAAGACCAATAATGCAAATTTCTTCGACAAGTACGGGACGGTAAAAAGCGTTTCTGGTAATTTCTACGTAGAAGTTCGAACAGCGCACGCGGCATACCTGAAATTGATTTGCAATTATTTATTGACTGGCTAAAAAAAGAAAATGGGTCCGGTTTGTTACATTATGAAATGATTGTTTAAATACCGATTCTATAATGTAATAATAATTAATTCAATTAAAGTTTTATTTTTAACCATATGTATAAGAAAAACTAATAATAATAATTTTTTTTCATACTACGCTGCTACTACCATAAACCAAAAATATAGAATTGCAAGCATAGCCTAAACCCTCACGACAAAAGTGTTGTGCGTAAGTGTTGGCCCTTAGCGCCGTTCACGTACTCAACAATTCACAAGTTTTCGTCGTCTGCTTGACCAATTAATTGAATGGCACTCAATAATATTATTGTAGTGAGTAACAAAAGGACTCAGTTAATTTTTAGCCCTACAAATCTTACTTCACTCTCAGAGATTATTATGCACTTTTTAAATCTCATTTGCATATCTCTGTGTCCATGACTGTTGCCCTATTAAACGTAACTATTTCTATGTCTTCAGAGACTCTGTCTGCCAATAGTGATTTTTTTGCATATATACTGCAGTGCTTCTTCTTCTAAATTTTGTACAGTTTCTTGAATTCATAATATTTATTTCTTGAATATTTCGAAATCTTGCGTGCTTGGGTCACATTTCCTAGCTAGTTCCTTTGTTTTAGCTATTCTAGCTTCTCGTTTAGTTTTAATTTGTATAATAGTCATATTTAAAAACTTCTTTTTTATGTTATTATTATTAATTTTGAAGGGCGTTTTAACGGCTAAGGTCATTTCACGCCCTAACATCCAAACATTCTATTTAAGGTTAGCTATATCTCTTCTGAGTGCTATAAAACTCTGACTCCAAACATTCACTCGTAACCTAATTTATCCTATTGCCACCCAAGCTTTGATTTTCTTTTCTTAATTCGGAAGGCCAAGTTACAATAAATTAAATAAAATTATAAAATTTATTTCTGTTTCTTTTTTTGAAATTAAAATTGTGAGTTTTTTGCATAATTTAAAATTTCCCCATAGGCTTGTATGGCTAATAATAATAATGGAGTCAAACTAGTAACAGTCTCAGCATGATTATAGGCTCATCTTTATCCTTTTATTCTTCTTAATCTTCCATTCATGGATGATAACTAATTATACATAACAATAATAAGAAGCAAACACAATTAAATTTTTTTTTTGAAGGAGCAATTTTTCTTATTTAAATTGCGATATTGGGCATTGCAGTGCATTAGCCCGCAATTTGTATTGTATTCCATTTCATTTTTCCGCTCCGGCAGCCTCAAAAACATCTGAAAAAAGAAATCATCAGCACGCACAACTCTTACACAGACATTAGCAGGCATTCAATGGTAAAATAATTTGGGAAAAGGCCTAAATCTCATTACAAATTCCAATAAATTTGAGAAAACTGGTTTAACTTTATTTTTACAGTGCCAGAACAAGTCTTATTTGATAGATCTTGCAATTTTTTGCTTCTTTTTTTCCGTGCCAATGAAGAAATGATGTGCAATGAAGAAGCAAAAAAATGTCCATTGTTAGTGCGAAGGTTTATGCATCTGATATGTCTAATTCTGGGAGGGTCAAAACTTTGTGGGTCTGATAAAACAATTCAAACGCTCCAGATAATATTGGAGATAGCTCAAATAAGAAAAGTAAGTAAAGAGTCTGACCCCTTTTTTGCCTTAACCTTCCTCTTCGGAGTATAACTCTTCCTTCTTATTTCTCTCCTAATCGAAAACTTCGTCTTCTACCTTGGGCTTCATTTGGGCAATTGTCTCATCTGAAACCTCGTACCCGGCTTAAAGGGACCGAACTGAATAGACCCTACCCACTAATTGAACGTCTATTTGACAACATCAAGAAATTATCCTTTGATAGCAAAAGACTCATCTACGCCACCATACTTACATACATATGGACATACGACATCCATCTATGGGGATCAACTAAAATTTATCTGATCACGTCCGGACTTAGCAATCTCCTATACTAAAATCTATTATTACTAACAATTTATTAAATACCCTTACAACTCCCTAAATTAGTGACATTGCAAGGTACAGTTTAAAAAAATGTCCAGTCTCACTTCAATCTATTCGCTCTGTAACGTTACCTCTTATCGTATACTAACGATGTTTCTCTACGTCTTAAAAAACTTGCTCTCAGAGGGCAAATGAAAGTTTTGTTAAAACAAGTGCTACCACTGGATTGTTTCTGGACTCATTAGGTTATTGATAATAGTGTTTTGGATCATCGATGTTACTAATTGCGCTAAATGCACATCGTGGAAAAACCAACATTTAAGACGAAAAAAGATTACACTATGTCAATTTTAAATATAATGGCAAAACCGTTCATATGAGAAAAACCTAAATGACTTAGCCTTGACCCGCCGAGCTTTTCAGATGAAAATGGCCCTTCGAGACAAATGGTCTTTCCGATTTCGGAACAGCAGAATCTTTGTCCTCTGCCATTAATAATCCTTGGTCTATATCCCGACTGAAAAATACCGCGCGCTATAACTTCCTCCGTTTTCGTGCTTAATGCATTACCAGATTGTTTATTACAGAGCCAAAATATCCTTCGAACTTTTTATATTCTAAATTAATATTACGTTTTTCATGTGCAATGATTGTTACAATTTTCAGGATAATTGAATTTAACTTTTTAGTAAATTATATTTGACACATTTGCGAATAAAATAAATTAACTACATTTTGTGGTATCATATAAAATTATTAAATACTCATAATTGCGTTAAAACTTGCAAAATGTTACAATATTTCATATAAATATTTGTGGATCAATGATGATTTGAGCAGTTCATTTATTATGAAACTACTGTGCTCCTTTTCTGAGATCCATTCTTGCAAATATTTATTTTAGGGTATAAAGTCAAAAATTTGTTTCTTGTAAGTTATATTAAAAACGAATACCGTGTCAGATAAATAGAATCTTGATTTTTAAAACGATAATTTCAATAAACTTTAATGTGAAACGTTTTTAAACAACAGCTGAAGATTATACGATTATTAAGTACATTGATAAAGTGGAAAATGATATTAAGAATAATGAGCAAAAGCGTTATAGTTGAACATTATATAATGTACAGTCCATACTCCATAAAATTAAGATACTAACTTTACCATAAGTAGCTTATGTTGCTTGTTTAATAAACATTTACATATTCAACATATTAAATTTAATGTTCGGTATGAACTTTTGTTGTAGATAGTACCTTTTAAATATTGCATGCTTCGTACGAGATTTACTAAGTTTATCTGTTTGTTTTGTATTTTGTTTTAATTTTAATTTTAATTTTAAAATAACGTGATTATTTCTCTTTCATTTTCAATGAAATGAAAATGCAGTTTACTTGTTGTGACAAGTAAAACCCATGTTGATGAGAAGAATAACCTTCAACATGCACTGAACACACTTTTATACTTTTTCAGTTACATTGTAAAAAGTATGAAAATGTGTATGGGAATTGAGCCAGTGATGACTAAATCAGAGCTGTCGGTTGTCTTGAACCCGTTGTGCTCTACTATAGGACTGAGGCCTGATCCAGTGCATTTGTTTTTCCTTAAAAATAAATATAAAAACTCTCTTTTAATGTTAAACACTTGGTCAATACGAAAGAGAGATAGTCAAGTACTACCGTTCCAAAATAATAAAAAATCATATCGACACATCTTTCAGATGCGAAATCAAGATCCGTTATATAATCGTAGAGTGTTTAAAAGAAACTAATTTAAATTGTTGGCAAACGAAACAACAAAATATACCCTGGTGCAACTAGTCGCGTCCATGGTTTACCACTGATTTTTTTTCGCCATTTCAAACATAAACGAAACGAAGAGAAAGTATAAAAAGTACAAGTGATATAGCAGACACAAAAAGTATATACACAAAGAATAATCATTTACTCATTGTGACAATAAAACCTCTGTTGGTGAGGATACTGCCATTCAACATGGACTGAACACTTTTATACTTTTTCTGTTACATTGTAAAAAGTAGGAAAATATGTATGAAAAATGAGCCAGTACCAACACAGAAGATTTCTGTTAACAAAGAGTAAATCCGAAACAAACGTTAGGCCATTTACAGCTCTAGTCTTTATTATTTCATCCTCCACTTAACATCGTGAATAATTAATGCAAACGTTACAACGCTTTTAGTTCAGCATATTGTAGATAAATTTTTGTTGAAAATTGTCCGATAAATGAAGCACGAAATGAGAACAGTTTACAGAAAACCCTTATTTTTTTTTCTTTGCCGGCTAGAGATGACCACGGGTAATGCGAATGTGGCCTATCCTCAATCGTGTGGGAATAATCCTTTCTCTCTCTTTCCTTTTTTCGGCGACCCAGTTTTTGACCTCTGTTTCAACGCTTTTAACTTGTCAGTCATAGCATCCCACAGCGGACTCGCCATTCGTTCCAACTTATTGTTTTCATTGCGTTTTTGATGTCCGCTTGGCAGATTAGGGTATCCAGGTTATGCGGCGTTTTCGCTTTTTTCGCAGCTATGTCGGACTCGTCGTTTTCTTTTAGGCCTGTATCCAATGTATTGCGACCTCCCCACCTGTTTCTATTAATATCTCTATTGGTTGGTAAACAATTTTTTACAAACGGGTCTGTGGAGAATTTGCTTTGTATGGCCGAGACTGCGCTGAGTGAAAAGTGTTTACAAATTTCGATCCCGGCAAATCACCAATTTCACCCACCGCCGTCGATATGGCAGTCAGCCCTGTGGTGTAAATGCTGGCCCTGATCAGGAGGATTTATTCATTCCCCACCCAGATACGCGCTCCCGTTACCCTCTTCTGTTTTTGAGCCGTCTGTATAAATAAATTTTGCATGAAGGTATTCGTTTTTAGAGAGAGGAATGCCATTCTGTAAATGTAACAAGGGGCTTCTTTTATTCCATACTGCTCCGACGAGAACTAAATGAAATTAAAATATAATTAAATTGTTGGGAATTATTTATGTGAATGGTTATTTTTGGGTAGATTTTCCGCCAATTGCATAACACGGTGAAGTTAATGTCTTTAATTCAGCTGTCACACTCTATCTTCGTTAAGCTCTTTATCGATGAGAAACTTAGTAAATGTGCAAAGTAGCGACATGTACTTACTCAACGGTACTTTAATAACGATGTGGTAACTTCTTAAAAAGAAACGAAACTTGTTTAAATAAATGCCTAATAAAAGTGGCTCAAAATAATACTTTTCTTACAAACGAGAAATCGGCGTGGTCTAAGTATGATTTTAAAAAGCTTCATTGATTATTAAAGCAATAACCTGGGGATTAAATTTGACGGAATACAAACAATAAGTATAAATTCTAAAATTATTGACCTCTATAAAAAATTAATTTGACTTCTATTGGATTTTTATTTGCCATCATGAAGGAGGGTGGACCTGTACTCATTATTTAAGAATCTATATACTGTGAAATAAACCCTGGATCATCAGGATAACTTTTACTAGTTGGCCGTACCTGAACCAGTTTTCCATTAGCGAAGCAGTCTAAGTTAATTTTTCTGCTTAGGAGTTTATACTATAAAGATATTGTGCATGTCATTGCTGCCAGCATGTTATATTTTATTTGCCTTTTACAATAATTTACTTATGATTACAAAAGCAAAAGGTCTTTATAATAAAAATCATTTTTTACATCTTTAAAAACAGATCCGTTTTTTAAGGGAGAGCCGAGACATGCCAATATACAAGTAAAAATGCCAATATTTTTGTTCATTTTTTGAAAAACAATGTATGAATGTAGTTTAGGTTTCTTTTATTTTGTATAAATTTGCTAGTTTTAACAGAAATGTGATGAAACATTGTTTCTATTCAAAACAACATTTTTTTCTATAGACTGTTTTGTATTCTCAAAATATTAAGAAACTGTAACTATAGTTCAACTTATTAAAATGGTAAAACATATATAAATGCCTTAGTTTTTATATGCTTTGAGAAAATGGAGCATGAAGTTAAAATTTACTTTATAAAAAAAGCCTTCCCACATTAGTGATGTTTTGACATATTTTCATTCCCGTTTTTCTTCCAAGGACTGATTATCTTAGAATAGTTCATGAGATATTTCTATGTAGTATTTTTATGTTTATAAACCTGCATATAATTTCCGGAAAATCTATTTGCTTCTAAAATTAAAAAAAAAAATGTTTACTATTAATATACCCCTGCCCGTTTTGACTTTTCTTATATTTCGACCTAAACGGTAATAGGTCATCTCACCAAAACAACAACCAGTTTTTCTTTCAATCCACAACGTTTCGGATTTATTTTAATAAATCCAGGTTCAAAATATTAAAACGTTTGTTGGGAGCCTGAAAGATTAATATATACCACATTGGCTCTTTTTTAAAATAAACTGTTACAAAATATTAATGACTGATGATCACTGTTTTAACCACTGCATTAACCTTACCTGAGGAAGGATTAAAATGAATCCGAAACATTGTGGATTGAATGAAAATGATTGAAAAACTGGTTTCTCGAGATGACCTATTATCCTGCGTGCTTCGTTTGTTTGTGAGACCTTTTGATATTATTGTTTCGCTGATTTTTGCTAATTAATGGATTTATATTAATATTAAATAGTAAATCACGTCTAATTATATAAAATAATTATTCTTTTTATCACTGGCAAAACATTTAGCAATCATGTTCAATTTTAGATATTAATTTATTGTTTAACTTGTCCTTCAGTATGAAACTAATGCCTGGAAGACAAGAAACGCTTCTCGATTTAAAATGATGGAGAAAAATAGTTCTTTCTTTGACAATTGGAAAACGAGCTGTTTGCACCGTATCCTATATTCATTGGAAAGGTCTTATATCTCAAATGAGTTACATGCTCAGCCTGGTGGTAGTACAAATCGCGGTTCCAAATTACAAATCACTTCCATGTCGATTTATATAATACTCTGTTAATACACTCTGGATCACACCTGCTAATACAATTGAATTTATGATGAACCGTTCACCAGACTTGCCCAATTGTTATATAATACAAAGTCGGGTCTTTTTGTTTCGGTTGAGCACGGCATATATATTATACTTTTGTATGAGCGATTGTCTTTGCTATATTATTCAACCTTTGGCCAACCTAAATGGAGGGCAGCTATCGCCGGCCACACATTCGTTTTCAATGTCCATTTTTAAAAAATCCATTTCGCGATACGATCCGTAAAAACACATTGTCTCTTTCGAGTAGTATTGCTATTAATTTTAGCTTATAAAATATTTAATTATACATTTTCTTATAATCAGCGCCGCGCGTACTACGCCGCGAAGCGCCGCATTCATGCCTGGCGCATCGCCACCGCTCGTCAATACTCCGATTTTCTTGATCATGACAACCTCTGGACTTGTAGATGTAGTTTTGCAGGATGTTTCTATCATTAAATGATAGGTCAAAACATAAACGAATTTTTAGAAGGCACCATAGATCAGGAATTTTTATGCATTATACCTCATCTCAGCAAATATTCTATTTCGTTTATTTCTGTTTAAAAAATACCTTTTTGTCGGTCATGTTTTTAGCACTCAAATCTAAACTCCGAATTCTTCAATTCCCCTCATCCTCTCTCACCGCCTCCTAATTCTATCCATCCCGCTTAACTTAAAAAACCGAATCTCACTTAAGGAATCCCCAGGTTACGACCTTAGAACTCCAGAAATCCTTAAAACCTACAAAAAAATCTATTTTATATATCACAACCATTTTCAATGTCATAATCCTCACACACACACACACACACACACACACACACACCCTTCCAGAGAAAACTTGCTCTCAGCCGTAATTCACAGACCAAACAAATTCCTCAGGAACCAATCCTCACACAGACCTAGATTCTTCTCCCAATCTTTCAACGCCTCCTGTGGAAAAGATTAATCCCCATATTCAATACAATCCCCGTTCATCAACTTGGTTTTAGACCCCAGGGAATACGAGTAGTCGATACAGTATCCTCTGCCCTAGAATATAAGCATTACTGTTCAGCAGGTTTTTTAGATGTTATAGAGGCATTTGACAGAGTATGTCTCCAGGGTTTTGCTCTTTAAATTAAAGAGCGTTTTGCCCCACATAGAGTATTATACTGACGTCCTTCCTCTCGGTTCGCTCGATTAGAATTTTCAGACATCAAGGCCGATGTTCTTCATGGGAGTATCTTAGAAACCATTCTCTAACAGTTTACCGCTACATATCTAGACCTCATCATTACTTGTGCACTAGGTGGTGCGTCAAGATAAACGAACAAAAAAGCCGTTCAGATACAGAGAAAAGTTATCTGCACACTAGTGAACATACACAGTAAGGCAGTTCCCTATCCAACCAAATCCGCTAGCTTAGGTTCTACTTGGATAGAAGAGTTACAAGTTAGTCACAAAGTTACAACATACACCTAAAACAAAATAAAGAACTATACCGAAAGACAAGTCAGACTTCTACTTGGATGAGTATTCAATGCTCAATGAGTAACCTCCCCCCTAGTACGAACTAACTGTACAGAAGATAAGATTACTCTAATTGGCGGACACGGCGTCAAGCTCCATCCAACATCCAAAGAATATAATCCTTTCAACCAAATGTCCTCCATTGCATCCTTAACGTCCATTCTACGTCATGAACCTTCTCAGAGACCTAGACATCCTATTCGTGACAGATACAAATCGAACTGGATTGCCGAAATTCCCTTCTAAGCGCCGCTCCTCCCACGTCAATTCAAGCCCTCTTCTCAATGTCCCATCTTAACAATCCATCACACGCATGGTCCTCGTAACCTCCAAACCCTACCAATGTGCAATGGCTGTGTCTTCTCCCATCCCTATGGTCTCTCGTTCCTACCAGATCTTTCACTGAAAACAATAGATTGTGATAAAATGAGAACTAATACAACAAGATTAGTGTTTCTGTTATTTTCTTAACATCTCCCAAAAGGAACTCAGTTTTACAAACAAAATTCTGTTGATTCTATTTTGAAACAAACTCCTCACAGGGTTATTATCCCTTTTTATTTATATAATTTGGTTAACAAACCGAAAACTGGTTGGCGCTGGGAACAAAACGCAATTACAATAACGGGGTGTTATCTGCTGACATAGGTGGCTCTACAATCTCAAGTCGGGGCTTTGTTTCACGTATACGACATGAATACACGTCGCCTACAAGATTTATTAATATGACAATGTAAGACATATGATATTTTCCATCGTGATAAATTTCTTACAATGAGTGTTGGAATACTGGGTTATCATCATTCGTTTCTTCTCTTAGAGATATTTTTTTTAATGGTCTATTCTATTATTCGGCAGGCTTAGTCGGTAGGTTATCGGCTCTAGAAAGCAAGCAATATTGTTCAGCCGTATCACAAGATCTTTCATTCAATTTTATAGCTGTTAGAAAGGTCCACATTGCAAAAGCACCGAGAAAGACGAGTATGCTCAAACGGATTGACTATTAATTGAATAATAAATCAAGAAGATCAGAGACCTCCGTCACGACTTTGAAAACGTATTTGAAAAAAATCTGTATGACGTGTTCCAAATAGGAGGGAGTTGTCCAATCCCTACTATTCTGATCACATCTCTTGGCTGAACCTGTATTTTCCTCTGATAAAGGCATCAAACACAGCCGAACGCTTGACACAAAAAAACGTTTTTTATGCCGTCATCCCTGATCAACTAACTTTATTATTTATCATTGAAGGCAGATACCGTATTCAACAATTATCATTGAATTTACATATTGAAAATGAAATATTTTCATCTTTTATTGCCACATTTGACAAGGAATTTGTTTTTGTATATTGTTTTAAAAGTTCGATCAACCTCCTGTTTAAAAGAAAATTAAAATACTTACAACTCATACACTCTTGTTACCGTTCGGTAACTTCTAAGTTAATTTTTTTAATCCGTAAAAGTGATTATGTTAGGTAAACAGTTTTGTTCGCTGACATTTTCCAGATTTAGATTCAGATTTGAAAGGGGCAAACCGCTGTTTTTTTCCGCTAACCAAAGCTGTACCCTGCGTCATCCCACAAATATGCAAGGATCGTCAGTTCCAAAAGTATCACAAGGTCAGTTAGGCCAGTAACAGAGATACCATAAATGCCATAACAGCTGAAGAAGCTGACGATACCGCAGAACAGAAGAGGGGATAAAATGTCTCCCTGTATAACAGCGTGGTGTTAACCTTAATCTCCTCTAAAAGTAGTAATTGTTTATCAACTATTATTTAACTTTAGAATTCGATAATAATAATTATTTTGGAAAATTTCTTTAATGTAAATTAAATTACATAAAAAATATTAGGTAAAATTACATAAAGTAAAGTAAATTATTAAATTTAAAGAAAATAACCTACTATACCTCAGTTTTTGCGTATCTTATAATTTATAATTAGTTTATAATTAATTATGGCTTACTCAATAAATAATATGTGTGAAAAAACGGATTAATGTGGATGATTATTGGTGATGTCCAGTAAACCATTATTTATTTGCGCTAGCACCTTGCACCATGACGGTTGTTGGATATGTTGATATGATTGGATCATTAGATATTGATTTGCATGGCATTATTTTCAATTTCATACTGATTAATCTTTTTCTAGTTAGACTTCCATTATTATTCAATGCCTATTTATAAAAATAAATAATAACAAATTTTAGTATTTAGAAAATTGATCGTGAAATCTCTGGATTGATGTACCCTGTTTCCGTCCCTTGCGATTGCGCGTTCCGTGTAATTTTTTGTGACCAATTTCCTTCAAGGAAGATTGAATCATTAATGATTTACACTTTGACAGGGCCTTTCCGCCGTGGGATGTTATACCATGAAAATTTATGCTTCACTTTGTCACCGCTTCTAATATACCTAACAGACTGTGAGTATTTAGCGATTAAATCGGTATTTGACACTATTGTTCAGACGTGTCGTGTTGAGCTTTGTCCAAAGCTTGTCAATGAATGTTCTAGTCGGCGAAGCGACACGCAGATAGGTTCTATCTACGTCGAAGCTCAAAATTTACGTTATGAAACGTAACCTGGCTTATATATTAAACCATTGTTTTGATTAAGGTACTAATTAATAACTCTCTATTACTAACTTGCTGATAGGTCTTGAAAAGTTTGTCATTTTTTGTTTGAAATTTTTTTCTAAAAGTGATAGTACATACAAACATGCATGGTCAAAAATTACATATTTTTCTACTGAAGTGGTTACAACAATTTGTGAGAAAAACCACTTGATTTTGAATAAAAACTAATGGAACCAAAATTTAACATCATTCTTCACCTTGTATATTTTTTACCTGTTTTGCCGAAAAATGAAACAGGTTCGAGTTTAACAAGTTTTCTTGGTTTCAATTAATTACAAAAAAAGTGAATGGAACTTTTATGAAATCCATACTGAAATGGGAAGTTAATCAAGAACTCCTCATTGTTCGACAAAACAGGGCTTTACCTTTACCGTCCGACTGAAACATTGTACTGGGTCTCGGTGGACTTAGCTTTGTGCTTTCGTCCCATTTTAAATTCGAAGAAGACGTCAGTATCGGGATGGTTCGATAAATCACATTTCCAACTTTGTTCATCCATCATTTCAAGGGATGAGAAAAGGGGGAAAAATGAACCCCCATCGTGAGTTGTTTTGTAAATGAGGGCGTAATAAACAATCGGAAATGTGCAGTATTCTTCAATAAGGGAAATTGAATTTTTCTTTTTTTTACAACGACAAAATTTACGATTCCATCCGAACCTTATGCACAAGGATTGAGTAAAACAGATTTCAAACCATTATTAATATTAGACCCACTTCCAGGATTTTATGTGAAATTAATTCATAATTTTTATATCTGGACCTTTCACTCTATGCCGCCATGTTGTTCAATTTTTAACATTTTTAAAAATATATTAATCAATTTAAAATAATTCCTGCTATACAGGTGGACGTAACTATCCATAAAATCTTTTCGAATTACGTTTTAATCAAAATAAAAATTTATCATCGGTGGGAATTTCATTTTTTCTACAATTTATACATTTTTTAACAGAATCCTTTCGGAAATGCTGAATATTGTCATATAAAAAAATTGCAACTAAAAGCCATCCGAAAAGATAACAAATAAACTCAATGAAAATTTCAGATGGATCATACTTCTTTCACAATGTCCAACAATATTGGATATATAAAAATCTTGAGAGGGGGCCCTACTTTCACATTAATAAAAACCTCCACTCTGTACATTGAGACCACAATAACACTTTGTCATTCTTCTTTTTCATTCAGTACAAAAACTATAGGAATACTCTTCCATTCTCGCTAATAAATAAATTCATTTAATAAATAACATATTGACAAACATAAACACATCCGATGATCAGCGTTCTATGGCAGCTGCTATGTCCCAAGGTGTTTAGATAGTAAAAATAATCATTTGAAATAATTATACGATAATAATTTCAATATAATTGATATCAAATTTCCACACGATAATTGTGTATTAAAAAAGGTATAAGTACAATTTAAAAAAACAAAATACACATCCTTCGTCAAGCTTTCAAGGAATATATCATTCATTCAGTTTGAATTTATTAATAATAATTTATAAGTTTTAATTAATTAAGTTTTTTAGTGGATATAAAAAGTCAGTGTCACGAGCGGGAGTAAAGAAGATAAAAAGAAGACACATAGCTCACGCGGTAGAGCAGCGGCGTATCAAGCCGAAGATCGCGGGTTCGAATCCCGCTCGTGCCATTGCCTTTTTTTATCTCAACTGAAAACCTTAATTAATTGGTCAACGGACCACTGAAACTAGTGAATGAGAATAATTTATAAGATTAACATATACGAACATCTACTTGCAATACTGAAACTTATGGGTTGAAAAAATTGGTAAATATTAGAATAATTTGTCTTATACAGTTAAAAAGGTTTATAGAGCAATGTTAAGTGCACATAAAATATTTGAAAATATGGGTGCATTTTAAATAATTAATTTACAGCTTAAACTCCGTTTACTGTTTTAAACGCATTCCAACGTAAGGTGGGGTGAAATGAATCATTTTTGTACTGGCTTTATCGAAGAATTGTTCTGGAACATTGGAAGAACACGTCAGCGGACTTTTGAATAATTAATTAGCCAAACCATTAGTAATCAACAAGATATGCTGAACCGGCTGAAACATACTAAACGGAGTCCTTTTTACATTTTACATGATACCATGTCTTGTTGTAATATTTAAAAAGGGGATCTGGAGATGGTGGAGACGTGTAGTTTGTGCTAAATATCCCCCTTAGTTTGCTATACTCCGACCTAAATATTACCTCGGCTGGCTCTTGTAATCCGGGACAATATTCGCCTCGGTTGTATCTTATTCTGTTGAAACGTCTTAATCCAAAGTTACTGAGGTTTACTTCTGTTTCAATAGAAGTAAATTAATGATATAGATATATATGGATTTATGGAGACTGCTTAATGGATAAACTTAATATTTTTAAATTTAATTAATGTAAAATAATTTGAATATTCATACAAATTGATATCCCAATATTTTTTTATTATTAGGAATCATTAATTCTGATTTATTAACCCAAACGTGACGGGTTGCATGGATTTTATTGAATGTATCAATTCCTGCCCTCCAAAGCACAAAAATAAACTCCATTGGTAAATCTACTCTTTTCATAGATCAAAATATATTGAAATCAACTTAACATAGTTGGATTAATTTAATATCAAAATAGCTATTAGGCTGCCTAAAGCTTATTATCGGAGCAATAAATGGAAGTTTGCTGCACAACATCTTACGTAACATTATATCTACAATACCGCAACAAACTTATATTAGTTCTCGTGATGGTAGTTTTAGTTGGAGGGTTAACCGGTCCCAAGAGCTAATCCATAGGATCAAAATAGTTAAGCACGGAATACCAATAGTTGACAATATTAAAACCTGATTGTTCTCAGGACAACGAAGTGGATAACGGGGATGTAGTTTGAAATCCGAAAGTTTTGTTAACAACAACAACAACAACCTGCTAACAGAAATTTTAATGTTCTCAACCTGGTCACAATTTAAAATTAAGGAACTTTGAATCATGTCGAAAATTATACTAATAAAATTTCACTATTAAAATATCCTACATAGTTTGTAAACAACAACAAAATATATGTATGATTTATTTAATAAAATTTAAGATAGATTTTCTGAACAAATAAACGTTTCTAGACAGAAAATATTTTAAAAAATTGTTCCCAAAAGTAACATGTAAAACAATGATTTCAAGACAAATCTTCTATGTGAAAACATACATAAACCAATTTGAAAAAATATTTACAGTTAATTACTTAATATTATGAGAGTTAATAAACATATAATTAGCACATTAAAAAAATGTAGGAGAAAATTATTTTATCTTCTAAAATATAAAGTCTAATAATAAAAACGAGAAAAACCTGATTGGTAAAAAATGTACATAATAGGATGCGGCGGTTTAAAAGGAATCGTAAGCTGCTGAACGTTAACAAATTGTCTTAGAGATTTGATAACATTTTCCTTATGTTTTAACTTGACCTAAATGCTAGAAAGCACCATTCTCAATTGCTCTTAAAAACCTCAAAATTAAATACTATGGAAACTGCACGTAATGAAGGATAAAGGTATGCGGTAGTTCCTTCCTATTTATTGGCATTTACTTTTTTTTATTAGTCAATTAATGTAATAAACATACACAACGATCTTACTTAAAAATAAGATAGGTTTTCGTCTAAAATAAATTGTTTTATCGTTGGGTGAAGCGTCATACCTAGCCACATATTAAACTTGAGAAGTTATAATATTTATAAATATTTGACTACTTATATACATCGGTTTATTTAAAAAAATACACACATCCCAGCATCTACGTGGAGTAGAGTAATTGTAAAGTACTAAGGGCCGACAGAATCATCATCGTGGAAAAAGATTGCGTAACACCACCTTTTACAACTTACACAGGTTGGAAAGGTAGTTAACAGGGTTATTCGGCTTCCCTTTTTTATTCTTTCTGTTTATTGACTTGTTGATTTTCGGGAAGTGGGGATTAACATCGGTGATTAAAAAATAAGTATCCTGTTACACGAGGATGACACAGCCATACTGGCAAGTGACCCACGAATCCTGTAGTGAATCAACCGTCCTAAAAGTAATATGATATATGGGGAAGTTGGCACGATATGAAAAATGCTGGTATGTTGAAGAAAGGGTTCAAATTGTGAACGGGTAGGTGCCTAGCTTAACATGGACCTCCAATTCTCGAAGCATTTTAACGAATGGCGGGTTCTTCAAGAATTTTTCGTAGCAACAATGACAATACCAGTAACATCTAAAATAATGCTGTCAGAAGAATGACATGCTATGCTGCAACAATATGGGGTTACATGATTTTTCAAGGAGGTACATCCTTCATAGAACAAATATTTTACTTGCCGCAGTCAAGTATTCTTGGACACTGATTTGGATCGACTTTGCTATTTCACTTTGCAACTTTATAACGATCTTTGGTGAATCCCTTTCACTCGATGCATATAAATCTCCTGAATTGTGTAAAAATGAAAAATAAGAAACAAATATACATAATACCAAAAAAATCGAAAAGGAATTTTTGTGCCACAAAAAAAACTAAGGTCTTGAAAAATAATATATTCAAATACTTTGTTGATAAATAAAAATATGTGACAAGTAAAAAAACATACGCTATCAACTCCTTGCCCTTAAAATTGAAAAATACCGCAGGTTGTTCGATTAAAAAAAAGATGAGAGACAGTCCTTCCTCGTCCTTTGATATCTCAACTCACACTGTCCGATCCTCTGTAGGAGATTAGCTTATCCTTTGAGATAAGCTTCTTTTCTGAAAATATTGTTATAACTTCATTTTGAATAAGTTTATAAAACGATGTCACAACGGGTGGGTCGTATTTCAAAAAATTGGCCGAATATGTTCTTGATCGAAATGTATATTGGCACATTGACATAGCGGATACGGTTCAAACGTTAAATTTGGGAGCCACCGATTAAAATAAAATTCCAAAAAGTTGCATAAAAACAAAGAAAAAAATACTCGAAGAGAAATTTTAAAATTGCTTTAATTTGGTGAATTTCGTATCCTATTTAAGTTCTGATTGACTGATTTGATAAATACAGTCTAGACAAAAAATAGGTTTGATTTTATAAGCGTATTTATCAGAATAAGAGAAGTCTTCCCTCTAAATTATTCTCCAGGCAGATTACCCGAGCAATATGAATGTTCCATGTGTAATAAAAAATAGGATAACATTTTAAGGATATTGATCTAATCAGGCTGACGGGTACTGCCTAATATGTTACTTTTTGTTTTAAAAAAATTAATACGCACATTTACCTACTTTTCTATGCATTAGTTAGTTAAAAAAAAATCCCTCTTAAACTAGAAATTGACGAGTACAGTTTATTGTCCTTATAAGGGGACTTGAACATAAGCTTTTGTAATTTTAAGCAATTTAAGTAATATTTTAAATGTGTTTTCCGCCTTCATTCTATTATTTTAAATCATTAGATTAGTATTTTATAAATGGATTTAACGAAATGAGATTGGCCGTGTGAAAAGTTACAAAAACAAAAGGATTCATCGAGTAAAGGGATAAAAATATTTTTTAAACCCGAATCGGATTAGTTTGAGAAGTCTCTTGTAAAATCATTAAATATTGATTTTCATAGCACACAAAAACTAGATAGTTTTGAGCTGATTGACCGGACGGCATTTTTTAATTTTTTTTTTGTCTGTAAGGTGCTCTACTTAAAAGTCCACAACTTCTCTGCCTTGTGTCCAAATTGGACGTTATGACAACCGGTGGAAAGCGGGGTTATTCGTTTTTTATCCTATGTTTACATCCCTCAGATGTTAGATCATTATAAGTGACCAAAATAAATATGATATCGGCAAAAACGATTGAAACGTTTTATTTTATATCTTTATATCGAATGTATTTACGAAGAACCCAGTGATTCTATTGCGTTTAATTTGGAAAGTTTTAAATTTTTTTGCTCTACAGTAGATAAGTCAAGGTCTGGGTCTAGCCAGTAGATAAGTCAAGGACACTTCGTTAGGGGTGTAAAAGTTTTAAGAAAAAATGTTCTCCCAAAAATCTGTATTTAAGCCTTTTTGAAGGAGAAAGAAACAAACTTTGTTTTTGACCAAAAATATTCTAATCTACTTTCCCAAGCCATTCAGTCACTATGTCAAAATTTTGCAGTTAGCCATAACGTGAGTATCGTAGATATTGAAACTATACAATTTATAAACGAGCGACGAACTAAATATGTTACATTGTTTTTATGCTATCGGTGATTATAAAAACTAGTGTATATTGTTTTTAGGTAGAAACATTGTGAGTATTCCTTTTTCCCACCCAAAATCACCGGAATCTCTTAAATTTTATAGGCTTTTAGAATTTTACAACCTACAAGAAATTGCATAAAGCTCGCTTCTGTAAATATTTTAGAACCAGAGATATAAAAAAAAATTGAACTGTTATTTTTAATAATCATTATTTCTCCCATGTGTTGTCGTAATAAATACATAAGAGTTAGTTTTGTAGGTAACATGAAAAATTAAGTGCTTTTGAACGGCTATACAAACATTAAGTTTTGATAAATAAAAAAAAATAGCTATGCATTTGTATGTGAACTGGACATCAACAAGAGAAAAAATTGGCCACGTCAAATTCACTATTTTTTATTGAAAAAACTTTATTCGATTAAGGTCGACTTTAATTGATACGATTTAATCGCCTTAAATGGTGTTTAACGCAAACCAGAATTCTTTGCTTTTTTCAAAAACGAATTTTCTAATGTTGGACTTCAATCTAACCTCGTTGAATACAATCTTACATACTAATCGTTGTTTCTATACCAAAATACCAATCTAATCGTAAATAATAACTTTTTTACGGTCGCAGTGGCAGATCTGACATATTTCTAATATTCTTTAATATTAATATATATTACTTCTAAAAATGGTTTTGTTTAAAATGGGTGATCCTTCGTCCTAGCTTTCCCGGGATAAGAAAATTATATTTCTCAGATGCACTGGTGTGCTCAGTTTAAAGAGGTTCCTACTGCATTTGAAATCTAATAATTCAATCTGATTGTGAGCATTGCTATCCAATTTTAAAATTTCCGGTCTGACATGTATTGCACCATCCATCACAACTGCACATCCCGTGGTTACAGCGATTTTTCTTTCATTATTGAACATCCAGTAATAATATTCTTCGACTCTCATTCCTTTTGACTCCCTTGTTTGCTCTGTATATGGCCATCCCCAACAGTGAGCGAAGAGGTCGATTGTATTTTTGCACTTCATTTTATATTTTTCGTCAATTTTTTTCTTTCAAAAATTACTGCTGTTTTATATTTTTCTTCTTACTTTTTTAAAACTCAGTAGATCTCTCATTTTCTCACTCATACGTACAAATATTCATATCATCACATGTAGGAGTGAAAAATTGACTCCTGTTTTCATTTTGTCCAATTATCCTTTGTAATCGGATGTACTCCAAGAAAACAACTCGAAGTAAAATGTGATTAAAGGAAAATGGATTAAATAACAGCAACTTCTCTTTATCACTGTTACAGAATAGCGATAAAGTAAAAATGAAGTTTCCTAAGAAATATTTCAACTGAACTTTTGGAACCATTACACGAAATGGATTATTTTTCGTTTCTTCTAAAGCCACTTAGCTTTATTGAAAATAAATATATCTCGCGGGCGGCGAAAAAAAGAAGAAATATTCATTGTACTCATATACAATCTCATGAAAGACTTTCATTTGAGAACATTCTTATAAGTAGTGATAAAAAAACACTTGCGATTAATTGTAAAACATAAATGATTTTCTTATTCTTGAGTTCTTAAATCAATGTTTGATTGTTTTTATCATATAGAGATTGAGTTGAAAGGGGTTGAAATCATTCGGCGCACTTCATATTTTCGATAATCGGTTCTTGCTTCGGTCCGGAATCGATTTTAATTAAATTCCGGGAGCATAATCTTTTATTTCCCGTCCGGGCTATTGAAAGGGCGAAGGATTTACAGCCGATTCTATTTATATTTTAGACGATTGTACGGAGATATGTGATCACCTGTGATTCCGAGTTTGCGAAAGGGCCCCTTAGGGGTCATAAGTCATCTCCAAACGGTGTATAAAATTTTTCCCCCGTGGAAAATATTTTACTAAAATCGATTTATTCTAAAGGCGGCTGTTTCCAGCATACAATCTGCTATCAGAATGAGGACGTTACAATGGCTCAAGAGTACGGTATTTAGCAAGGAGGTCGAGATAAGTTGCCAAAAGTGGAGTATCCAGAATCCATACGAGCCTTTGGAGTTCCGCCAGATCACTCGAGGCATGCGAGAAAGGAACAAAGTGAGAAGGGATGGGCTCTGCCTTTACTAAAATTTCCCTTATCTCATAAATTAAGCGTTCCAAATTATTTAATGTTTTAAAATTTACAAGAAACGTAGAGGGGCGTTGGTGGTTGCAACAGTTTAAGGCAGATTTATATTAAACGTGCAGGGTACTGGACGGCTGTCTTACGGGGCAGGCAAACATATTATCTCATTGTTTTCGAGTAGGAGAGTTCACATTAGGGGGGCATGGGGCGGTCTCGGGGCTAAACCGTGTACGGCGCCCCGGAGCCAGCCCTCAGCCTACCAGTCTCTCCCCTCCAGTACAGTATGAACTCTATCCCCGTCAGTACTCAATACGCAACAGAACTGAAAAAAAAAAAAAAAAAAAAAAACTTAACGAGTCATTCTAAAATAGCCATACAACCTTTTCATCGTTATAGTTGAACTCCTTGTAGAAGGGAACGAATTCACCTTTTCTTCCAAACTGGATGTAATCCCATCTTCTCGTCTTTTCGCCTTCTTCCTCATCAAGAGCTACAGCAATAGCCGCTAATTCAACAGTGTTAAAGTACGTGTTATTATCCCGCGAGCACATACAAAAAGCACTTCCCGACGTGAACGCTAGTAAAACTGATAAAAAATTGAGTTGAAGATCTCAGCCACTGCCGTGCAGCCCGGTGTAATGGAAATACAAACGCCTAATGAGACTCGTTCTCCACAAGTCCCGTAAGATGCCTGTCACGTTTTAATATAAATCGACCTTTAGGCGTTAACACGGCGCACATTACTATTAAGGTCCCAGGTTCGAATTCCCAGGACCTGTATTCGCAACGAGATATATTCTGTATTTGAAATGTTTTTCAAAAATCACTGGCACGCCAAGTATTCGTATAACCTCTGATGTTGCAAACCCTCGAAAAAAACACAATAATTAAATACAAGAAATGTGACTATAAACGTGTGGTGTTTAGTGACCGTTAGTTAATGATTGTTTATTTGGAGAGCGTGACATGCGGTCTGGTTTGACGTAGCTTTAAAAAAACATTTTCGTGCGATACACAATAAAGACACACATAAATAAAAAAAATACTTTGATCGAGCCTAAAATATCTACCAATGTTTATAAATCTCATGCCCTGAAGATGATCTCAATTAAGATCGAAACGTTGGAACGATGAAGAAAATATTTGTCTAAACCTTCTTCACACTAATAGTGTAGTAAGTACAAACATTTTGACAATTGTGATGACTTTTTTCGATCAATCAGCTCACAAGTGTGCCATTTTACTAGGAAAAAAGGATCTTTTTCGTCCAAAATTATCAAAAGTTTGAAATTATGTTGTTCCGGTGGGTCAAGAGGTTACTTCCTTAGCCCTGACACAAAATAGTAACGAAAGCTGATCGGATGTGTAATGTTCTCCGTTGTATCTCCCATATTAGAATAGGTTCCAATATTGATATGAGTTTCATGATTTATACAGCAAACATAAAATCTGTGCTCTCTATTCTTAGAAACACCTAAACTAAATAGATTGGATATCGTCCAAAATAAGCCACTTCGACCTTGTCTAAAAGTTTATTAAAAAGCCAATGATCGCTGGAAAATTCACGGAAATTGAACAATTACAAATGGAAATGGAAAAAAAGAGTCTTTTGTATATATGCTAAGCGGATTACATTACTTATTTTATAAATCCAAATGTTAAATTCAATTAAGAGAAATACTCAGTTAATACTGTGAGTCCTATGGAGCTATGTAAAGAACAGTTTCCCAAATGTGTACTATAATACAATTGGAGAGGTTTCTAATAAGGGAGACGCTTTTTCAACAATTTTAGGGCGACAGTAGAGCTCAGGACGTGGAGAGTCTGCTGAGAAAGCTGGTTCCCTCTTTGTCTAACATGTCAATTTTTTCGTTGCCTCTATGCACCCAGGGCCTACTTAACGTTAATTTTAGACCAATGTTTCAGCTGCCAAATCAACAAACTCTGCAGAACATACGGAAATATCAGAAGCTCTTGAATAGGGATAAAAGTGTGATTTTTACTCACCGGCCTAGTTCAGGTTGTTAATCAACCTCCATAGCCATACCACCGGTTTCTTAGTCGAATACGTTGCTTGTGTCTTTAGCTGCCATAGTTCCAACAACCTTCGCAGACACATAAAATGTGTTCTGCCGTGTCCTCCTCTTTTTGGGAGTATTGGCCGTGTTCGTTTGTCTGCACTCCTATTTGGTGGATATGCTTTCATAAGTGGCAGTGCCCTGTCAGAAGTCCAAGCAGAATCCCGGTGAGATTGCGGTTGCCTTGTAGTAATTCGTTTGTAAGTTTAGTGGATGGCCATTCTATGAATCGCTTCGCGTGCCTCATGCTTGTAGTATTATTCCCCCAAGTTTTGTAATCAATAAGGATCCATTGTAAGATGTATCCTTTCTTATGGCAGAATGCAAAGCCGCACTAAGTTTCTGAATCTAGAGAGTTCGTGCTGACTCCTTCTTTGGCCAACATGTCAACTGTTTCGTTACCTCTATGCCAAGAATGCTCCGTCAACGTTAATTTCAGATCAATGTTTCTGCTGGCAAATCAATACACTATGCGGAACTTGCGGCAATATCAAAGTCTCTTGAATATATAAGACAAAAGCAAGTTAAGCACACGGTTGCTTGCACAAATATCATTATTTTAGTAATGAAACTAAAAACGAGTATTAAGTATTTCGGCTCAGATCTTAGATATTACAGTGTGTACAAGAAATGCAATTGTACGGACAGAAAGTTTTAGTGTCAAGGTTAAATGTAGAAAAGCTAAACTGTAACGGAGTCTGGACGATTGTAGGCCGAAATAACCAGTACCAAAACTAGTCGTAAAAAGATGGCTAAACGTCATCCTACAAATTGACTGACAACTGGTATATGCCACTGTAGGAGTAGACCAACTTTTTAAAGAAATTTTCCTTCTGGTAGGACAAGAACAATAGTTTCGCGGAAATTATTATGATACGGCCTAGACCACGACTATAAATAGGCTCTTAACAATCACGGACTGTGCGAATAATATCTCGACAAAATATGGAAAAGAGAGTCACCTTTATGACAAGAACCGGTACCAAGGATGTTCTCGAGCACTTTGTAATGGGATATAAAAGTGCAAAAAAAGTCCTATCTTGACAAGAATGAAAGAGGACGTAAAGTATGAAACCCTATTTGCCTCTAAGTATAAAAATATGTGCAGAGCAAAAATACAAATATAATATTGTAAATATTGTTAAATATAAAAGATTTTACGAAATAAATATGATATATATTAATTGCACCCCGTAAAAAACTTCCCTCGCTTCAGTTTTAAGTATAAAACGGCTAATTATTATAATGAGCAAGTCTACTTTACGGCGCTATAATGCAACACTTACGCACAACTTAGTAGTCGTGCGGGTTTAGTCTATCTTTCACATTCTATAAATCAAGATCATCATTAAAACGAAATACCCAGTTAAAAAATCAGTAATAGCAAATTCGCTAAAAGAAAAAGCTATAAATAATTAAAATACAACAAATGAATCATGTTTGGCAGAACATTTTAATAGATAGTAAATAATGATACACTAATGAATTCGTTGGAGAAGGCCATTCAAATTGGTTAAACGAAAATAAAGACGAAGCTAAAATTATTGTTTTAGTAGCGAAAGCTGAGATAATCTGACAAATTATTGGTAATAAAAATGACATTAGAGTTCGCATTGCCAAAATTGGTCTAAGCAAGTCTTTGCCAAACGTATTTCATTCGGTCAATAAATTCTATGACAGAGATTAGGTTGTTGGGGTTGCCTTGGAAGAAATTCTTGGCTGTGGAAAAAAGAGCACAGGGGATAATAGATAATATAGCGGAAAGACGGCAGAGACAGTTTCAGAAGATTGGAAATTCTGACTTTTTCGAGGTTAGACGTATACATGTAATATGTGATATCGTATGTAAAAATGAAAATTAATTTAGAACGTTAGAATCTCTGAGAAATTATTCTTAACTAATGGTGTTTTCAAGGTGGATCACTGTCCCTAATTTGATTTGTAATGTATTGTTCAATTGTTGAAAAGTTAAGATAATTGACATTACATGTTTACTTTGTACAGCGACATCGTACTATTCGCAAATTCGACTATCGAAGCTCAACGTAATCGAAATATGTGTGTTTCTTTAACGTACTCGAGATTTTCTTGATGAGTGTTGTACTCTTAATGTAATTATGTCAAAAACAAAAATCTTGGTATTTAGAAACTTTTCGAACTGTAAACATCTAAAAGACCTTTGCTGCGAAAATCCGCGCATAGAATACGTTAATAGAGATACATATCTAGATGTATCATTGTGTGGGAAAGTGGAATTTAGCAATGATAATTATTTAAAAAACGCTGAGAACGCGTGGGAAGTTTAGAGACATCTTGGAAAATGGTAGATTGCGTTAATTAGAATCAAAAAGCAGATGTTTGAATCTAATATTCCTACCTCCTTGTATTTAGCAAAAGAGTAGTTTCTTGGAGGAAATAGGCAAATTATAAGGACGAAATTTTAAGCAGGTTTACCACTTAACCACAAGTGCACCCAGTATTATGTGAGGAGCGACCGTAAAATCTGTCATTGTTCAACTGCTTAAAAATATACTAAATTATTGGATAAAGATCACGTTTAATAAGATCTTTTCACAAATATTTGGCATAAATAATTCTTCTGACTAGTGTACAAGGCTTCTTCTGATAAATTATTGGCACGCCTGAATATGATGTCAAACAGACCGGAGGCTAACCATTTAAAATATGCATAAAGTTTGTTTTTGAATAAATAGACAAGTTGATTGATAGGCTGGTGCAAAACAATACAGGTTTTGAAAAGGCAGCCAAAACTATTTTTCATATTCATAAAATAAAGAAAATTTATTCCAAATATTTTTCATTCCAATCTATAAATCTTTGTCAACATGTAAAAAGCTCTTTTATTCCGCTGAAAAATGTTTATTCGACTCGGAATAAAGCTTGGAAGGAGTTTTGGCCGTCACTGCTATCTATAGAAATGTTATACTTCAAGAAGTGATCAAAATGCTTAAAAATGTGGAAGACATAGGCGAGAAATCAGGTGCATATGGAGGGTGCGGTAACCGTAACCTTTTGTTGGTTGCAAATTTGGTTAGAGAATGTGTTTTGACACTTTATCCTTGTTCATTTCAAAGGATTTTTTACGTTAAAACAATGGTGCAATCGGATTTTAAATTGATCGAACAATGACAGTTATGGCAAAAAAAAGTCATTTGGTCTACTATTTATTAATCACATTTCATGGACGAGCGACAAAATATAGAAATATATGAAATTTTGAAGTTGAACAGGGCCTGTGGTACCATGTATACGTTTTTCCAAAAACAGGTAAAAATTTGAAACTAGACAAAAAATACTAAACACATATATTTTGTTTAATTTTTGATAGCCTCGTCGGCACTTCATTTTAATCTCTCAAGACGAAGTTTTCAAAATGCCTAAAAAAGGGGAAGTGAGAGTTAGATGAATATGAAGAGTGAGGTAAGGTGCCCTATCGTGAGTCCTTAAGTTTCCGAAAAGGTGGCATTGCGACATGTGGCCTGGAGTTTTCGTGAAGAAGAATTGGCACCTTGCGCTCTTGCGCTTTCAAATACTGGGTAAAGACGTTGCGTTTTGTCAATATTTTCGCAATTCTCAGCTGTGAGAGCAGCATACCACCAAATAGTCACCATAACCGTTTTTGTGTACAGATTTATTTTCGGGAAGTGTTTTGGCGATTCATGCTTGGACAACCGTTGACCTGCACGCCTCCTGTTATCGTAAAGAATCCATTTCTCATCCCAAGTGATAATTCGATTGAAAAACGGATCATTTTTGGTTACATTACACAAGAGACGTGCAAATTTCAAAGAGTGGATTTCTTTGGGCTACGATTAGTTCGTGCGATACCCATTTGTAGAGCTTCTTCTCTTTATCACTTTACTCCAGATTGGATCGAGGGGTCAAAACTAAACTCTTCCGCAATTTCCTGTGTTGTCTTACGTTAACTTCCTTCAATCAATAATTTAAGTTGGTCGTCGTCCACAACGGAAAGTCTACCGCGACCATCACCGTCTTCGAGACCGAAATCTCTGAAACCATCGCTGCACCGTGCATTCGCTAATGCTTCCTCCCCGCAAAATATTTTGGTGTTACGCGGAAAACAAAACTGTAAAAGTAACAGTTCGTTTGAAAAAGTTCTGCTCTTAATTTATTTACTTTCGATATTTGCCATAACTTTTGCTAACAATAAATACCGAATAAACAAAATATTTAAAAAAAATCATGTCATTAATACGTAGTTTTGTCCATTCAAACGTTTCTGTCATTGGTTTATTGCAGAACGGATGATGGTTAATAATTTTTGTCTTTCTTATCCTATTTCGTCCACGCCTCATGACCTGCTATTTTTCATTTTTGCTTCAGAGGAGCCTTTTACTTTGTTAGACGGTCCATTTTTTTTTCTCTTTGCCACTTCGTGTCTTATTTCGTGGTGTCTTCTTGTCAGCTTTTTCCTTTCTCAAATGTTGTACATAGTTTGGTCGAAATGTTTTAGTGTTCTAAAGTTAACGATTTTCACAGTTCCCTCAATTAACGAAGAGAAAGTTTATTTTTCTCTTGAATCTCCAACATATATTTTCAAGAGAATAATTTTGCTTCATGTTCATGGTTTTTGCAAGTACAGTACTTATAAGCAATACAGTACTATATAAGCACAATAAACAAGAAAACTGTGTTATTATGAAAATTGATTTTTTCAAGTTCACTGCAGCTGTTGAGAGACAAAATGGCAAAAAAATTAGACAAATTAAAACTCCCTTTGTTCGTTCTTAAAAAAACTGATTTTAAACAATTTATATAACATCACAATTAAGGACAGAGCCACAAACGAGTTTTTAAGTCATTTTCATAATGAAATGAAAAATAGCCGAAGTTATTAGGGTCGAACTACTCGTAAAAAAGAATATTTAATTTTCTAAAGGGCCCTATGAAAAAATCCAGTTATGTGTAATTAATTATAAAACAATGGGAATGGTAAAACAATAGAAATCTACACCGTACCACCGGAAGGTGGAGGATGGGTAAAGCAAGAGATAACTCGGCTGGTTTGTACGTAGCAGGTCAATTAAATGGAAAGGATTTGTATAAACGGTTTTCTGAAGTTTTTGACAGGTCGATTGTCTATTGTCCCTGAGAAATGAAGAACCGTATTATCCAGAGGGCAGATTTTACTCAGGAAAATTTAGCCATATCGCCATATTGAAAGTTATGATTTAACGTTGTTTTATTATTAATTAAGCTGGATAGCTATGTTCTCGTTCATATTGAATTTGTAAATGTCACCTTGCCCGTTAGGGAAATGATCAATCAAGGCTATTGTTATACTCAATCTAATATTAATCTTTAGTACACTGTTAATATTGTTTTTGAACGTCGCCAAACTACGAAAATATCTTTGCCATTTAAATAAGATTTTTCAATGGAAGAACGGTGAGAATGGATCTTCCCGATTGTCGATTCCTCAGTACGAAACGGAACGTTACATTGGTAATAAAATTTATAGAGGGCCCGCCTATTTTCGCTGCCTCGGGCCTTCAAGCGATATATTACATTTTCATGCTCCGTAATATCTTTCAGTAACGGTTTCTCCTTTGGCCTTCCTCCCCCCATTAAATATCGAATTAGAAATTCGATTTTCATCGGCCCTGGCAGTAAAATGCCTAAGCATACTATGACAAACTTATTTTACATTCTGAATGTTAACTTTAGGGCTGTCTAAAAACATCAGAGTCTAATTTCTAATTTTGTTAAAAATATTTCATTTGTAGATGGAGTAATGATGGATTTGATGAGAACTTGCTTTTAAATCAAGCTTTACCGAACGTGTTCATTGAATAATATAATACAATTGTTTACACATAATTTTAAAGGGAAGAAAAATAAATTAATGAAGGCGAGAGAAGAGAAAAGAGGGGAAATTTCTTTAAACGCAAAAAAAAGAATAACGTAATAATAAATAAGGAATAATAGGAAGGAATTAGGAATAATAAATAAGGAAATAAGAATAATATTTTTATCTGTTCGAGAGGGAAATAAGTTGAATGTAACTTCGCTCTGGTACAGGGTCCACCCAAGGATGAATGCTTTCCCAATCGTACCTTTCCAACCAGTTACGAAGTTAAGTACCATCGAAAATTAAGGTGGAACATGACAAAAGGACAAAATTCTGGAGAAAAGAGTTGGCCGGGGAATACAGTAAAAGAATCGAAGTTTATAGTGCTGTTCAAGAGTGCCGGGGCGACTGAAGCGGTATAAGAGAGAAAAAGGGCTGTCGGACGCACCCATAGCTGCTTAGCGTTAATCCGTTGCACAAACAACAATTTATATTTTATTAATTATATGATGAATTATTTGATTGAAATATGGCAAAAGAAGGTCGTAATCCGAAACAACAATTCGAAAGGTTGTTGATTAGACGTGTCCAAGGGGATCAAAGTCACTATAGCTGAAGTGTTTAGAGCGGCGTATTGAGCCAAAGGACGTGGGTTCTAATCCCGTTCGAGACACTTATTTCCGACTAAACAAAAAACCATATATAAAAAGAATAATTAATTGGAATTTTATCAATTTTAAAACATACATGCTTCTAATAAATCTAAAATGAGAACGGACTGACTTTACAATCATGGAAACATTCTTGCACCTACTTACAAAGTGTTAATGTACATAATACAAATAATAGATGCAGATTTGAAAACCATTAGAGTAAACGATTTCCTTTTTTTTACCAAAATTAATATTAAATTTTGTACTTAATTTTTTATGGTTACGCCGTAGTATTACGAAGGTTAGAAATATTGTAGTCCGAATCTCCCTCTTGAACTCATCTTTCTCACTTACACCCTTACGATTTTTCTTTAGTTGCTCGACAGTTAGGGACCGGCAAGGGAGTTGGCCCCTTTCGGTTTCTGTCGTTCCAGAAATAACGTGATTGATTGGGCGTCCGCTTCTGCCCCATAGATCTACAGGTCCTTCCGTATTTTTTCCTCCCCAGTCGAGGTTATCGTTTTCTCCCATTCATTTTTCCCCTTGTTTTTTCTTAAATCAGGGAATTCGGATTTATGAAGGTTATTTCCATGTCTTGCCAAAATAAAATTAAAATAAATAAATAAAATAATCCGTGACATATCATCTGCAAACTCTGATGTCTTATTGCGTATCTCCGGAAAACTGTTAAGTTAAAATTGCACAAAAGCCGTAATAACGTAAGCTTTGTTCTGTTTTCGAATTACGGCATTGCATTTACAGTAGTTTGCATCATCGTTTGCAATCAAATAGTTTTATGTTAGAATTTACTATATAACATGTATAATTAATCAAATGATAGTCTGGAAAAATTATTTATTGAATTACATTACGTAAACATAAACTTATTTCATATTTAGTTTGCTGGTATGTAAAATTTCAAGAAAAAGGCAAGGTTCTTATCTAAGTCCATAATTTTTATTAATTTTAAAAATAGATCCGTGCCAATTTACATACTAATTTTAATCTCTACCAATATTTCCATCATATTTATTCCTAAGAATATGCTATGGATAATAATTTTTTGAGTTGAACAATAATTTTTGAATATTTGATATATAAATAATTTAATTAAATTACATCGTATATAGTTTGCAGCATTAATTACATAATGGATCTGTCTCTATAAAGTCATGCATTTATGACCCAAAATAAAAATGAACAAAAATACAATTGTCATAAATAAAAAATGTACATTTTATTTATTATTAACAAATTTAAAATTACATTCTTATAAAAAATGAACATCATACTGGCCTTGCATAACAAATCTGAGGCCTATAAAATCTTGACGGACCGAAGCAACCGAGGTGAAACAACGAATTTCACCCATAATTGATCTGAACTGATCAATGGCACGAGAGTTTAAGAAAAATAGATTGCCTCTTGTCCTTATATAGCAGATAAATACAATTGTTTGTACAAAAAAAAATCTTGTCAAAGCTTTAGTTTATTACCAAAAAATTAACGATTTTCTATTGTTAAAATTCGTTTGTTACGAATTCGCAGTATACGCAAGAAAAAAGGTTTCTTGTAAAGTTTAAGTATTTGTTAGAGAAAATGGTACCGATATATGGCAAGCTATAGCTGGCAAAACTAAATTAATAAACATGTGCTGAAATACGCCAGGATTTTCGTGCTTGTTGCAGACAACATCAAATTTCATGAAAAAAAACATATCAAATTTAAAATTCATCGAGTAAAATTGGAGATAAAGAAAAACATAAAAATATCCTGCAGTATGGTCGATACCTCCTTATAGATCATTGGAAACGTAAAAAATACGCGATACGCTTTTCATCGAGTGCTAAGTAAAAACCGAGCCTTTTCTCAAAGGAATAATAACCACAAAAACTAACTGGGATGATGTCTGAGATCCGTTCCTATTCCGTATGGCCCAGAAGCACCTCTTGAAACTATTGTGTTGAAATTGGGCGAATGCATGTTGAAAACAATTCACATTAGAAATCGTACATTTCGTAGGCTTCGTTCTTCCACACCCACCACATATTCCACACTTCTTTCCAACAGATTTGTTGACAACTTCATAATAGGGAAAATAATCTATAATGATTCACAAGTTTAAAAAGATGGTCAAAACCCTAAATTTTTCTGCTCTAAAATTTAAAACTGAGTTGAGGGGCATATATGAGTGGAACTGAATTCAAAACGAACAAAATTTCAAACTGGCTTTTTTCAAAACACCGGCCCCTGGAATAAGTTTTAACCTCGTAGTTGGAAAAATAAGTGATATATATGATAAAGAAGGCAAATGCTGTGAATAAAATTGTTTTGATTTAATAAAGTTTTTTATTAAGGAGGTTTTACCCTGCTGAACGAGCACTAGGTTGGGTCTGTCTTTTCTCGCGGGTTTGTTCTACTACTCAAACGCATTCAACAAGGAACCCAGTGAAAATGGATCTTGTTCAGCATGAGTTAACCGACTCGCAGACCAGCTCTCAGAATCAACCTAGTAAACAAATATTTAGTTTTAAATAACCCGATATTACATTATACCCGAATAGAAGACAACATCTACAGGATCAACTCTGGATTAATTATTATTTGGCGATTGTGAGATGTGTACTGGTGTGACGAAGGTTTTAGAAAAATGTTTTATTTATCGTGCGAACGTTTCAATTTTTATTAAGTTCATCTTCATGGGCTGAGATTTAGAAACATAGTTTAAATTGTAGAAATATATGTAGAAAAAAGGAAGAATTTATACAATGCCAGAAATTTTAGATTCAATCAATGTATTTTTACTCACTCAAAATGTTTGTTTTCGGCGCAGTTGTGCCATTGTTGCGTTTCGTGTTGAGAGTGCCAGTGAGATATTGCTATTTTATGTTTATGTTTTATACGGTGGATTTTGAAGCGGGGTTTATAAATCCCAAGCTCAGAAGTTGATCTCAATAAAGATCGAAACGTTGGCACGGTAAAGAAAATGTTTTCCTAAAACCTTCGTACCAACAGACCACATCTCACGATCTCCATATAATCATTAAATAACGGTCAATAAACACCAAATATTTCTTGAATAATTTATTAATTTCCTGGACTTGAGAAGTATATAACATTGATTTGTTTATCCCTAGACCTGATGAATAGTTGTCTATAGTCTATAGAAACCATAATATTTATCTCTGCTGCGATGTTCGTTAATCCATATGGACGCCCGGTAATAAGAAATGAGAAATGACCTATCTAAAAAGGATTTCCAAATCTCGTTTATTGCTCCTCAAACAGCTATACATCATTTTCGAGCAGTATTAAAGAAATTGCCGTCCTCTTGGACACGGACGGATAATGTACTGAAAATTTCTCTGTGATAGATTTGCATCAAATATTTGGGGAAAATCCCTTTAAATTGTTTTAGCGAAAATCGTTGTTGACTTGTTTTTTTTTTTTTTTTTTTTTACTTCATTTATTTATATCTACAACTGTACATGCATGATATACAACCAGCAGATTGGATGGTAATTGTGGGGAATGAAGTAATCGTATTTGTGTGTTGGTGTGATTTTGTAATTTACTATAAAAACGTCTGTAATATGTTTTGATGGATGAAAAAACTGTTGGGATTTGAAGATCGCTGTGAAGTGTATTATTGTATACATAAAATGAGGCAGAAACAATTAGTCTTAAAATTTTGGATTGAAAACTTTGTAATCTTTGAATATTGGAATACTTGGCCGATCCATATACTTGGCACCCATACATCTCAAATTGGTTTGAGTAGGTATATGTATGTCGAAAGTTTTGATTTTAATGGTAATTTTGATTGTCTGTTGAGTAGGTAATAAAGAATTTTAAATCGTTTGTTCAGTGTCTGTTTTTTTAATCGTGTGTGTGGATTCCAAGTTAGTCTTCTATCAAATGTAAGTTCTAAATAGTTAATTTTGTCGGATTGTGGAATAGGTTCATTGTATAAGTATATGCTAGAGCAAGTCTCACGACGGAGTGTAAAGGTGATATGTTGTGACTTAGAGGGATTAAACTTTATTTTCCAAAGATTGCTCCATTTCTCAATTGTTGATATGTGGTTTTGTAACATGAGTGAAGCTTGTGTAGAAGAGAGATGGCTTGTTAATATGGCGGTGTCATCTGCGTATGTGGCGGTACTGACTTGTTTAAATTAAAATATAATCAACGTTAACAAAAAGCAATACATGACAGGTGATAAATTTTATTTTCCGTCCGTTCTCTTTCTCATAATTCATATTTACTAAAACTTTTATCAAATAGAAAGTTTAATCGTATATTCGTAATTAATGTTGTAAAAACGATTTATTTTGTTTGGAGTAATTTTGTAATCTAAGGTCATGAATCAACGTTTTCGCTCAGAAATAAACATGTTTATTAAAACCCAATTTGACACGTGTTTATTTTAACAACAATTGCATATCGAATAAATTAGTTTAACTAGTGCCAAAATAATCTATAATTAGTTTTAAATTATACTCTTAGATTAGCCTTCGGACGATATTGTGGAGTGTAATAATAGACATGTTGAATAAAATATGCAGGAGTCAACTATCTATGCTTTTCCGAGTACGGCCCGTGTTGATTAAAGCCATACAACAACGTGTTTCAAAAAGGGCAATCTTAAACAGTAACAATTATTGAATAATACGACTCCCTATTTACACATTAATGGAAACCGGGAATCGGGAATGACAAAATCCAAAATGGATGTTTATATAAAAGGCCATAAATATTAATGGGTAACTTAGTTGCCTATAGGGGTTCATGGTGTACTAAGCAATTCGACGAAGTAAACAGGCCTTGCTCGAATAGAATTTATCTAGTTAAAACAAAACAGGAACCAAAAGTACAAACATTCTGCACAATACGAAGAACGTATTATAACATTCCGTTTAATTTTATTTACTTATTTGGTTGAATAGAACTGTTTTGTCTCATTTTTGTAGTAGAGAGCGAAGAAATAAACATACGCTTTTAACTGACTTATTCGTGATAAAGATATGACGAATGGGATAAAATAATAATTGACATAAAAATGTTGGTAAAACTACACAAAGAATGTTGCAACAAAATATTCGTAAAAATAAGATAAGTTCCAAAATATTTGACGAGCTTTATAAATATGTAAAAAGGTGTTTTTAAAAAGGAATGTCATAATTACTGCCCCAAAGTAAAACGTAAACAAATCTGTTTCATTCATTACGTTGTAAATTTAATTAAAACCCAGCTTTTTAATCTCAATCAAGACCTTCGATAAAAATTAGAATTAATTAAAATATTTAATTAAAACATTACAACATTTTCAAAGTGAATAACCAAATAGATCTTTTTGACTTAAATTATTTTAAGTTTATTATTTTATTAAAATATGTTGCACAATCTAAAGTTGTATGTACTGTAAGTTTTTTTAAATTTTTAATAACAGTTTGCTTTACTTTCTTTTAAAATTCTTCAAATAATTCAGAATTGAAATAACAAAGTAGGAGTACGCTATAACCTCAATTTTATGCCTATGTATTTTATCATTCCACGGACACCCAAACACGTGTCTTCTTGAACGATGGACTTTCTAAATAACATTCTGTGAATAACTAACAAAAAGTTACAAGTAAACACAAATATGCACTCAAAGTCAAAAAATCAGACTCGTATTTTGTTATTTATTTGTTATTCATTTTTATCGTTATATTATTCGAGATCAGGAATTCATTAGGTTTAATAAAAATTATTGAATTTTGAATGCTTGATGAAACATTCACCAAAACAACGGATAATCATTTAGTGGTGCATTAAAATTTATCTAACAATTTATTTCCTAGCTTTGGGCTTAATAATGCACATGCCTGGTTTGGTCTCGCGGAATATCTTAGAGCTCCTAATGATTGAGTAAAAAAGGAATGGATTTCGTCTTCTGAAACTGAATCTCAATCTTAAATGTGTTTCAAGCTGTTCAGAGCAGTTCATTACCCATAAGTATTCTATGAGAGTCATGTAAAAAGAAGGTCTAGCCTATTCATTGTGCCTATCCCTACATCCTCCAAGTAATGGGCGGCGACTAGCCGAGTTGATGAAGTTGGGCTCAATAAATAGAGCCAATGAGGGCACAACTTCTAGAAGTCCTTCCTCAATGTACCTTGGCACAGTCAAAGATTTATACTATATCGTGATCAGTTCAGTCTCTCCAACACCATAGCGCGAGTTTTTTGGGAAAAGTCTGTGACGCACGGCACTTGAAGTAAAGCACCACGCTTTTCCATACACGGTTCCGGTATTTGATTGCCAGAAACCAAACTTGAACTCATCCGTGAAGAGAATAGACTGTCCAAGCGAGATGCTGACTTGTGCGAATTGTCGCCTTTATATTCAATGCCGCTCCAGTACTACTTGATGCAGGACGTCTATTCTCACGAGCTTTTGATGTTTCTTTCCATCTTACATCACGGCCTACCAATACCTCCTCTTCGATTGAGACTTTCGGTGATCCTAAACCACCGAGGAGGTAAAGCACAGTACATCCAGGACCTCAACTAGGTAAGGTGCGCTACGTCCGTCGTTGTCCAAAGCATCTGCTGGGGGGGGGGAGATCTTGAGGACTTAAAATCACCAGTGAAAAATCATATTTATTGTTTAATGAGAGAAATGCCATTAACTCATACGATTCTGTAAAGGATATTTTTAACCTAAAGGGTTATTAACACACAACAAACGTAATTTATTTAGCAACAATTTATATTGGTGTGTAAACGATTGAAGTTAACAACCTGGTTATTATGTAAAATGAAAAAATAAATGCAAGTGTCTGGTTTTGTCTTTGAGTGAATAATAAATAATTGTGCTTGTGGCAATTCCTCTTTTATTCGCAAAAGAACCAGCCCACCAGGGGGAGAAAATTTTTCATTGATAACCCTTTTGTTTTTTCGGGTAACATTCTGTCATCCTTTAACCACGACCCGACCTAAGCCTCTTTCCCCCCTCCAAAGGTATTATATTTTTCTTTGTAAAGATGTCCTGTATATTCTCAAGGCCTACTGTTCTCCGTTCTGCCCCTTTCTGATGTTTTTATCGACACAATGTATGACCCTCTTAATTCACAAAAGGGAAATAAAGTTTTACCTCTGAACTTTACGCAAGCTACATGTGTCGTAATATGTCATCTTTCTTATACATTTTATTCACAACATCCATTTATATAGATTTCCTTGTTTTATCTATATCCATATTGTCTCCGTGTGACAAATCCTATGTTCGTTTTCTCAAGGCAGTCGGCAAGGTTACTTAGAGACAATTCCAATATTTTGTCACATTTTTTCAAACATAACCACAACAAAACCTTGAATAAAATTGCTAAGAAGCAAATTAGAAAATAAGTTACAAAGTAATTGAATAGAAAAGCAAAATACTTTTGTAATAATACAGAAAAAAAATCAATGGCTACTTAGATATGGCCAGAAAGTTGATTAAAAAAATAGAGGAAATAAAATATAATTTAAAACATCGTTTATCAAGAAAACGTAGTTGGATTACATAAAATGAAAATAAATATTAAAATAACTTAAAAAAAATAGACGAGGAAAGATGAAGAAGAGAAAGCAGTAGCAGTAATAGAAAAACATTGTAACACGGGATGTTGACAATCGAATTTAAGGATTAATCATTTATTTCAATAGTTTTCAACACTTAATTTTTCTACCTTTTTTTCAATTGGCGTGATAAGATTTATGATAACTATTTGCATAGTTTTCATAGCAAATGTTACGATTGACATATCCTGAAACGATTCTCTTTTGAACAAAGAGAAACTCCTCTAAAATTGTCTTTCCTCACTGTTGAAATTAATACTTTAAATGTGTGTGTTAAAAGGGGGGTAAAAGAGTTTGTTTATCAAGTTTATCAATTTTCGAAATTTGCATATGAACCAAATTGTTTCAACTTCCGAATCTAATACCAACTTTGCAAGTAAGTTAAAAAATAAAATCAATTAAGACTCGAATTACGAAGGTTCAAATTGTAGGCGAGAATATATTTGTTACGTTTCGGTTCACACTGTCGAAAAACATATATTTTCTTACATAATTAACCTCTTTAAAATTGCATTCAATGTTTTAATAAAAATATGGAGAAACCCAACAACGAGTAATAAAAACCTACGATATTATGGTGAGAGTGGGTGAGAGGAAATGTGTGAGAGAGTGAAAATGAGCAGAGCGAATGAAAGAGAAAAAAGGAGAGAAAGAGAGAGAGTGTGTGAGTGAGTGAATGAGAGGGAGAGTGTGTATGTGTGTGTATATATATGTGTGTGTGTGTGTGTGTGTGTGTGAGAGAGAGAGAGAGAGAGAGAGAGCGATGGAGCATAGCTGTAAATTTGGACTCATAAGTTCAGAAATATGGTTTAGAAAATCGGAAAAATATTTTGCGATTGAAAATACTTGTAAGAAAATGCGTTAAAAATTTAGTACGTTAGCAACTTTACGCCCCAATTTTCACAATAATCAATCACACATTTTTACAGACGTCTGTAATCATTTACCAAAAGTGGACTATGTATGAATAAATTAAACCTTGTATATATTTATTACGATAATAATTAACAATAAACCATTGTCAATTGGCTTTAAAGCATTAATTCTTCTCATAACATAAGTGATGAACTCCCAAAATAGTCCTTCTTCTTTGAACAATATTGGAAGTTTGAAATACCCCCATAAGTTTCTGACTTGCAATATTTTCATAGATATGCAATCATTTTAATTGTTCTTGGTGTAATTTTTCAACTTCAGAATTCCAGCTTGTTTTTAAATGTATCAAAACTTGTTAGGTATCATTGCATAAAATGGGGAAAGTCTATTGAAACGTTTTTCCCATAATCTTCGTTTTTAAGAAAAGTGGGCAAATGTACAAAAGGCAAAAACTATAGGTTAATAAATTTATGTATAAAATTTAAAAATATAAACATTTAAAAATTCTGCACTGTGAAAAGATATATTTATCTATTCAAAATAACTGACGTGTTCTCTTTTCCTTTTTATACGTAAATAAACGTATATTTGAAGTAACAGTGGAAGTATCTTACTTATTAATATATTTTGCATTTTTTATGGCATTACTAGAATAAATATAATGTATACTACCATAACATTTGTTGAGAAAAATAGTAACAACAAAAAATACGTCTTTATAACTTTATTACCAAGGAGGGAAAATTCAACATTTGGGGTTGAGATGGGAAGTTGGTGTCCGAGTGGATCGAGGTCACGATAGACGAAGATCGTGGGTTCGAATCCCGCTCGTGCCATTAACTTTTTTATCTCAACTAAAAACCTTAATTAATTGTAATTTATTAGCAATGTGGTTCCTATAATAAAATGAGCATCAATACAACTTTTTATATTCTTTTAATATTTTTAATTATACACTACTTAATTGGAATTTCACAAAACATAGTGTACTACGATCCCGGTGTTTTTATTTTCGTAGGTGCGCTTATGGTAAAGTGGCTAGTAAATATGTCAGGTAAGCGATAGAGGGACTAAACTGTAAGACATGCAATGCGTGACCCGTCACAAACGCTAAGCCAATTCCGCTGATATCAATTTCATTCTTTTGAAGGCTTGCTTCTTGCTACTCTGCTATCCAGTCTTTCTGTGTTGGATCAGCAACTTGAAGCCTTTCCTACAGAAATGTTTGATATAGGTCGGGCGATTTGTTTCCCAACGATTCTTTAAAAAGAATAGAACAGAAAATTAATTTTATCCGTTTACTTTTCTTCAAACTCGAAAAAAACTTGAACCTACGGTGAAAATATGAGGAATCCTGGCAATTTTGTAATTTCGTGCTGAGAAACGATGTCATCTCAACCTGAACGCTCGATGGCAACTCGATGTTGTCAATTTCATATCAATTGTTTCTTCTTTTCTTTATTCATCTACATTGCATTGTCACTTTAGAATCGAAGAAAATTTACTAAACAAGACTGACTAAAACTTTATAAATAGTGTATCATACTTGAATGCGTTTAAGATGTTGTTCCTCAAACAGTAACGACATAGTGCAATTATTTTTGTAAGAAATGTGCATTGATTAGTGACCGGTAATCGATAATTATTCAGATATCGTGAGATATCACAACAGACCGCATCTCACGACACCTGAATAATTTATAAGAAATTTATAACCAAATGATACTTTTTTTCGTTCAACTTAATCTGTTTGAGAGCGTCGATATGGAATATCCTGGTGTAAAGGGCAAAATAAAATAAAATTATGAGTTGCTCCGGAATTAACCCTTTGTCCCTGCATGCCCCCCCCTCTATATCAACTTAATTATCCTTCCGTAGAAAGTGTATACGTTTATGAAAACACTGGATTTCAAACAGCATTATCAACTTCGATAACGTACCGATTAAATTTCACCCCTACCCGGAAAACCTTCAGCGATTACATCGTAAATCCAATAGTTGTCCGGCGAAAAAACCGTGCCTGGTTTGTGAATAAATTAAAACATTTCATTTTTGATATATGTATAATAACCGGGCAGGAAAGGGAGTTTGAATCATACGGCTCAATGTTGAATTATTAATTCGGCCGAACCCTTAATACCACTATAGACGCGGAGGAGCCATCGCTCTCAGTTATATCAAGTCATGATGGATATTTGTAGGCCTACTCATGCCGTCTAGCTCCCACAACTCTTCACTAATGTACTCCCAACCTCATACTAAGATAAAAATTATGCATACCCCCCTTGTATACAGCCAATATCCGACGATTTATCTCTACCAGTTCTAACTAAAAACCTTTTTAAGTTATTTGAAAAAGCTTCTTCCTATACTGATCAAACCATTATTTAAATCTTGTTTTGACCTGTATTTCCATTTTCTTCAAAGTTCAAACAGAAAGGAAAACTTAAGGCTAATCGTTTTCTTTAATATTGCTAAAAATAGCACTTTTTCCTGTCGAGGGAAATGTTTGAGCTTTTAGACGATGCTTTTGAACCGTTTGAAGCGGAATTGCGTCAGGTGGCGGAGTGTAGAAGGAGAAAAGCCCCGCCTCTAAACTTCCTGTTCCGGCGTTCACATGCATCCGGTCCCCTTCTGTTCTTCCAAGCAGAGCATCTATTTCTTATTTAAAATCTTGAACAGTTCTCAGATGGGAAACTCGAGCGAAAGTAAACTTGTGTCGCTCGTAAACTTAAAACGGGGTTTATTTTCAAGTGTTGTTAATTCACGTTCCTTCAGACAAGAATTAGTCGAGGACATGTAGGGACCTGCAATACCATGACCCTTGAATATTTTCGACCATTACTTTTCATCTACATTTTAAAAAATCCATTAGAGTTCGAGGTCTTTTTTTTTTCAATTAATTAATCTTTATGTAAGGCATTGGTTGAGATAAAAAGTCAGTGTCACGAACGGGGTTCGAACCCACGGCCTCCGACTAAATACCTAAATACGAGAGGTGGGTTGAGATGGGAAGTTGGTGGCCGAGTGGATCGAAGTCATGATAGCTCAAGTAGTAGGACAGCGGCTTATTCAGTGAAAATGTTTTAAATAATTTCTATTGTGATATGTGATAATTGAAAAAAAAAATTGTTCAGCTATGGCTGCAATACAAACTAAGAGGGTAAAATTCTTACTTTTGTTTTGTGAAATGCAGATTCTAATCACCTATACTACAATACATTCTGTTGGAGAGAGGGTTTAGAGCTGAATCGGGACGTTTTATACGAAATTCTGGGCTTTTCATCGCCTCTAGAATAGTTGTAGTAGGTTCCAAACTTATTAAAAAGCGGAAAGTGCGGAAGAAAGTCTCCCTGATGACGTCATCAACCGCGTTTCAGACTAATTTAAAGTTTCAATTTACACGGTCTGAAATTCCCCCCGTAAAACCCACCCGATTCTGAGGTCGGAACTGCTGAAGTAATTCCCACGCAGAATAATTCTACTTGCGGATATTCTCAGCTCACAAGATTCAGACGGTTGACGAAAAAAAGGCCCAATTATTCAAATTGTAGGATAGGAATAAATACCGATCCCTTTCCACCTGCAGTCGTCAAGATGCGATATCGCAAGGTTTCAACAGCAATTAATTACGAAGCGGTTCAGATTATTTACTGGTTTTCTCTTAGGTTTATCCAACGCCTAATCAAATTAGGGGCTGGTTTCTCCGTCTGCTTTCTGTTAATTTAGCGTTTCACTGAATATACAACTTTGAACCGCAATGAAGTTCCGTCGGTATTATAATTAAAAATATTCCGAAATAATTAATATTAAATATGAAGTATTACGAAGATAAACACGGATGTCGATTGTAAAGTCTTAAATTTATTTATTTCCTTTTTTTGTCTGCACTTGACAACACCACAGGTTGACCGACTACGTCTCCTTCCGAAGGGGCCGTGTGACGTACCTAAAAACATTTTGTAGATTTATCGATCAACTTATGCCTGCAATATTCCCCTGGTTGTTTTCAATTCTCTAGTTTTCGTGGTCCGCTGGACCAATTAATATCTTTCAATTAATCAAGGTTTTTAGTTGTGACACTGACTTTTTTATATCAAGTAAAAACCTTAATTAACGTTTCATTTTCTTCTTGACCTTTTCAACAATGAAATGTGGAAACAAATTTACACTAATATCACAGTCAGTAAAGATAACAAAAACAATTACTGGTGTGAGGTTTCTCTCAGGTACGGCTTATATCATCTAGATCCGAAAGCTACTAAATTTACAATTTAAAATATCTCTCTTTTACCACATCTCTGATAACAACCAAGATGGCATTGCGTGCCTAAAAAAAATTCAGTTTAAAAGACCGAGGTGTGCTGATGTCCATACCAAAGGTCTGTAATTTCTGACGGGCCCACTGTGAAAAAAAAAGTGAAGACTAGTCAAATGTCACGGCAGTAAGAGGCGAAAAGCCGGTAGAAAAGAGAGGAAGCACAGTGAGCTGTGTATCCTGCAATATCAATCCTCAAAGACCGAAGTGTACTTCCCTAACGACTTTGATTGCGCATGTTTTGAGCTTGTACAGAAAACGCCTGATCCGGTTCTTTCGTTTGTTTTGGAAACTCTCTCCTGTATTCTTACTCTCCATTATAGTCTGTTAAGAATTTATAGGAATGTACCTAACCTAACTAGGTCTTACAAAATTATACATACAAAATTATCTCCTCACCTAAATAAATACTTTCTGACATGTGACATCTTTGAAACCATATGCGCAATGAAATATTGAGAGGCACTAAACACATCCACTATATCCATATACCTACCTACTTTGACAAGCTTGTCGTTTCTCTACATTGATCAAAGACTCGTCGAACCATTAATCACACTCGCAAATACATATATTCTTACACAAAGAGTGTTCTAACCGTAAGCACATTTAAAAGTTTGGAAGGTACCAGGGTATTCGATATTTGCCGTATCTTGCGCTCTTCACGACAGCTCTTTAGAGTACTCTTTTTCCCGCCACAGACCTATCTGCATAAAGTCAACAACTCACGCATATAAATACATTCTTACTGACAAACCCTCTTATAAGTGATGTACAATTAGAAATTGGGGAGTCAATACAGTAGATGATGTTACCCAAAAGTCTCACCTTTCTGTCACACTAAATGCATTCGATATTTTAAAATTGTAAATAGTTCGGCAGGTTTGCGAGGTATTAGAATACACGTCTGCATACATTTACCAATTCATGCAAATAAATGTATGGTACCGATTTCCATTAAATTAACTTAACCCTTTTTAATTTCGAATTCGTCATTTAAATTAAACTTTTTCATGTAATAACGTTTTAATTAAGTTTAACCTTTTTATTTCCAAATTAACCTTTTCCATCTTCAAATTAAGCCTTTAATTAAGCGTTTACCTATTTTCGATATTGTTAACAGGATCCAGAAATTGTAATCTCAATGCTTTAATTCACAGGATATATCGTTAGGCAGATTCTGTGTGAAGCTAGTTGTTGACACTCTTCTAAATCATGGTTTGATTGATTGATTGATTGATTGAAAGTTTCCAGGGTATGTATACTGCGCCCTTTAAGAGCTATTGTATCCCCGGCTCTCTGCCTAAAGCACATCGGTGAGTCCTAGTTCATCAAGGAACTTGATTAATAGGCCCAGTTTTATTGGTTGAAGCTCTTCTATGGTCACATTGTACATCCCAAAACACTTCCTCCTGCGGGCTAATGTTGCTCCGCAGTTTGTTAGTAGATGTGTTGGTGTTTCTTCTGCTTCTTTGCAGAATCTGCATGTGCCATCTTGGTTTACTCCAATTTTCTTTAAATGTCCATTTAATCTGCTGTGTCCTGTTTGGAATCCTGTTAGGATTCGCTGTCTATTCCTGCTTCCTTTGACACATTCCGTGATTTCTTTCTTTCCGAAATTGGTTAGAAGATTCTTGGATTGTTTATGTCCAATAAGTGCATTCCAGAGTTCCCTTATTTTTTTTTTGTCCTTCTGTCTGAGATAATCGTTAATAGTGTGGATTCCTATGCCACAGAAAGGTTCGGGTCCTGTCAGCGGTGTAGCTGCTCCTTCTCCTGCGAGGGTGTCCGCTTTTTCATTACCTTCTACTCCCATGTGTCCTGGGACCCAGTTTTTGACTTTGTTCTGCGCACCTAATAAGTTTAGTTTTGTTTTGCAGTTCAGCACCATTCTTGAACTAATGATGTTTGAGCTTAGTGCTTTGATGGCTGCTTGGCTATCTGACATTATAGCTATATTCTTGTTTTTGTATTCTTTATTTAGATTAAATTGGACACCTCTTTCTATTGCATGAATCTCAGCTTGGAAGATACTGGTGTGTTTTCCCATTGGTTCCGAGTATTTGGTGCCTGGTCCAAATACTCCTGCTCCTGTACCTTCTTGTGTTCTCGACCCATCTGTGTACCAACGGATGGTGCCATTTGTAAGGGAATTAATTTCTTTTCTTTCCCATTCTTTTTTGGTGCTCAGATGTATTCGAAATTTTTCATTAAATTCAAACATCCTGTTCATGTCATCCCTTGGAGCCATGAGTGATGGATGATTTGTCCACAGTTTGTTGCTATCCCTCCATTTCAGGTCTAGTCCTGTTGGAGGTTTCTCCCTAATGAGGTTGATTATGGTTTTCTGTGCTGTCCTTTCTACCATGTGATATAGGGGTGTTAGTCCTAGTAGATAGACGTAAAACTGCCTTACTTTTGTATCCATCCTTTGTCTCGTCGTCAAAATCCATTTTTACACTTCTCTTTCTTTGTACACTTTCTTCCTAGTCTAAAGTCCCTTTTTCCCTTTCTTTTTTCAGACTTAGCGATCTGGAAGTTTTATTTAAATCTAAATGTCTTTTACTTAAGAACCCTAAGATCTTTGAATTATTTGTTTTATTGAACATAGGTTATTGAATGATTTTTCCAATAAGACTTAATTTAAATACTATAGATATTTTAAAAAAAGAAAAGAAAAAGCAGTATTGCAAATATTATTTAATAATAAATGGAAAAATTAACTTGCGGTGATTTTAATTGCTTTTCATTTAAGTAAGGTTTTTAGCTAAATAGGTCCCTGTTCTTACCATTTGAGTTGAAAAAAGTTATTTGATCAAGCGGACCACTAAAACTGTGAATTTAATAAGTAAAAATTAAGTATACCTTCACATGTCGCCGAGAATGAAATATATTACACACAAAAATTACAAAAAGGAGAGGAAAAAGGGGATTGGGCTGAGATGGGAAGTTGATGTCCGAGTGGATCGAAGTCACGAAAGTTCAAGTAGTAGAGCAGCGTCGTTTCAAGCGGAAGATCGTGTGTTCGAATCCTGCGCGTGAAATTGACTTCTCATCTCAACTTAAAAACTTAATTAATTGAATGATATTAATTGGTCAAGCGGAACAGGAAAACTAGTGAATTTAATTATTACTCTTAGGAGAATCTTATGTTATGTTTGTGATATGAATATTATGTTTGTTCATGGTTTAGGCAATGGGTCAAAGATCTCATATCAACCATCAGAAGTGGTAGCTAGACAATATGTTAGCAATGATAAGTTTAAGAGAACCCTCCAATCATTCTCTATAGGGATAAAAAAAACTAGTTGAAATTGACAGGTCTTTTTATCAGGTCAAGAATGTTGAAAACTTACGGATATTAGCTTTCTGACATGAAGGAGGCAGTTAGGGAGAACAGTTATTCTCCCATTTCTCCAACTGAGTTGAACTAAGTTGGTCGAACGATCATTTTGTTCATTCGTATTCAGACCTGCGATCCGTGGGATACGCAGTTATCTCCAAGGGGTTCCTTTAGCGTTAGCGCTCCATTGGCCACAGTTCAACTTTTAAAACCGACCGATAGCTTTTTATCACCAGTGATTTCCAAAATTTTTACTAACAATTGATTTTTTATTTTCCAGGTGAGTGGCTTTACGCCGTCGTCATGCTGTCAAGTGAGTCCTTTATCAATACATTAATTGAAAATAGATCAACGTAAACTATTGCTTATTAATCAAACGGGTTGAACATTCAATTTTCTAGTTACAGATTCTCCTCAAGACCGCAACTCATATATCACCAAGTGGAAGTTAATTATTCCGCTCCCTCAAGTTCCTCCCACTAGAATCCCTCTAGTGTGGTACGGTGTAACGTAAAATTAATTTTCTACCTCGCAAACTCTAAGAAACCACCTTACGACCATGAACGATTACATTTAGAAATAGTTAAAAATATTTGGCAATATTTCAAACATTCCCTTTTGACTTTAATGTCTTATTAATTTTTAATTAAATACTGGTGTTTAACTTAATATCGAAAATCGAAGACTCTCCGATGTTCATAGCTACGTTAGTTTCCGATGTCTCCACTTCAAAATAATATTTAATACGGCGTCCTTTTTACATGGCCGGCTGAATTTCTCTTGAACCAATGACGCTATCGCAACAACAAAAATATGACTTTAATCCGTTTTAGTCTTGTTTCAAATTTTATCCTTTTTTTTAAGAAAAATTATCCAAGGTACCTCAGGTCTAGGTCAACTTCAAAATTTTAAATCCTACCCTATACATCCTGAGATTTTAATGGAATTTTTACGTATAAAATAAACGATGTGGGCAGATGAAAATTTTTCGTGCTCTTGTCATAATCAGGTGGTTCACGGTTTACAACATTTAGTTTGGACTTCTTGGAAATTAATTGGTCCTTATTTTTACAAAAATAATGTAAATAGTGCTCAGTTCTTCAATTTTTAAGTGAGGTTGTATCTACACTATTAGATGATGTTCCTCTGCAATAACATTCTCCAGCTTGCTGGATGCCTGCACACAATACTTTGCAGGTGAGTTATTTGAATCGTCACTGGGTAGGTGGATATTACCTCATGGCCCGATCTGTGGACCTCCTCAGTAACCCGATTTAACCCCCATTGATTCTTTTCTATGGGAGCCATTTAAAAAATAGCGTCTACGCTAATCATAACCCAGCAACTTTAGTTTAAGAACTGCAGTAAACGATACAAAATGCTTGTCAATCAATCTCCCCTGACTCTAAAGCATTGAACACCGGTTAAGATTAAGAAAACCGGTTAAGTCTTTGCCTCTTTATGCAAGGTAGTCAGTTCGAACATGAAATGTGATTAATAAATAGCAATCGAAGTGACTTTTTTAGTCCAAACTTTTGCCATAACTTTGTCAGTTTTTGAATGCAATTAATTTGAAATCCGATTGCATCATTGTTTTCGGTGTAAAAAATTGCTTCAAAATGAGGTATCAAGATGTATAGGGTAGTATTTGAAGTTTTGATATTGAACGAGGCCTGAAGTACCCTTTCTACAAAACATTTTAAACTAGACTAAAAAACATTAAAGATGTATTTTTTAGGGGTTTTTTTATAGCGACATTGAGTAAAGAGAGTAGAAATTCAGCCGGGCCTTCTGAAAAGTACAACCAGCGTATGGTCATAATACCATACTTATATGGAAAGTGGACCAAATAATTTATACATTTTTTTACAGTGGTTAAAATCAGTACCTATATCAATAGAGGTTAGCATTCATAAAGTAATCTTGATAAAAATTTACTAGATAAATTTATAAATACCGATGGTCTCAATTAACTTTCAGTTTGCCTATTCTAAGTTTAAAAAGAAAAAATCTATCTTTATAGAATGAACTTGCTCACTCTGTTCATAAACGATTGAAAGTAGGAGAGACATGATCGAAAAAAATTTTGAAATATATATTGGAAATTTATTTCAATATATATTTTTCCCGTGGGCGAATGTATTGGCGTCCCACTTGTCACGCTAACGGTTCAGGGTTCTAATCTCGGCACCTGAAATTTTATTTGAGAATAGTTTTAAAAAAGTGTTGAAAACTGAAAGGTCATAGGTACGAATCCCGTTAGTGACTAATTTTTTCATCTCGACCAAGTCTTTTCATAAAAAGAATAATTAGTTGAAAATTGTCTTTACTCCTCGTCCGCGAAAATATAGTGTTACTTAATGTTTTGTAACTTTATGTCAGCAGATCATTGGTGATAATACATTAATTATGACCTAGTTTTACAGGAATTTTACAATAGATGCTTTGCCGAGGCACTTGTGTAGGTTATGGACAGTTTTGTACAATGGCATTCTTGATGGCTAAAGTATAAATGAATTTGGTGTAGGAAAATATGGAAAATACCAGTAAAAATTTGCAATATTACTTTTTCTACCGGAATGACATCTTTATTATTCACCCTTTTATCCACTTTTTAAAAGTCTGTGACTGTAAAGCAAACTGTTATAAATTAAGAAAGTTTGGCTCTCAATTTACTCTTTCAGACAGACCCTGTAAAATAAGAACGTGTAATTTTTTTCTCTAAAAACAGTTATATTTCATACCGGCCATTTTATTTTACTTTAATACATTTTAAACGGGCTATAACCACTTATATAATATATTATTTCTAAATAGAATTGGAAGCATTCTTTATAAATCAAGTGAGACTTCCCTACCTTGGTCACCCTCTGGTAAAAGAAATTATATTTATTTTAAAAAGAAGATTACTTTTAAATTGAATATACTTTATAGAAAGTTAGTCAAATAGAAGTGGCTAATGGGAATTTCCCAGGTCTGTTGGAAATAGGAGGCAGTCCCGGGCATTACTTTCGCTCGTTCACCATCGCCGCTACTGTGAGGTGAATTATACTTAAAGTTGGTGGGCGCCGCCGCTAAGTTGTCCCAAATTGGCGCTGCTCCAAACTACTGCCTCAGCGCCATTGAAAACATGTTTAAATTCCGACCAAAAAGAAATTATGCACCAATTGTGAGTGGATGGTGTTAACTCAAAAAAGCAGATTCAGTTTTATTTTATGTAATGAAAAAAATAACCTGGTCATTAACTCAAATCTGGTGCTAAATTTATCGCCGGAAATTGGAGCATTTCTTTCATTACAGTTAGGTCTCATCCGTGTTTTTTGAACTTGCATGAGTTAATCATGTGACAGGTTGTGTTTTAAGTTACTCACAAATATTGAAATTTATTTGCACAAAATAAAAAATAAAAAAGGTGGAAAAAAATTGTCTCAGAATTATATTCTTCCGAGGATTGCAAAACTACAGAGTTTTTTTGAGGAAAGGCTGCTCAACCTTCCTTTTAATATTTCTAATTTAGAAATAGGAATACATATCATATAAGTATACATTTGAGGGCTGTTTTTTTCAAGAACTTTAAAATTACCTGATAGACCTCCAAAAATTATATATAAACAAATATCAACTGTTGGAAGAAGTTATGCAATCAGTAAAATCTTAGCATAGACGTAAATGAAAATGTAGAAAAAAATGAAATTTAAGCAAATTAAATTGAAACATAAATTTAGAAGAAAACCGAAAAATGTACCCTCAAGCTAAATTATAATGTCACGTATTTACAATAGAAATCGTTATCGAACTTAAACTTATAATGAAAGCAAGAAGTAACCAGCTGAACTTAAATTTGAGACATTTAGACCAGTTTAGTGGCATCTTTGTTCGTCGTGAAGCCTAAATTGAAATGAAGAAACACACATACGCAGTGTGCCCTATTTTAAAACCGTATTTTGAATAAAATATTTTAATAAAGATAATTTAATAATCTCTGAACTTAGTAATTATCTAAACGGAAGAGACTGGGGTTTACTATGCCATTATTTAAAAGATGTAGCACTACATCATATTGGGTTGTCCGGAAAATAATGCAGGATTTTGGTATTAAACAAAAAAAAAGAAACTAGTTACTTTAAAGCAATGTTCTTTAATCAAAATAATTTCCCATACTCTCAATACATTTCTCCCAACGTGTTGGTAACTTATTAATTCCGTCTGAGTAGAATTCAGAATTTTTAGAATTGATAAAGTCAATAAATGCATTTTCCAGTTCCGTTTGATTTTTGAATATTATGTGTTGTAAGTAGTGGTCCAGGTGTCTAAAAAAATGGT
>CM077105.1:2380438-2391969 GCA_039619505.1 Cimex hemipterus | reverse complement strand
AGAATCGGACCATGGACAATATGAACTTTTTTGTTCATTTTAGGGTGCAGAATCTACTGGAGAAGTTTGTAGCACGAGTAGCAATTCACCCTGTATTTCTTAACTGATTGCTTATTACTGTTTAACCGAACTTTCATGTTCCATCTTCCATTCCAGTGGTCCAATAATATTTTCCAGTGATTGCCATAACCCTAATTGTACTAATTTATAGTTTTAAACCAAGAACAACAAATATGTTAAATTCGTTCGAAAACATAGATATCAGTTTAAATAAATTTAAGCAAATTTTATAGTTGAAAAAATAATTGATATAATTGATATTAATTAGATAGATGTAATACAAATTTCAAATTGTTTCAATTCCATTTATTTAATGTTTTGTTATAAATATTCTAAATTTATGTATGGTTCTAACAATTATATTTTTGTTTTATACATTGTGTTGGGGAACAGTGACACATAACTTATACTTGAAGGTCGTTTAATTAATAATAATATATATTATTATTGAAGAAGTCGAACAATTTTCATATCGGGTGGTAATCCTACACGCTCTTTATATGGACTCCAAATAGGACATTAACCGATCTCTTTAATTAAGAAGAACACATCGAGCAGCTTTTCTTTCCTGTCAGACACTTACGCAGCTAAAATAAATCTGTTGTTATACAAATCAGTATGCATTATCCAGATTACGTTGTCCTTTTTGCATATAGTGCACGGTAACTTTTGGCATTTTGTACTTGGCACGCGGCATCGGAAAGATTAGCGTGATTCTGACATGAAAATATTTTTTTAAAAATTAGATGACGTGGTTCTATGGGCCTTATATTTTAGCTAAATGGAGGCAATTGTTTTAGAAGGGTTTTTGTCTTTTTACCAACCATTAACTGATCGAGTCCAGCTTTTCGATATTTAGTCTTTACCTTCTTTACTGTCGTTACCATTCCTTGCTCAATTAGAGGGTCCCCGTTCATTCCCGTTGTGCAACATGCGACCGCTGATTAATGTTTTCCAATTAGATGTTTCTTAATAATTGGTCTATAAATATTTTTATTTATTTTGTTTATATTTATATATTTAATTGTGTATTGTATAATATTTAGTGATAAGGGTTATCAAGACTATATTTATTGGGTAAATGGAGGTGCTTATCGCCCAATTATCTCGGGGAATATCTAGTACTCTGTGGTGACGATTTGTGGTAATTGCATGTAGCCATTCTATTAATAAAAAAGAGTACTCGGATGTAGTGTAAAACAATGTGAGTTAATTTATTAGCGTGAATGGATTGGCTTATCCCTATACCCCGAAGGACATCGAGTATTCTGGAATAGTTGGAGTACTCGAATGTATGAAATTCATTAGTCTGAATGAAGGAGTTTATCCGCAATTACTTCGAGGAAAATCGACTACTATGGGGTAGTATGAACGAATAAATGTGCGATGAATTACAATTTACTCATTTGTAATGTATTGTGTTTGGTATTAATGGAATTTCTTCTAGAACTTGTTTAAAAAAACAATTGCGTGTACTGGAGATTAGTAATTATACCAAAAATCTTTCTTAATAAGTTTTTCAAACAAAAATCTTTGACATAGTTCCTTGAGTAAAACTTGTTAAACAGTAGTAATTTTGTAATTTTTCCCAATTAAATCGTACTTTAGTTCTGTGGTTCTGTTCTTTCTTCTTTTGCCATATGTTTCAAATTTAGTTACTTCAAAAATTACGTTTTCTCTGCCTCTCCTCCCGTTAAAACGTGATTCTTTTCTATGAGAAACATCTTTCCACTTAAATTAATCGTTGTCCAAGATTAGAAGGAAGATGTGGCATAAATTCTGGCTAAAGTAAAGTAATTCGACGCTTTTACGGATAATTAAGCTATTAAAGTTTTAATTAAAAAGCATAACAGCTTTGTTAGAAACCCCAGAGCTAACCAGGATAACAACGTTTCCCTCAATATAAAAATACTAATCCTTATATTAACCTGATCTGAAAATGTTAATTGTGTAGAAGTCGGAATGTTAATTAGAAAATTATGTATACGATGTAATTGTCAGAAAAATGCTTGCGGAATATCCAATTACAAAAATAAACCATGGGAAAATTATGTAAATAATTAAAAACATTAAAAATGTATACAAATGTTTCCCATAGTCATTTCTGAAAATTAATTGGAATTGTAAATACCTTAATTTTTTTAAATGTATATATTTTTAAAATATTTGCGCTACGTTTTAATTTTTTCTTTAGTATAGAACTTTTATCCATAGCCATGTCTTACATTTGCCGAAAACGGTTCCTCTGTTTTTATTCAAATTCTTAGTATTTTTTGAGTAAATTTCGTGAAAGATTGCTATTCAGGGCATTTCAATCAGCAGAGACAAATTACGATAGCATACCAAACTTGAAATATATTGCTTCAACTTGAATTTTTTTTTCACCCAATCTACATAAATGCAGATTTGTCACATTCAGTAGGTAAAAAAGCTTCTCATATCTCTTGTCCAAATGAAAAAGCCGGCTCTTTCCTTTCAGTGGAAGTTCGATAAAATTACCAGCACAGTCGACATATAGCGCCCAATTTTTTTTTCTTCTCTCGAGCCTGTGTTAATGGGGAAACTTTTGAACCCATGCCCCTTTTGAGGGACTATCAACATAATACGTACAACTCTTTTAATAAGCGAAAAATATGTTATTTTTTATATTTTTGAACGGCTAAAAAATTATTTAATTCACCAAGATAGACACCATGTTTAAACTAGACAAAAATTTATTATGCCCGAGGTTTCTGATACAAAGTTCATCGATATCTGAAAGTCTCTTGTGAATTCAAATATCCTTTTACTAAATTAAAGTTTAAGAATGTTCTGCCTTTTTCTATAAGCTTGGGATACTAAATGTTTTTCTGAATAACATACTTCATTGTGTTAACTTAAAATTATGCAAACATTTGTAACTACATATTAGTAAAAAATTTTGAAATTTGATCTTCATACGAGTAAATGTTATATTGTCAATCGTGGCTTTCAAAAATAGCCGAGCAATACGAGTTACGAAGGCAAAGCCTGAATGTGGAGTAGTAATCGTTAAAAAAAAACTCAGAAAAATTTGCTAATGAAGTGAAGACCCCTTAAGCTGATATTATTTCTGTTCCGAACATCATTAGTCCCGTCTCGCTGAACCGGCTTAAATACATCTCCGGCAATTCTTTCCGTTGGTTCATTACTTGCGCGATTTCACATAACGCCCAATGTCGCCCCAGACGGTTCTCCAACCCCTCCAAGCTCGTTAGCGACGCAAAATTAAACAAAACAATTACTTTTGTAAATTGTACGTGAATTATTGTTGTTAGTAAACGTTGGGTCGGGCTAAAGTTTATAAAGTTGCCAATTGGTGTAGGAAGAACGGAAACTCGAAAACACTACTAATTAAATTACGCATCAAACCTTGCTCCATAGTTTGCTTTGGGTAATCTCATTATTTTTTCTTACAAATAACCAAAATAAATAATAATTTGTATAGAAGAAGAAATATCTATATTATTTACTAAAATCTCCTATCGATGCAGAAAAGTATGTAATACGTAATTTTCTTACTTTTAGTACTTCAGACACTTACTTAATTGAGTCATTCATTCAAAAATTTCTGTTTGGGCTAGAGATAGGAGAGATAAATATCGGTAATATTGCATGCATCACTACGTCTTTGTCACGTCCAAATATTGTATCGATTGGCTAAAGTATCTATAAATTCTATATTTAGAGAATACTACTTTGTGCTACATGCTTAAGTGCATGTTTTTGTTTTTTTTAAATAGTTCTGTTTTCTTTAGGAATTAGTAAAAATAGAAATTTATCAGTTTATGACATAAGCATTATAATTTTGACTACAAGTATTGTTTATGGTCTGACATCTGCTTAACGAATTGTTCTTTCAAATCGTCTTTTTATGCAAGTTGCGTCGAAATAAAATAATTTAACTATTTTATATAAACTGTTCAAAAATGAATGCCATCTATTCTTTTCAATTAATTTTAATTAAATTAACCGATATATTCTAGTTAGGTGGATAAAACAAAATAGAAAATACAAATAAAAAAGAAACCAATATTAAAACTCACTTTTAACATTGGAATTAGTAAGAATAGTAAACGAGAAGATTACTCATTTTGTAAAACAAACACTTGTTTTCGTCTTTTCTCCACTTTAGTCCAGTTGTATTCTCATCAACTATGGAAAAACGTCATCTTGAACCAGAACATTATTGTGAGAATAAGCTATTGAGGTGACCTACAATTGGCGCCTCTCAGAGCATGGCCTCCTGGGCTTTAGCCCAATACCGAGAGGCCGGAAGAGCCAATAGGAAGCTTATTGTCATTCCTGCCTGGGAAATTGGCATCGCATCGTATTTGAGATGACCGGCAGCAACAGCCGGCCAGCAGCAACTCTGCAGAATATGGAAAAGAAAATGTGTTTACTAATGAGTGGCGGTTCTGTCTATATGTCATTGTACACGCCGGGTCTACCGAGAACAACTGATGAATACAATGCCACAGTTCGTGCTCTGTCAGGGCAGTTTCGCGGTCTAATTGTCTGGGCTGGAATTTACACTGGACTCAATATTTTTGAACCTTGGAACCAGCAACCTCACCCCAGTCCGTTATGTCCAAGAAATTATCGAGGAATACATTCCTCAAACCAGGGATCTCACTGGCAGAGATTTTCGATTCCTGTATGGCAATGCCAGACCTCACAGAGACCGAGTTGTTCATGAATGTTAAAAATCCTGGGAATTTCTCATCTACCCCCGTTGTACCAGGACTGCAATATCACCTCCTTTTCTACCACCATTGACCTGCAACAACTAAATGCAGCCTTGCAAAATCAAAATTCCTTATGAAAATAGTGACAACCTTTTTGAAAGTGGGCCTAACGGGTTGTAGCTAACAGTGTAAGAATAATTTTAAAAAATTATTGCAACCAATAAACAAAATTAAGACCTTTTATTTTGTTATTTTTCAAAACTCTTTAATGAATTTTTTCTTCAGTAAAAAGCATAATCATTTATTTAAATATATATATAACGCATTTAACAAAATTGGCAAAATCCCTATTCATTTTTGAGGAGTTTATATCGAAATAACTGTCAGAAGTATATTACTATAATATATATTTCAACGGCCTGTATGGTGTAACACTATATCATATATTTTCAAATACTTACCTGGCCCCTTTTTTGCCAGTAATGAAACCAATAAATCTATTATCGACTATTTTATGTTAAACATGATATCAATTCAAAATTATGGTTTTGTTAGATTAGATTCAGACAACTGATCATTACAACTATTCGTTTTTTTCTCAAATTCCTCTTTGAGCCGGAGATACGTTTCAGAAAATAAACATCGATTCTATATATCAAATACTCTATTGATGCCAAAAAGTAACGATACATCTTTTAACCTCGTTTGGTTTAACCGATATCCATTATAAATTTTCATTTACTTTAGCATTTATTATCATACACATTGCTTTCTCAAAGTAAATTTTCAATATTGTAAGTTATATTGAATTATCAATACAAGAAAGTGGAGAATTATTCTTTTAAGTTGCATAGTACGTTTTTATTTTTGGGTTTATTCCTTTGTTGGTCCATCTGCAAAAAATAGTTTACATGAAAGAGATTTTGATCGAAGAAAGACGATAGATTGAGTAAATGCTTTATGTAAGTAATACACACAAGGGAAAAATACGGTTTAGGGGTTACATTTATACCCAAAATATCGTTTGTTTTCCTTGACCCCCGAGGCCCATAGGAATGAACTCTCGAACTAGTGTAATACTTTTCTTACTAGCATCACTAAAATGTTTCATTGAAATCTGTGACTCCACGACGGAAGCCTCCCATGTTATTGAAATCGGCTAAATTGCGTGATTAGTTTTTTCACATAACCATTTTGGCCAGGGCTAAGTGCCAACGATGAGAAATCGATCGTTTATGTCAAATAATTTACTAAAAATTTTACTAGTTACCTACTTATTTACTAAAACAAAAATCGTTTAAAACTTCGTTTTTGTTACGTTTCAAATATTCTTCTTTCTACTAGATGTGTTTAAAGACAAATGAGAATTATTTTATATGTCAAATATAAGATCTATAAGGACCGATACATTTGTTTAACTTCAATTCGGACTACACTTTACCGACAAACAGGATGGGGTTTTCCATTTTGTTGGACTGAATATTTTGGAGATAGTTTATTCGTTTTTAGGAATTTTTTATAATGTTATAAAGATTTGTGGAAAAATAATATCAATTCGTTAAAGACTAAAATGCTTCATTTAGTTAATACCGGAGTACTTTGTGACATCTGCTTTATAGGGTTATTCCCTTCGTCAAATACTACATTTTTTGGCAGTTTGAGTTTTTTAATATATAATTACATAATTTATTAGCGATATTTTATGTCAAAAATACACTTAAAGACAAAATAAACCAAACCTTACAATTTGGTTTTGTAGCAAATTCCAACAAACTTATTTTAATATAAACCAAATTAAACGAGATCAGTTTTAATAAAATTATTTAATGATAGAAAGAAAATTCACCAAAACACGGTTACATCATTTATAGTTATATTAAAATTTTTGTCTAATTTTCGTTCTTAATGTGTTATTAAGAGAAAAATTACGTAATCAAATGTTAGTTAAGTTTTTTCTACCACTAAATCATTTTCCGGAGTTTTAGTGAATTTGTTGTCCATAGAGTTCTGTTGAATAAATCTCAGCCTGGAAAATAAATAGTGTGACATTCACACAGGTTCCGCTAGTTCATAGTTTGGGCCATTTCTGCCCTCACTCCCAGTTCCAAATTGGTTCCACTCTGCCCCATCAGCCTCTTCTAACTTCGGTTCTTTTCCCAAATATCTCTTGGTTCTATTGGGTATATGCCATGTATTTCAAGGTAAAGGTTTCTTTTATGTTTTCCTTTTTTGAAGTTGAGCGTTTTCTTATTTCAGGTACAGGTTCCATTTTGTACGAAGAGTCTGTTTGCACTTGCGTATGTCATCATCTGGATGTAAAACCAATATTATATGTAAATGTAACCGTAGGAATCCCAGTACTACTTACACGATTAAATCACCCTTTCTGATAATTTATTCGTTTATTCAATTTTTTAAAAATACATTACAGATGGATTGCAAGGGAAATATATTGCATGTTAAATTATAATATCGAAACAGTGAATTAGCAACAAAAAATTCAAGATGTCGGCTAGGTGCTTCGTTTGGATTACAGAACTGTTTAACATGACGTTAATTCGTTATTCAGTCTATGAAAATTTACTTTGTATTGCATATAGGTTGAAAAGAAATATAATCATTATACGCCCAAATGTTGTTCATTATTCAATTAATAATTATTTATGAAAGGTATTGGTCGAGACAAAAAATCAATGTCACGAGCGGGATTCGAACCCACGATCTTCACCTAAATACCGCTTCAAATGCCGTGTAGGTAGCTCAAGTGGTAAAGTAGCTTGCGTATTTAGCAGATGATTGTGTGTACGAATCCAGCTCGTCAGACTGACTTTTTTATATTAACCAATACCTTACATAAAGATTAATTAATTCAAAAAAATTTAAATAATTTTTAAATGTGATATTTGATACCTTTCATAAGAAGTAATTAATTAAAAATGTTAATTGGTAATCGGACCACGAACTGTAATGGATTGTATATTATCTACAAACATTTTACTAATAAAAGGTTTTTTTCACAAAAACTCCACTCAAACAATAAAAATATTCACCTAGCAAAACTCACATATCTGCAGCCGAATTTGGCTAAAATACTAAAATACATCTTGTAAATAGTACTAAAATTTCCAGACTATGTTTGCCTTGGCGTGTATTTTATAATAGATGCAAACATCCTTTCACAAAGTTCTAAAGATCAATTTTCAGGCTATGGTTTTTTAAAAGTTTACTTGATCCTAACATGCAATACCAATTATCCTAATGGCTAGTTGATTTTGTTTTGTGTAACGAATCCCGAAAATGTGGGTAATTGAAAAATCTAAACTGAAAATGGACCACTCTTCTCAAGTTGAATTTTATTTATTTTGAAAGGATTGTTGTATGTTTTTCTCCAGCAACGCGTTGTGTAGGCTCAAAGTTTTGTTATCCGTTTCGTTCCGGGCCTACCTCCTATATTTGAGGTTTTAACGAAGCGCCGACCCCGATGAATAGAAAGCAAGTTTTGTTCAACAAGGCCAATTCCCCAGCCCTCTTGCCAATTTACAAAACAGAAGGTTTTGGCAGTAGAATGTATCGCGTTTCTAACCCGCCAGCCCTCGCCTCGTCCAACTACATATTGACCAAATATTAGAGTGAAATTCGCTCTAAAAATGAGTTAACAAGAAACATGCTGATTTAAGGCACAAAGTTACTTTATTACATAAATCTCCCTTTAACATTATTACTTCATGAAATTTGCCTGAAGAACTGGAAGAAATTATGTGAAAGTTTATTTTATTATATTGTTTTCACTTTACGAAATCTATCTACTTCTTTCGTTCAATGAGGAATTTGAGTATTTTCCATTTATTATATTAATTAAAAACACATTGTTTTTACTCCAAATTTTTATTAACGCTAGCATGTTATATAGTGATTATTAAAATCCCTTTTCACTTGTCAGTTGAGGATGTGGAACATGACGAGGGAAGGTACGTGTCAGACTGCATGACGTTTCCGTCCCTCATCCGTTACCGCATCAATGAAGGGAACTTGCAAAACCGTGAATCAGATTTTATTGCTTATATACCTCGAGGGTTTCTTGAAATAAAATCGTTTGAACCGGAACAGCGCTGGGCGAGTGGTAAGAGACGCGTAATTAAATTCTAGAGCTATCACATTCCAAGGCCGAGGATGACTGAGCTGTAATTTAATAACGATCCGATATCCCCCAGAAGTTTTTTCAGAAAACCTTGGAAAAGAAATGAGAGGGAAAAAAGTTCGGCCATCACTTTAAGCAATCGCCTGTGTAATGAATGTGACTTTGTGCTAGGATTGATATTATCTTAGCACTAAAGAGATTGATTTCCATTGATCCTGTAAATTTTCCGTAGGCTGAATAACTTTCGCATATTTTGACATTTTTGATTTATTATACTAAAGCGAGCACGGCCTGCTTTTAAAAAAATGAAAAGTAAATAAGCAACTTTAGTTGAACGCTTTCATATTTATCAGGTTTGTTTATTATAATAAATATGATATGATTTATTAAAACATTATGAAATTCTTATTTAATTATTTCTCGTACAGGCTTGTAAACAAGACAATTGTAAACATACATGGTTTACCTTGTTTTCTTCTTCTATTCCCATCTATTTTTAAATTTTTTCTTCCCTTCCCTGAGCAGTTCGAGAAGTTTATTAAAAGATAAAGATTAATAAATATTTGTCTTATTTTTTAATTAGCCTTAATTGTACCAAGTTTTGATGAGATGATTTTGTGAGCTATAGACTTAAGGGAGTTTATCAAAGAATGGGCTTAGCCGTTCAATCAAAGGAGTAATTAATGTTCTTTTAAACGAAAATTGTCTTTTAACAGGCTAAAAGGGCAAAAGCTAGTCTTCTTTGTCTTTTTGTCTTAAAAATAAAAATCCTACCGTCGTTATGAATACTGTTCTATTTAATTGGCTAAAAACTCGGTAAATTTATTTTATAACAAAGTTTATAAACCAGGGGAATTCCCATAATCGATTTGCAGTTTGAACTCTCCCTAATAGAAAAACAAAAAATGAATGTTACATATTAACCAACAAAATTATCTTTGCAGTAAACATTTCTAACCTCGTTTTAACATCGTGAAAGATATTATTATATAAAAACAAACCAAATCTTATCTCTCATAATATCATTTTCAATAATCCGAGATGATTTTAACCGAATTGTAATAATTGTGATTTGTAATAAAAATAATCGTAGCAAGTCTCAGTAATAGGACAAATCTAAAATTGTATTTATATACGTTATAGGTATATACAGAGTAAGTTTAACTTCTGTTCCGCCTCCTATATTTTTTATTAGAAATGCTTTTGGAAAATCTCGTAATCATTTAGTTTTGGCCTTGTTTTCCAAGAACCAAAACGTTTTCATCTGACTCCCTGAGGTAGCAGGATAGGAAAAATACGTAATTTTTCAAATAATCGTAATTGTTCATTTTTTGAAAGCCGTTTGTCTCTAAATTTTTCTTTAAAAAGAGGCAATTTTTTTAAAATTTGAATTAACCGTTCCCTAGTCATTCCCCAAAAAATTATTTGCCAACGTTATCATTCTTCAATGACTTTTCAACTAGTTCGTGAGAAATAATTTGTTATTTATAACATTTATTAATAGTAAAATAATTCATTTTAAAGTTTTCCTTAAAAAACATCTGACATTGGAGAAAAATTTGTTCCCAGATAACCTGCACACGATTGTGTTTTAAATTCGCAATAAAAATTTCAGAAAGTTATTTTTTCGCCTTTCGGGTTCTTAAAACGAATTGAAATTGTAAAAGGTATTGGCTGTGTTTTTGGTTTACGTAACATTTCCTTAATCTAGTCTCATTTCATACGATTCTACATGCCAATTTCTAAATCTAAACTAAAAATTGAATTACATATATATAACAATAAAAGGGAGAAACAAAGTATTTGATTTGTTTCTTCTAACTGACAAAAAACCCTTCAATACAAATTAATAAATATTTTTCTAATCTTTAAATTCTTGCTTTCCGAATTTTGACCGAAAATAACTAAAGTGTTGATAAATTGGCAACAACCCTACAGACCAACATGAAACTTTAAAAGGTTTAGCTTCGTATAAAAGACACATGTCCACATAAATTTACTCCCTGTAAAATTAAATTAGAATACGTAATATAAAATAAAATGTTCCGAATTTTGTTTATATCATTCCTATTTTTCCCTCTTTTAGAATTCTCATTATCTTCAAACTGGATAGAATTCGAAGAAGTTATCGATTTGATGAAAGTGATTAACCTAACATTGGAAAAAAATTATTCCTGATGAATCGAAAACGTGTAATTTTTATTGCAATAAAGATTCGTATGTACGGGCTTTAAAATGTGCTTGGAATGTAAATAATTCTTTTTGGCCTACTTTACAGGAATCTTCTTTTCGTTTTTGCACCTTTTTACATATCACATCACGTTTAATACAATTTTGTCTACTATTATCTTATCCTAAGTTAGAAAACAAATTGAATTTTTTGTAAAAATAATCAAATATATCCAGAAAAATACAGGAACTCATATTTAAACAAATAATTTAAATTACTTCACAAATAATTTGCCTTGGATCCTTCGGCCCATTGTCAAAACTTAAACACATAACTAATATTGTTCGAAAAAGTATCACCAAAATAGTTTAACTAAAAACAATTTTTCTCTCCTTTTGAAATTTTATTTTAACTCTGGCTCTCTCTCTCTCTCTCTCTCTCTCTCTCTCTCTCTCTC
>CM077105.1:2354695-2380038 GCA_039619505.1 Cimex hemipterus | reverse complement strand
GAGAGAGAGAGAGAGAGAGAGAGAGAGAGAGAGAGAGAGAGAGAGACAAGGCCTGTCTTAAGGCAGAAAGATAGGTACAGATAGTACTACGAATTTTATTGATTCATGTGTGAGGTATGACTGTTATTTAAGGAAAAAACAAAATGCGAAATGACCCGGCCGTTAGAATGATTTGCAATCGGCAATTTGGGCCGCAGGTCTTTGCGAAAAATCCAGCCATTCCAATAAAAATGTTCGAACAATATTTATGAAGATGTTTGACAAAAAGTAGCCCTAAGAAAGTTGAAGTAATGGTTTTTATGTTTCTTATGAAACGGGTCAAATATTGTTATAAAATAATCAATGGTGGATTATCTAAGAAATAATTTAAAATGTTAAGGGTGTCCACCTGTTTGCCTCTCAGTGTGTGTGTGTGTGTGTGTGTGTCCTTAATATGGTATTTATCGATCGTCTTAAATCCCGTGTAAATCCTCGTGTAACCCCCGTGCAAAAGCCCTCTGAAGCATCTTTCTGGTTAGTTTAGCGGAATTTCATCCCTGGGTAAACGGATTGGTTTTAAAGATAGATTGATCGTTTAAATTCTGTAAAATTTGAGTTAGAATATGAAATGAAATTCGAGAAACACTAGGAACCAAAATGATGAGATTTAATAATAAAAGCAATTTTAATAATTTAATAATTCCTCGGTACGTTAAGCTTAATATAATTGTATTTTGTTAGGGCTGCTGAAGATGGGCTTTTCAGTGAGAAATGTTTTTTTTAAATTTTTTTAACGTAAACAATTAACAAAGAAAAGGATATTCTATCTCCCCGTGGACTTAACAGTACTACAATATTATACGACTTAGGAGATGTATGAAATATAAGCACTTAAAATAGAATTACTGTATTAATGGAAATTTTGTTTCCATATAAAATATTTGGCTGGTAAGACTATATGAAATTTAAACAAATAAAATTAAAAATAATATAAAAATATGTAAAAAAAATGATTCCTTTTCAATTTGATATATTTTGTTTAATATAAAGTATTTGAGCTCTTATCAGCCTTATCAAAATGAATTACAGTTTAACTTAAAAATAATTTAAAATAAATTTTTCTTCTTTAAAAAGAAAATTATTTCTAAATATCAAATAATTTAGCTTTTATATATTATAATATAAAATTAGGGTTGGTTTGGAGGAAAGAAGTCAAAACAAAAAATTGACGAGAAAATACATTAGGCTATATATATATAATATTTTTTAACATTTTATACAAATTAATAAAGTGTAATTATTAACAATTCGTTGTTTTGTTTCAGGTAAGAAAAAAATTGCCCAAGAGGATTCCCTGCGATGTACTGTGAGTTGTTTTAATCTTATTTGTACGACTTTCTCGATTAAGCGTCGAAGGTGAGAATCGAAGGAAGAGCTTTAGTAGAAACTCGTGAAAAACAATCATGAAGAACGATATAAAAGAGAATAGATTGAAACAGAACTAATTAGACAAAAGGACAATAGATTGGCGCCGTCCTCCGCTCCTGATCGCCCCTCTGAACCTTCAACGGTGGATAATTAAACCAACTTTCTCCTTAATCTTCATCAGACTTGATTAAACCTACTTTGTCCGCAGTTATTCATCGTTCGTTGTTAGCTATCTATTTCCGGTTCTAACCATCCTGAAGGGATGAGATTAAAGGTTCAGTCATTTTAGACATCTGTTGTTTCACCTTATCAACATAATCCTTTACTTCCAATAGTACAATATCTGAGATCAATGAATACCAGAATGAATATTTTAGTTTCATTTAGCCGAAAGTATAACACTTCTCCTAGTCGAACAAACATTACTCTTATAATTATAATTAATTAAGGTTAAAGGTTATAGTTGAGATAAAAAAGTCAGTGTCACGAGCGGGATTCGAACCCACCAGTGGTAGAGTAGCGACGTATCTATCCGAAGGTCTTGGGTTTGAATCCCGCTCGTGGCACTGACTTTTTTTTATCTTGAATAAAATTCTTAATCAGTTGAAAGATATTAATTGGTGAAGAGAACGACGAAAATTAGTGACTTATTCTTATACTGTTTAATTATTATATATAAATCGAATATAAAATTGTAAGGACAAGCCAAAATAAGAAGAATCAGTTTTGTACTATAATTGTGGTCAAAAAACACAATAATCACAGGCTAAAATACTAGACACTATCGCATTGCAAACATTAATGTTTTACCAATTTTCATAAATAATGCATTTATTTATTGAATAATTTATTATTTATTTATAAATATACACAACGAAGGATGTCAGAAAGGACATAATTCTTGAAGATTAAATTTGTAAAATTTTCTGTAGTTATTGAGCTATAAGTGGGTCCGATAAAATTAAACTTTTATACGTCATCTGGGGATAGTTTTTTCTTTCTTTTCTAATTCAGTTTTATAATTTGTCACTCGTAGGGTTCATTGTTAAGAACTCTCACACGGGTGTCTAATATCGGTTACACTAGTTTCATTAAAAATAGGATTTATTAAAAGAGATTATCTCACGTCCATAGCAACTAGTTTAATTTTTTTTAACAAATCATTTACAGAAAAACATATAAACCTGTTATTTTTACACAAATATTTTGATGATTTTCTAAAGTGAAATAAGTAAGATACATGGGAAAATATATTTAAAGTATTACATGCACTTCGTAAAGCCGTTTTTTTTTACTCGGAGTTATGATTGTTCTTGTATTTTTCAAAAATAAAAAATTGTACATTATGTCGCTAAATTGTTTTCTCCACTTTTATTTATTTAAACTGCTAATTTTTATTTTATTTGAACTGTTATTTGCAGTTTATACTTCTTTCTCGGTAAGAGCGATATATTTCTTATAATAGTACGATATTTTCATGTCTGCAACACGCTTAAATGTCCTTTACGACAGAGGAAATGTAAAATTTACCAAAACATCCACAATTTTCATAGGAATTTAACAATTTGCCTCTCTTTTACAACCTTAGATCTTAGAGACTGTCGAATCACAGAAAATTGTCATTTCATACCCTTTCTAATAATGTAGGATTTACTGTGATTGAACTTCTTTGGGAGGAGAAACCAAATTTCAAAGGTGAAAATACGTGGTCTCGGTTCAGGGAAGGGGTGAAAGTGGTTTATTATGTTCGCATCCCTTTCCTTTTGTTGTTTTTTATTATGATTTTAGAAAAAAAAGTTTTATCAAATGTTCATGGGGCCCCACCGCAATTCTAGGATAATGAGACCTGGCCACCGAGGTCCCCTGATCTCAACCCTCTAAACTTCTTCGTTTGGGGTTATCTCTGACAAGACGCCTGCAGGGTACAGGTCAACGGCGGAGAAGAGTTAACTAGAAGTATAAATGCTGCAGCAAAAGCCTTAGTGAGAATTTAAATCTCTTAGTTACTGTGGGACCTGTTCGGAAACGGACAAGGTTGTGCAACAACAGACTATTTCGAGTCAAACAAGAAGATCGATATTCATTATTAAAAATAATAAATGTTCCTGAATTTCATGCTTTAATAAAATGAATTCATGCTTGAAAACATGACCTTTTTTTAACAAAAATACAACTTAATATCACTAACATAATTTTTATAATAACAACGATCCTTTAAGTGTCAAACAAGAAGATCGTTATTCAAAATTAACCAATAAATGCAGGAGTGCCACAAGGTTACATATTAAGTCCACTGCTTTACTTGTTATACACCAGTGATTTTCCGAAAATAGTTGGAGTAAAAATTGCAACGTTTGCAGATGACACAGCGGTGATATCACTAGAACCGACTATCACCCATTTACCAAAATCCTCCAAAATGCATATAATAAGATAAACGAATGTACAAAAAAAAGTAAAAAAAAAAAAACGGCGGATCATGTTCCGTCGCTCAAAGTCGGTGGAACTACCATACCATACAGCAATACAGCTAAATATCTGGGAACGACCTTAGATGCCAAGCTGAGATGGAAATAACACGTGAAGAAAAAAAGGACAGAAATAGTTTGAAGGTGTAAACAACTATACTGGTTGATAGGACGTGGGCCCACTTTTGCTCTACAAAATACAATATTATTAAATAAACAAGTCTTAAAGCCTATGTGGACATATGGTATTCACCAAACCCAGTGATACCAAAATCATACAAACTCTCCAAAATAAAATCTTACGTAACATGCCAATGCACCTTGGTACATAAGGAATAAGGACTTCCATAGGGATTTTAAGTTACTTGAAGTCACGGCGGAAATATTTGCCGCCAAACACCAGCCGAGAATGTGGAAGCGACTAAACTCTTACAAAACCGAAACAAGGTTAGAAAATTGAAAAGAACAAATCTATATGAACTTGCGTAGATAAAAGTGAATAGTGAATAGTGAAATGTAAATCTTATTGTACCAATGGTTTTATAAGAGTGGAAACATTTATTTATCCTATATTATTGTAAAATTAATGATTGGTCCAATAAGACCAGTTTTAATAAATAAATTTAATTTAAAAAATACATTATTGTTTTGTTTAATGTGCATTTTTCTGATTTGAGAATAAAAAGAAAGAAAAGAAATACGAACATATATCTCCCTTAGGCCAGATTGCCCAGGAGATCGTCGCTTTCCAACCAACGGGGCTTTTCGACAGCTAGATTTTAAGCTCCCAACCCCCGCAAATTATACTCTAGCCTAAAAGTAACTAAATTCTGTAATACAATCCCATAAATAAATACATTCACACTAAGTAAATTGCACCCGTTCTAATTAGACGGTAGAGCAGAAGATATTCCTCCATATACCTACACACTATATACAACAATAATGTTTAGAGGTCATAATTTACTATATCAATTATTCTTTTCATCTCAAACAAAGCCTTAGAAAAAAGAATAATATTAATTATCAAATTTAAACTAGAGTTAATAGTGCATTCTTGTAAATCCGTTATCGACTTTGAACACACATACTTCTGGAGTAGTGATGGTGGCACTATATTTCAGTCACACTGCTAAGTATAGCCCTCAAACAGAACAAATAAATCTTTATACAATAGAAAAACCTACATCCTCTCAAAGTGGATCACTGGACCCAGAAACCCGTTACCGCGCTCGAGAACCATTCTTAAATCCGTAGGCGTGCTCACAAGCTCTCTATAAGGAATCAAGGCGTAAGCTTGTATTGTGTGGGACTCATCGAACTCTCTCTGCATAAGCAGATATGTCAAACGCGTTTTACTGTATTCTCATTTTATCTTGGCGAATTTAAGATTCTACATTTACATATATATAATTATCTTTTTTTAATAATACAGTACCAATTATGTAAAGAAATTTTCATAGCAATTATCTGAAAAAAATGTATGGCTTGTTTAGATGAGTAAGATAGGGGTTAATTAATATATTTTAAGGGGAAGCCTCTTCCAGACACCCGGGGCGGAACAAACATCTTCTTTATTAAAGTATACTTATAAGGAATTACCCAAACTTGTAACTAGGGGCGAGGCGTTACGTGACGTCTCGGAGGGATTAAATTGTCAGGGGTAGCTCAATCCAGGTATACCAGCGGTGATTATTCTGACGCTTTCAAGCAGCGCTTACCCCGAGCAGGGAAATAACTCATCAAGCAACAGGATCGTTCAACCGTTGAATAATTAACCGTTTCAAACATTGTTGTTTGGCCCCAGAGCAATTACCTTTCGGTGATCCTTTATGATATGATTTCTGATTCGAACAAAATTTATGGAGGAAAGGCCATACATCTGAGATGGAAATGCTTCGATCAAATGTCAGATAACGTTAAATTTAAGTCAACTCGTGAAGCTATTAAAATAGGGTACTATGTGTAAAATAGATCTTTTTAAATTAACAATGGGTTATTATTTTTCGTTTAAATGAAATAGTAAATAATGAAGGCTGTTAAAATACTATTCGAAACAAAATTAAGCATGCCATTTGCATATGTTGTATAATTGCAAATATGTTATTAAATAAGTTGAAAGTTATTTATTTTCAATAAAGCAGTGCTAATGTGTTGTGTCTGACACAAAAAAAATCATGCACGACCGCATTAGTAGTATTACGTATTTTGATGACCATACTCCTCCAATTACCATTAAACCCACCACTAAAATGAAAGGTTGTGTACTGCCAGTAAGTCAGTAATTTATAAATGTGGACTAATTTGATTTGCCCGATGAAGCCAAAGACTTTTTTTTATTTTTTGGCAACCTGCCCTCAAATTAGCTGAGCTTAAACAAACCCCATTCAAAGTATTGGGTTGTCCGGAAAATAATGCAGGATTTTAAGTTTTCATTAAAAAAAATCTATATAAAATATTCTGTTTACGTTTACAGGATTACTCATTTGTATGAATGTCAACACTTATTAATCCTCTTCCAAATGATATTGTTTGTTTACCTCTGTAGCATTCCGCTACTTGGAAATAATTCAGTCATCCTTATAATGTCAAAGCGAGAATTTCGTACGATTTTCTTTTACGAGTTTAAACTCGGCCGAAGCGGAGCCCAAACGGCTAGAAACATTAACCAAGTCTGGGGCGAGGGTTGTGTTAATGAGTGCACTGTGCAAAGGTGGTTTAAAAAATTTCGGGAGGGAGATTTCAGCCTTGAAGATGAAGAAGGTCGTGGAAGGCCTTCCTCTCTTAATGATGATGTTCTGCGATCAGTGGTGGAAGAAAACCCCAAAACAACTGTTCGAGAACTTGCAGAGCAACTCAAAGTCAGTAAAACGACCGTCGCTGACCACCTCAAGGCGATTGGAAAAGTGAAATCGGAAAGGGCCCATTTTGTTGCATGACAACGCTCGACCACATGTGTCACGTGTAACGTCACAAAAATTATTGGAGCTTGGCTATGAAACTTTGCCTCACCCACCCAACTCTCCGGACCTCTCGCCTACTGACTACCATTTTTTTAGACACCTGGACCACTACTTACAACACATAATATTCCAAAATCAAACGGAACTGGAAAATGCATTTATTGACTTTATCAATTCTAAAAATTCTGAATTCTACTCAGACGGAATTAATAAGTTACCAACACGTTGGGAGAAATGTATTGAGAGTATGGGAAATTATTTTGATTAAAGAACATTGCTTTAAAGTAACTAGTTTCTTTTTTTTTTGTTTAATACCAAAATCCTGCATTATTTTCCGGACAACCCAATATATAAACTGTATACTCTGCAAAAAATACTTTAAATTAATTGAAACATTTTTTCTTGTAATTTGTTTGTTGGTTTATATTGTTCGCACGTAAGAATTGCGTATAGGTCGTTTCAAAGATATTAAAATGTATGCGCCGTAGGCACAGGAGAGTCCTCCTATTTTTAATTCCAAATATAAATTTTTTCTCGGCTTACTCCTCGCCCTCTTTTACGCGTTTTGCTTAAGCTGGTTTCGCACAATCGCAAAACATCTACTTTGATTTTTTTATACATTCGGAACATTCTGCAATTTCACGTTAAAAAACATATTATAGTTTCTTCATAGAGTGGTTGAAAATGTAAGTGGATTTTACTCGTACACATGAACCTAATAACGGCTCTCTTTTTGTCTTCCCTGAGGAAAAGAAAAAAGGAATCGGACATAAAAGGATATCAGATCGCAATCAGTAGAATTGATTTCAATAAATTTTTCCATTTGTCCTTTATTGATATTTCCCTTTTTGCATTTTCTTTATTGCTAGGTTATATTTAGTTTTTCAATTATTTGAAGCAAGAAATTGCCCTAACGAATATTTGAAATATAAAAATATATTTAACCATTTTTAAAGGAAATACTGTACCTACACTTCAGGAAGCCGCGCTCAAATCGACTGGTGCTTTGTTTCTAATCCCTTTAATATCTTTTCTTTGATGTTATTCCATTTCTATCCATACGCTAAACATATAATTTTTCATCCCTGTTTCTGGACAAAAAATTATGAGGTGAAATTCTCTTTAAAGTGCCCTGACACGCCAGAGGCTAAGTTTGAGAAAGGTGATTTTGCTCTGAAAGACAAAGAATGGACATGAATTCTTTTCACGAACAACTTTGTAGACTTTCTCCATCCTTCTAGTTTCAGACCCAATAAAAACTTAAGGAGGTAAAGCAACTGTCAACATGCCTGTCCCATAAGATAAATCATCGAGACTATTTTTAATCAAATTCCGGCCGATATTGAATTGTTACGTGTGTTTTTTTATAATTTACTCACCTAGCTACATGTTTGTATATGATTTTATGACGTTGAATAAAAGTAAAATTAATAAAACTATAATAGTTAACGTCTTACTTGTAATGTCAAGAAAGAAAAAATTTGTTACCCATCCAATTTGCCTAATTGACGCCATTTGTATTTTGACCTAAGAAAACTTATTTAAACTTTGCATTTTATATCAAAATGCCGACATTAATCGCATTTGTAAAACTTATCGGGCCAATTTTACTAATGAATGGAACATTTCAGTGAAAGCGATCTTGTAAACAATTCGGTGGATAAAAAATCTTATGACGTTCTGCCAGACACAATAATTATTCGATCAATTGGTGACATTGAGAAATCAATCTGCGGAACGGATAAGAAATGGGATTTTCAGTAGAATTGGACCGATAGCAATCAAACAGAGTGGTCTCTAGGAGTACCGTCTTGAGAAACATGTTAACCCGATTCATCCTCTTGAATTTCCACCAGTTTTATTACTAGCATGCCGGCTGGGTTTTGGCGCTGCACCCGTAAATCATAAGCCGGATTAATGGATAAAAAATGAAGTTCAAAACTGCGGGAAAAATTAGATTACCTCACGGCCCGATATTGGTTCTAAATATGCTAATCGAGGTCACAATCGGCTTATGTTTGCATATAAAAGGATCGGAAATTTCAACCCCGCCATTTAAAAAAGTATTGAAGATAACGTATTACCAACCCTTCTATTATAAAGAAAGAGCATTTTTAAACTTTTTTTTAGTTCGCGTTGAGTTGATTCTGAGAATTCGGAGTAGACAAGATGACAAAGGTATATACAATAACAAAACAAGTACATAAACAATTACATATAATACAATATCACAGTATCAGTATAAAACCGATCTAAAAAAATAGCATATACAAAAAAATTGAAAAAATAATATAAAATAATAAAAGGGGCTGTATTGCATATAAAATTGTTGGAATGTTTCGTGTTTTTAAAATAACCTCTTCTGTAGAAATTTTGGTATAAATTAAAGTGCTGAAAATATATAAGTTATGGGGATTTGTATTGATCAAATTTAAATGTTTTCTCATTTAAAAGTAAGTGAATGTAAATTATCCCTGGCCAGACCCAATTGAGAAATGACCCGAATTCAATTGATTTCGGCACTAAAATAATTATTTTACCCATTCCTAGAGAGCTAATATGGTGACAATTTGTTGTTATTTGGTTATCGTGGATATTGATTCCATTTCTCTTTCCTTCAAATATATTTTAAAATTTTAAATGTTCCAATCTTCGTAGAGAGTCAGCAAAAGTCAAAAATGTAAAAATATATTTTGAGTTGACGATAGTTGGAGAAACGGTGAACTCATAATCAACCGGTATAGGGTCACTTAGTGGGTCTCGTCTCGCGCGGATCTGTTGAGATGCGCGTTCCATCATTGCGCCATATTCAGTGAAGAACTTGCTCTTCAAAGGTTCACACAAATTTACATAAATTAAAATCACGTTTTTAGATTACACTATCGTTATTTCACCATCGATAAAAAAAGGCTGCAGTCAAAAATTCCCCTTCTTTTTCCCAATTTGTCTCTCTTTCTTTCTAACGTTTACTCTTTTTCCCTTTTCCTCTCCCCCCTCTCTCTCTTTCTTTCTATATATCTATCTGTTTATCTACAATTCTCAACCTTATCTTTCTCTCACTCGCCCTCATTCTCACAAACAAAACTTCGCTTCTTTTAAAAGCATAAAAAAACTTATAATAACATCGTCAAATCGTTATTCTTTATTTTGATCGTTTGCTAGAGCCTTTACAAACGTTCATCTCACGTGTTTTTGAAATAATTACTGCTGAGGACATGAAAAAAAATTCATATAAATTAAGTATAGAATAGGTTGTTGAGAGATGAGTGGGGTTATCGTTTGTTAACAATATAAATCAAACATGGTTTAGGATCAAACGTTTTTTCCATTTAAATTTTTTATTTAAATTTCTCACCAACCTCGTTGAGTTTCAAATCATAATTACTTTTATATAATGAGCATTGCGAGTTCTAAACAGAAAAAGCACGGGTGATAATACATATTTCATGACGACCAATTGAAATGAATGGATTCATACTCTTTTTATTTCAGCCCCAAAGGGTTAATATAATACCGCTCTATTATGTGGGACACATCGAACAACTTTTCTCTGCATAAGAGACACCTGCACGGGCTTTGGATTTGGCCCGCGGAAGTGCCCTTGTGTCAACACGTATGGCCAATCCTCAGTCGGGTGAAGACCATCCCTCGTCTTCTGCTCGGGTTATCGGAAGACCATCTACCGGTCGTGATTTTGACTCGCAAGGGCCTTTCCGACGACCTTGCCCACTGACGCTGCCATCTTTCTTTTATCTTATTTTTAACTGCGTGTTTAGCGTCAGAGTTCATACTCTACTATGTAAATTACTCTTAGGTAGTAGATTTTGTGAACGCTTTCATCCGTCATTGATTCATTGATTATAACATCAATTCCCCCACATTCGCATAAAAGTACTTATGTGCAGAATTGAGCCATATAAACAATGTGCCAGACGGATTTTTGCTTCAGAGATCTGTCTTATCCGTCTCACCACCGAATGATGTTCCAGGAGATGGCATATAAAATGCCGCAGGCTCATCTCGACACACGCTTACAAAGCTGAAACCTTCCTCTCACAGTCCTGTAGAAACCTATATAATAGTTTGTGCGGTTTTTCCAACACCCAAACTTTTCCAAACTGAAAGATTTGCTAACCTCTTCTGAGTTAATCGGTCTTTATCTCCTTGTCGGACTCCGGGCAGAATAAAACAATGCATTGGATACTTTCCGGCTCATCAAATGCCATGCAATTAAGAAATGGTCTCAGTTTAATCCTATTTAGTATGCCCGGCATTTGGAGTGATTTGATCGGATTCGGGATATCGTAGAAAAGAAACTTTTCCTTCTTATCATGTCTGAAAACCGAGGGGTTCGATATTGTTGTGGGAACATAAATTTGAAGATCGATCCGCCTGTCCTGTGCTAGCTATTTTTCATTCCATTTTGTGTTTAAGAATCTTTTAGCATCAGCTTTTGTTAATTTGATTTCGTGATCAACGGACATATGTTTTACGCCACAGTGTCCCCGTCTCCAACAAAATACCGCATTTTTATCTTTAATTTTTTGATTAAAAGATACATTCATTTTTTATTTGAACCACTGAGCTCGTACAGCGATACAGAAATTGTTATTTTTTTTAGAGAAGCTATATATTCAATCACTTTTGTAAGAGCGTACATTTCCGCAATTGAAACTGATTTAGGGAATCTCTTTTAAAACCTTATTTACGGAATCATAAAAGGCACATCCTATTCTGATGTTTAACATAGTAAAACAACAGAGTAGGATATGCTTTGTTTAACATAGTAAATATGTCAAATTATGTTGTGTCCTTATTTCGGCGAACAATAATTTATTTATTAAGTGAGATATTTATTGAGAGTATTATTTCAAAAACGCTTCACCGGTGGATTAATAAGTGAGTTGTAATATAAGTGGAAGCATATATATATATATATATATATATAATATAATTACTTATATTACACCAAATATATACCCGGGATTTTAGAAAGAAGGCCATCAACAATAGGGAGGTTTCTTCTTTGACCAATATAGTTCGATCATGACTGATTCTGTTATAACAGGTGGCAATAAGTTGCTGTCCGAAAATTGGAGATTTCTCAGTTTAGATACCGCTAGTTTTAATAATCTTATATCAATGGGAGGTTCTGAAGGTTGAGCTGCCGGTGTAGTTCAGAGCAACTATCGGAGTATTTGGGAGTACCCCAAGTAATCTCCGTAAACATTTATTAATGAAAGTGTCCATTTTCTTAAATTCTGTACCTGAAGCTTGCCCATAGAATACAGAACCGAAGTCTGTACAGCTCTAATGGAAGTTTTTTAAAGCAATAACCCGATAGGATGTGTATTTCGCTCCTGTGTGACTACACAAAATGTTAAATTCTTCGCATTTTAAAATAATTCCCTTGATGTGTGAAACCCAAGTATTGCTTTGTCAGCCTTTAAAAGCGTTACATTATTTTTCTTAATTTTCTTTTTCAAATTTTTCACCTCTTTTTGCCTACTTTGTAGAACTTTTATGGCAATTACAGAGTTTAAGTTAAAAGTAATTAAGTTGGACTAAAACCTGTTGAATTCTGTAGCTATGGGTGTGCTAGTTAAAAAAGTAGAATATTTGCTTCATATCACATACACAGTATTCGGTTGCTGGCTCCACGTCGCCTTAGAGCACAATGTTCCTCAGTAAAGTAAAAAAGCATTTGTATCGCACGAATTTGTAAAAAATCTAATTTCTGTACATATAAAAAACATTAATTAAATCCCTGTGAATAGACATAAAATATTATATAAATTACCTTGAATGAAATGTTCAGTTATTTTTGAGGCCTTGATTAAATCGATTTAATAAATCGAAAATAGTGGGAAAAAGGAAATTTAATTTAAAATTATCATCATAACAAATCACGGAAGGACAAATAAAAAAAAGAACTGCTTAACTACATTTCACATCCTCAAATACTTCAAAATTCGAATATTTACAAGGAATATGAATATATTTGAATATGAATGTATGGTTTTTAATTCAAGGGTTTTGAAAGCAAATCGAACGGCAGATAGGGGCGAGAATAAAGAGAGGCCAACCTTTTTCGAAAACAGTTCTCATAATTTAAAAGCGCAACTCTTATTTGTAAAAGAGTCCCGCCAACGTGCTATTGTTCCCGACACAAAGACAAACCAGGCCTTTTTTTTCCATTACTCCCCACTGCCTTTTCAGGCAGCCTGTATGACCATTTTTTTCTCTCTCAAATGTGGAATAAATATTTTTCAATAATTAAGAACCGTGAGGGGACGTTGGAGCGTTAATTAAAGAAGCTCAAACACTACGTGACTGGAGAAAGATTGCTAGGTTCAGGTGTGCTTTTCCGGCAATAAATTAATTATCAGAGTTTCTAGCAAGTTTCAACCTTGAGCAAGGAGAATCTTCGAGAGGTAAATTTAGGAGGAAGTGGAAAAATAATCTCTGCCGCCGCCTCAATACGCGCACAAACATGAAGTTCTATAACTTGAAAAAAAAAACTCTGTCAAAAGTTTGCAACTAAATAAACGAGTTAACACTACTTTCCCTTCGTTACCATGATATTTCAAGGTTTTTTTATTTATTAAAGTTTTGCATTCGTTGTACATAAATGTTTATAAATTTGTTCAATTTCTATCTACTCTGTTTTCTGTGTTTAAAGGTAAGGATTATTTTGGAAATCGGATTTTCTAGTTACTCCACTCCACGCTCGAGTAGAGGCTTGATTTTCTGATTTAATCGAGAAATCCTCGATATCGAGCAGAATCGTTAACCGCTGAATTGGCCGTGAAATAAAGAAGGACGTCCAATCCGCCGGCTCCCATTTTCCCAGAATTGTAGGATCCCTTTCCACCATCTTTCCCTGGGCAGCTGAACCGTAAACTACAGTAATACGACGCTGTAAAATTCCTCTCGGCGACAAGTTATCTGATAGACATAAAAATCTAATGGTATCCCTTGCCGAATACTTTTCCAGTCTGAAAACCTTGAATACTGATGAGAACTATAATGTTTCCGCATGGAGTAGAAAAGCTAGCGGTAAACAACAAAAACACAAACTCAAAAAGTAAATCAATGTAAAAGTTCAAAAAAATATCTTAAACTAGTCGTTGCTTAAACTGTTGAAAGTAAAAAATGTGCGAAGTTATTTTCACATAATTCTAGAACAACCCGTAATTCTTTCTGTCTTAATGTACATCTGGCAGATAAGTTTAATCCCTCTAATTCCCCTTTCTGCCTTCTGCAGTCTCTCTTTAGTCTCTTAAAAAGTCACTCTTTATATTATTATATGTCACTGAATTATAATTACTAGGTTTACCTTTAAAGTTATATTGTTTGTGTGTCCAGTGTTTTAGATAGCCGGAGATGTGGTTGACAAAGCACTTTGCGTCCTGGTCAAGTACATGATACAAAAGAAATGAACCTAAACATCTAGATAACATAAATTTTGATCAGAGTTTTTACATTTTAAAACAGCGTTTAAAGGTACGCTCATTGTAAACTATGATTAATATTAAATTCTCTTCTAGACAAACAGACTTACGACACAAAACAATTTTGTAATATTCTACAAAAGTTGTTCTTATTTTAATAAAACACTGGTACATTTGCTCTAGTTTCTTTGCTAACAATCCACAGGGGAAAAAACGTTAGTTTTTCAAAGTTCATGTTAGATATATAAATTTAAAATATTTTCCCTACACTTTTTTTTCAATATTCACAATGTTTATTTGTTTTCAACTTAAAAAGACTAACAACCAATTATTTTGAAAAATATAATTTTTTTCATTCAGCATTGCTTTCTCTTCAGTATACAAACAAGAAAAATAATTCAGGCTGTAATATATATATATATATATATATATATATATATATATATAATTGGGCATCTTTGATACGAGCTGGAGTGTTTTGCAAGTTGGCAAAATAATCCTCTTACACGTTAGCTGAGCATTCGTTAAAATTATGAAAATAATTCTGCATGGCTTGATTGATATGTCAATATTGTTATATACATTTTTTTTTTTTGGTAGGGTTTATACAAAGAAGGACGTTGGTTTTGATTCCTCTATAAAACTTTGTTTTATTTCAAAAACATTTATGCTTTTTTTTTGTTTCCAACTATTTATGGTTCAAAGTTAATGATAATAACCTCGCGGTCCTGCTCCCACAGGGTTTTCCTCTTATAAAACCTCCATTTGTCTCTCCTGAAAGAAAGGCAATTTAATGAGAAAAGTGTGAAATAATTTCCTCAGTGTAGCCCGACCGAAGGTATCCTTGTAAGGGAATCAAAAATCACGTGCTTCTTGTAATAAACCATAATACAAAAAAAAGTTCATTTTATTTGACAAACTCCATTTAAGAAGAAAAAAACAAGAAACAAAAAACACATATAATAGTCAACTGTTTGGAATGTGCAAAAATAAAAAAAAAACGAAAGAAACAACATTATTATTTAATAAGGGGTGTGTCATCAAGTGTGTAATCAAACCAAAAATTGATAGCAACCTTATTAAAAAAATTTACAATGACATTCCATTTATTTTTTAAAGGTTTTTTCATTTCAAAACTGGCCTAACTTTTTTTGTAGAAAATACTTGTATAATAAAAAAAGGCATTGTTGGTTTTAGCTAAAATAAAAATATGTTACAATTTCAAGGTGTACCAATTCGTTTCCTTTTCTTTCTGTGGAGCTATTCTATATTTTAACGTTTGATCAATTTTCATTCTGTCAATCAGTGTACACTCGATTGTATTTAAAATTGCCATTTATGGGTCTCATATCAAATTGTATAGCGGGAAATATTTACTTGTTTTCCCTTATCATTTGGTCTAGAGCGGTAACCAATTTCAACATGTGGAAAAAATGCGGCCCCAGTCAATTACACAATAAATAGAGAAATCAAGTTTTGAAGGAAAGCATTAATATGCTCAGAACGAATTGATGAATTTTTCACTTTTTGGTACCATATTTTTAGAAGAAAGAGGATATTGAAAAATGTGTAAAGAAATCATCCTCAATCTGTGACATGATTAATAGAAATTATCATGTTCTAATGGATAATTTTAACGCATTCAGAACCGAAAAGATGGATTTTTGAATTTTTCGTATCGTTGTCTAATTATGTTCTTTCTCAATACCGGTATTTTGAAATGTTTTTGAAATTTCATCAACGTAAACCAACAAAATTACGATTCTGTTTCCCTCAATACGAATACCTAATTATTAATGATTAATTATTATGAATTGTTAGAGTTAAATTCTTTCGTACATTTTCAATTTAATTACTGTAATCTTACGTGGAGGCTTATATCAAACTAGCACAGCTGCACTTTAACATACATAATAATACATTATTTTTGCATCTTCGGTATTTATATATGAAACATGCAAATGTTCAGGCCACATATGCTCAGGTAACGACGAAGTTGCCACTTGAGATGAAGCAAAGGAGCGTTTTATGTTCATGGATAACCAACCTAAAAACATTCCCCCTTGGACCAGCTACCTTATAAATAAAATTCAATGAAACTTGCCACGATGGTTGAACAGCTGTGGGCTGATAAACTTTCAAACTTTTGCACACAAAAAAACTACACATCCGTTCTAATACTGTTATCACAACGTAACATTTTTTCTGAGCATCCACAACATTGGTTTTTATGATATTTTTTCCTGAATAGGACAATGATGAAAATTTAAAGATACCAACGACATTTCAAAGTTCGTTAACTGAGATCTCACGTGCAGAGCAAACAAAAAACTAATTTTGTGAAAAGAAAGAGCAAAAAATCTACGAATTTCCACTCCCGACTCTTGAGGATTACTAATGACCGGTCATTACTTGAAGGGATTGCCTGAGGGCTGACGTAAAAAACAACAACACCTAATACTCTTTTGTATTTCTCTGTTGAAAGTACCTTTAATTAGGGAGAAACAAGGGGTGTAGAACCGTCCGCTTTTTGCCCGCACTGCGTCCAAATCTTCGGTTAAAAGTACAAATCAAAACAAAACCATGCTTTTTGAAGGTGCAAGTGATTTATAGACGCATAATTGTCATTATTACACAAACACCTTTTTGAAGTTTAATGTTTCCTTGCATTGAAATTGGCTAATTTAATTATTGAACGAAACAAAAAATGTACTTATAATAATCCGTAGTTTTAGATGAACTTAAATCAATTAAAATCTTCTGTTTCAATTATCATTTTGTTACACAGGAAATATTTAATATAATATCAGAAAATTAAATTACCTGGATGTTTTCTTCAAACTAAAAAGCAGTTCGACCCACTCCGGTATTCCTAATTGTAAAATCCTGCTAGATAATTGTGGTTTAAATGTAGTGGTGCTCACAGACAAGGCTGATTCAATCCGGTGTTCAACAAGGACTCATTTTTAGCCCTATCCTTTATGCTATTTATATTACTGATTTTTCTATACATTTTAACATTATCATTACAACGTATGGGACCGATAGTGTATTTTTTTTTAAGACGGATCATGTCTAAGTAATCTCCTGCATGCAAGAAAACATTGAGCTTAACTGAGACGAACTGAATAACCTCCAAGTTATCATCAAGGACTTACAACTTACACCCAAGTACACTCAGGATTATTCCTTGACAGCAGACCGTTATGGAAGGAAGAAATTTAACATTTTAACTTTCTGAACTTTTAACTTTCTGGACGATGCTGTAATTTTATCTACTAACTCTAATCCTACCTAAACCACTTTCGATACCCAGAAGTACTTTGATCTCATCAAAGAATGATGAAAAATGTGGTCAATAAAACTGTACGAGGACAAATGGATTTGGTAAAAACTTATGTACATACCTAGATAGCATATCTGACATGGAATCACCAAACAACATTTAAGCGACAAAACCAACGCGAATCGGTGTCCCACAAGGGATTCTTGGTAATTCTTGGTCCAATCTTATATTCCATCATTGTCAACCTGTCATCATTACCACCTACTTAGATGATATTGAAATGTTTTCTCCTATCACAAACCCTATTCAAGCAGCCTCCTGCATTCAAGAACACCTTGAGCTTATCCAAACCGGAGAAGACATGGATGACAGGACCGAATGAGAAAAATTATACATAGGGTTACATTAAAATAAAATAAACTTACTGTCACTGCGGGCTCATCTCACACACTTTTTGCGAGCTCCCAAAACTGGAGCTAGAAAGAAGTGCAATAAGCTGCAGTGCTCAGAGAGAACTCATCCAGTTCCTGGTATCCACCACAATATTTTTTTTATTTTAAATACGGTCCTAGTGAATGTCAACAACAAGCATGTACCGCCTTCCACTCGACTCAGATTATTACGATTATACCTAGAAAGAAGACTCACTGGAATCCTTACACAAGATTAAGAGACAATAACGTATAGTAGGACAACTACGAAACATGTTTAAGTTAAATATTATTGAAACCAGTTGCCCGGCATACTGACGTTGAACACATTTAAAATACACCATATCAAGTCCTACCCATTATTCACGAGCATCTGGAACTAATCGAAGAATGGACAAAATTGAGGAACAACTGAACATGGCCAAATACAGTCAAATTAGTTGAAGACAAAAAAAAATTACATTCCATGACTGGCAAGACTAAATCATGTACGAAGACATTTCGGGTCGAAATCAAAAATGTCTGTAAAAAAACTAATATTTTCATTACCTGATTTCGTGATCCTCTTGACCAATTAATATATTTCAATTAATTAAGGTTTTTAGTTGAGATAAAAAAATTCAACGGCACGAGCAGGATTCGAACCTACGATATTCGGCTAGGGACGCCGTTTCTCTACCACTATAAAAAACTACTTTGTAGTACCAAACCCCCACTACGTTTTTAACCGCATTATCCCCAGACCACGATCATAATTTTAGCAAATTTAACCCACGCCATAACCCTCCGGGTCGCCTGGAACGACAATGGCCCCGGGATCTCGCGCTCTCTATTTCAGATTGAGTGCCAGCGATGGTTGACCTCTCATAACACGTGTCCTTTGAGTTCAGAGTTTTCAAAACAAAATTTTTAAGAAATATATATATTTATATATGTCTATAAATATCTATACCGGTAAATAAACAAAAAAAAGGAAAGTCGTACGTTTTAAAATTCTGTTAATACTGGTCTTTGTTGATTAACTGGATGTAGCGGATGTTAGGGCGCTATTCAGGTTTTAGCCTGCACGTATAATTTTTAGTCTATTCCTTTATATTTTAAAGTACAAGTGTAATGTCAACTCTAGAGCTTAGTTTTATCCCTTAATCTGATTCTCTCAAGATGGTAATCTTCCAAACTGGAACGAATTTAGTATGCATAGGATATTAAGTTTAACTCCTTCTGCAGTCTTCATACACCCTCAATTTGTATAAAGTTGACGATTTTTGTATTTTATCGTTGTACAATTAAGTAAGAGATTGTCATATAATTGTCTTTAATTTCGCTTGATTATGTATTTATTGAGAGAATTACTTTGAACAAGCTGGTAGTAAAATTACAGTTTTTCCATTCTAAACCCCATTTTTGGCGTTATCTTGGGCAGTAGATAAAAAGTTCCAACTAGGGTTTTATTCGTTTTTCCTTATCGTGACTTTTTCATAGTTGTGTTTTTGCAGTTAAAGATGGTTCACCACATTATACGAGGCTGTTTGGTGCTTTTTGCATTGTATTCTGCAGCCACTATTCAGCAGATTTATAGAAACTCTTAAAATTTTCCTATTCGGTGAAAAAAATGTAATCTTTTAATTAGTTTTAATTTTCTGGCTTCTGAGGTTTAGCTTAAAATAGAATTTCTATAAACAGTAATAATTCTATAATAATTATTTTGTAAGGACCTTATGTCTTTACATATTAGCCAGGGACCGATAGTGACATGTAGGTGGTTTTTTTTTTTGGGGGGGGGTGAGAGCGCAAATTCCTGGGGGACGGTGGAATGGAACCAGCGAATGCGGATGTCTATTGCTTCTTTTGAGTGTAGTAGTTTTCCATTAGTTATACATTACCTGATTTTATTTTGTATTTAATTTATATTTAAATGATTTCGTTTTGTTTTTTAGATGTCCGACGATGACCGTATGTCATTGACTACGGCCGTCTCGGACGACGACGACGGCGAATCTGTGCACGCCTCGCCTTACAGAGCAAAGCAGACTGGTACCGCAGCTGCTTCTTTCAACTGTACTGGAGCCGTCCGCAAAGCCGGGTAAGTAGAAAAATTTTTCAAAATGTATAATTAAAAAAGAAAACGGTCGGGTTTGTTGCCAAAAAGGGGAGGAATGCCCTTGGAAAAGACGTTTCACGACGAACAATACACTATTCATGGGCTGGGATGTCAGTCTTGGACTTTTTCCCTGGTGAGGAACGGAATGGTAATTTATTCAAGTTGTCGAAGAGTGACATTTTATTTTTTTCCAATCCGGTTTTTAATTTAAAAGAGAAAATTATTATTTAGTTTTACAGTATGTCCAACTAAAGTGTTAATTTATAAAAATTCTTATATAGAAAAATAATCCACTATTATCACACTATTATTCCGCACAGCTAAAAATATATATATTTACATTTATGGAACAACATTTGTTTGTAATACGGAATTTCTATTCTATTATATTATTTTATAAAGAGGAACTCAATTTTCCAAAGAACCTTTTTGCTTACCTACATCAGTTATTTAAGCATTCTATAAAAATAAGAATACAACAACATGACGGATAATTAACTCCTCTGATGAGAAACATAAACTGAATTTTCTTACAAAACAACCAGATATGTTTAATCGTGAAATTTTTCCAGTACTGTAGGTTAAAATTTGAAACCGAATGGCAAATACGTCAGTATGTACACAACGACATGAACAGAGTTTTTTTTTAATGTAAAAACAACTTTTAAAATTACTTTTTCCCTTGGTGGAAGAAAGGTTTCTTTTATTTGTTTTTGCGAATAGAACTCCTCGCTGTATCCGAGCCCCATTTCTGCTCCAGTTGTCACAAATGTTCCTGAAAATTCAGTTCACACACGATCCATCCTATCATTACAATCATGATAACGAATATAAATCATAATACTGATTATGTCCCAAGATTGATTTAACGATAATTCTAATAAATATAACTGGTTTGTGGGGCAATTGGTAAAATAAACATTTTGGAGATGATTATGCACCAATAATGCAGTATTTATTTTAATAGCTTTGGTTTAGAAAAAAATTAACATAAAAATATCACTAAAATAGATTCACCGATTTCTTCTATGGTGCCATGCCATATTAAGCATTTTTATTTGTTTTTTTTTTAATTTTGTAATTTTTTAGCTGTGAAATTTATTATTTTTTTTATTTCCACCGCATTTGAGCCGTTGCACGGTCCAAATCAATTTGAAACGTTCTAAGCCCCTGTCGGCCTGTATTAATCCCGGTCGTGATTGCTTTTCCGTTCAAGTCGGAGAGAACGCGTGCGATAATATTCCCAAGTCAACGGGAACTTCACTCCCGGCGTCCAATCAGCTTGTGACCTACCATGACAATGAGAATTCCGAAAGAATCTAAAAAATTGGAAAAGTTCATGTTTACACAATGTCACCGTATTAGGGTAGAAAAAATTATCTTTCTATCTTGTAATCTTTTTCTTACATTTGAAAATATTATGGCAGCATTGATTGTACTGTGTGCTTGTTTAGAAAAGTAATACTTTTAATTAAAGTATTTAACTTGGTGGAACTTAATTTAAGTAAAAAGCTGGGCGTGCCACTATCTATCACTACTACATTGATCACTTCATTTACAACTAAAACCCCTAATTGTATATAAATAGATGGAAACTATTCAATGATATTACGGTAACAACAAATTGTACAAATAGAATTAAATGTTAGAAGCATGTGCATATTTTTTAGAAGTGTATATATTTTTAAAACCAAAATGATTACATGGATCATTTTATAATAATTATTACAGATTAATGAAGCTAACATTTTAATTCTATAATGAATATTTTTAGGGCTATATTGAACCAACTATAACACGTGAAAGAGCTCAATTTTACATTTATTGAAAAGTTTGCGGATATGCTTTCTTTACTGATCGTCCTTCAGTACCATAATCAAAAGAACTTTTTAGAAAATTCATTTGTCTGAGTCAACAAATCTACCGGACTATCAAAGAACAAAAAGTTCCGGGTTGTACGGAAGCTTCCGGGCTGAATCGAGGTAGTGAAGTTACCCCGTTGCTGACCTTTGATCGCTTTTATTAGCTCAAGTAGATTTTGGTATTGAAGTTCTACTAAAATACTCTCCTCTGATCTTGGGGAACTTATTCACGTAAAAAAAATAGTGATAAATTCTAGAAAATCATTTATTTAAACATTAATATAGTTAAAAGTTAAAAATCTTAACAATGACATCACCTCTAGTTAATAACCACTTGACTTCCCTTTGCCCTTTTATCTTAAGCTAGGGTCGAATGGGTTTTGAACAGAGGGTCCTTTGAGTGCTTCTTTTTACCTGTCAAGCCGCTCTCAGGACGTGTCACTCTTATCGACGAAAGAACTGCCAGCAGTGAAAGATACTCCATCATTGTAGTGGGTCCATCTTTCTTAAAAGCCGGCTGAAAAACAAGAATAACAAATTCGATCGGGAACAGGAAAACAACCCTGTATCTCGCGCTGATTCAGTTGTAATGCTTTTCCAGCAGGTCATTTGTTAAATTATAATCGTTTACTCTCAGCAATCACCGATCAGAGCTAGATTGAGTATAATTTTTCAAATTTTCCGCGCTAGAAGACAAATTCATTAATCTTTGCACTTTGTATAGATAATATTTATATTTTTTAAATAAGATGCGAGAAGATATTTTTTAACGTTTTCTTTTTCGAAGCGTTTAGATGGTCAATTTAACCGTGGCTTAGAAGTCGAGTTCACGGGTTGGTCTAGAGGATAGTTTGTCAACAATGATTCCAGTTTTTGTGTGAAATTTTTAGCTCTTCTATTTTACCTGGGTGTTTTCGTTACTTACACTTCTCCCTCTCACTCTCTCATCCTTGAACACTCCCACTCATCTTAGCCTATTAAGATATTAGACGTTAATCTATTTAAACGAAGTTGTTGCATCTCACGATGATAAAACAATTATTGGTAGAAAAGTTTTCCATCTATAAAACACGAGGAGTCACGACACTTTGCAATATTTTTTCTTATGTTCATGTTCATTTGAAAGTAATGGGCTATGAGGGATTCAAACCTAGATCCGCTAGCGAGACAAATACGAGCGTAATCTTATTTCAAACCCTAGCCACTATGATCCCAATATTTTGGTATGTTTGTACTTTTTCAGAATATATTGTCTTGCAAAAAGTGAAGTTAAGTTATTAAGGCTTGTTACAGAATATGCAGTAAATTTTATGACAGTTTTTAATAACAATTTATGCCCTTGTCGTTCGTTTTACAGTAGGTAGTAAATTTTATGACAGTTTTCAATAACAATTTATGTTCCGGTCATTAAACATCGAAATGTTCTGTATACATCATATCCACCACGTCTACTATTCGCATTTTCTTTCTTAATGCTTTTTTCTACGGCGGATATTGCCGAGAATTTCCTGGGCTTAACTTTTGACCATAACCGCAGATGGGATTTTCGCCTTCTTGCAGGAGTCAACAGTCAACATTTTCGATATAACTCAAGCTCGTTTCGGCATTACGCCATCTTTAGTGCGGAACTGTTGCACAAATTGCGAAATATGCGGATCTAGCTTAGCTATGCCGGGATGATCAGATCCAATTTCGGAAAATGTCGGAGACAGTTTTCATTTTCAGTTTCGTCGTACCAATCCTAAACTTTAGCATAAAACTAAAATAAACCAATTATGTCTCTCATCGCTTGAATTTCTACATAACTGCCATGCTAGGAGTTAGCAAACCCCACTTTCTAATATCCACGAAAATGGTGTTGTTTTGTCTACAAATGGATGAACAAACGTTAAACTGTATCTGGTGTTTAGAGGTTACAAACTGCAGTTGTAGGACACCTTATAGAAACTTAACGATGTCAACTCCAAAAACCGGTAGTTAACCAAAGATGAGGAGAAGTGTATAGATTTTAGCGATACTAGACATAGTAAAGAAACTCTCTACAACTCAGAACCATATTGATACGACTGAAGTGAACTGATCTTGCTCCATTACTGACATTTGAGAAACAATTTCTATTTTTCTACACAGAAGGTATAATCATGAAACCATTTGAACATTAAGCAATAACGAGGAAGTTGTCACTCATTCGCATGTCTGACAAATGTGTAATGGATATAATTATAACGTATTAATAGATTACTAGATAACTGAGAAGATTCACGGAAAATAACTGCTGAAATCATAACTTTTATCTTATAAAAAGAAGAATAGTGTCAACTTACGCACAATAAGAACTAAAAAAAATACAATAATACAAAGTCTGGAATACTTTAATAGTGAGAGAGAGAGAGAGAGAGAGAGAGAGAGAGAGAGAGAGAGAGAAGAATGAATATAGTTTTCATTAAGAAATCTCGCAAATTGAGATCGCGAAAAAAGAAAGATAATGAAAACGGGAGAGTTGTGTTTTTATGTGATAATGATATGTCAGGGTGTGTATACTTCGCCCTTTAAGAGCTATTGTATCCCCCGTTCTCTGCTTAAAGCACATCGGTGAGTCCTATTTCATCAAGGAATTTGATTAATAGGCCCGGTTTTATTGGTTGAAGCTCTTCTATGGTCACATTGTACGTCCCAAAACACTTCCTCCTGCGGGCTAATGTTGCTCCGCAGTTTGTTAGCATATGTGTTGGTGTTTCCTCTGCTTCTTTGCAGAATCTGCATGTGCCATCCTGGATTATTCCCATTTTCTTTAGATGTCCATTTAGTTTACAGTGTCCAGTTAGGAATCCTGTTAGGATTCGCAGTCTATTCCTGCTTCCTTTGACACATTCCGTGATTTCTTTCTTTCCGAAATTGGTTAGAAAATTCTTGGATTGTTTGTGTCCAATAAGCGAATTCCAGAGTTCCCTTATTTTCTTTTTGTCCTTCTGTCTGAGATATTCATTGATAGTGTGGATTCCTATTCCACAGAAGGGTTCAGGTCCTGTTAGCGGTGTGGCTGCCCCTTCTCTTGCGAGGGTGTCCGCCTTCTCATTGCCTTCTACTCCCATGTGTCCTGGGACCCAGAAGAGGCTTACTTTGTTCTGCGCACCTAATGTGTTTATGTGAGAGGATGGCAGATAAAATGTTAAGAAATACAGTGTGTAACAATTAAATAGAGTTCGAAAGAAGAAGAAGAGAGAGAGTGTGGACGAGAAAGATGGGTGTTTATGTGAGAGGAGGATAGATAAAATGTTAAGAAAGAAAGGGCCTTACAAATGAAGGGTCTACATGAGAAGCGACAGAGAGAGAGAGAGAGAGAGAGAGAGAGAGAGAGAGAGAGAGAGAGA
>CM077105.1:2311009-2354685 GCA_039619505.1 Cimex hemipterus | reverse complement strand
GAGAGAGAGAGAGAGAGAGAGAGAGAGAGAGAGAGAGAGAGAGAGAGTGAGGAAAGCAGATCGACATAAAAAGATAGAGAGAGGTGTTTGTTTCATCGAGATTAAAATGTTAAGAATAAGAGTTAATTATAAATAATGAGATTAAAACTAACTGAGTTGTGTAGGTAGGTGAGTGTGAATACCTAGGAACACATTTTTAAGATTGGCACTAGAATATGTCGAAGAAAGTATTGGACTATATAAATATATAAAAATATTGCCAACTAGACAATCAGAAAAAATAAAAAATAAGAAGGCACAAAAATAATGGCAGAGCACAGACTAAATCCAAGGAATTTGGGCATAAAATGTTAGTTTTAAAAGGTTTTGAGTTATTAGAAAACTCTAAAATCAAATAAAAAGAGAAAGAAAATAAGAGAGAGAGAGAGAGAGAGAGAGAGAGAGAGAGAGAGTGAGTGAGGGCGAGAGAAAGACTAACTTATTCAACTGATGATGAGGGTCTAATACTCGAAATCTAGATAGTTATAGACAACAAAACCTGTAAGCACTTTCGTTCACAAAAAGTGAATATCTAAATAGGTAAAATTCGTTACGAGCTACATTACAAGATCATCAAGACTGGAATAAAAGGTCTGAAAAGAAATTAAGACTAGCAGAAATGAGATGAAGTAAGAAGAACTAAATAATATATAATATAATAAAAGAATGCTGGACTATCTCCAAACAAGTTGGACATACTAAATGAGTGAAGTTGAGATAATTAAACCATTTAACTTGCAGAATTAAGTTTAATGGCTTCCAAAGGTGACACAATCTAGAGACAATAAACCAATTTTGGCCAATATCACACGTACTCTTACAAAACTTGAAATACTGACTCAATAGTGCGATAATTATCTCAAAACTTCATCATCATTAATGTACTAACTTAGGTCGTGTACGGCAAATTTAAATTCACATATAATAATAAAAACGTGTAAGTTTGCTGGAATGACGTTTTAAAGCAAGGGGGAAAATAGATTTGTCTTCCTAGGTCTATGGTTATAAATTAGGGTACCATCCGCCCGGGTTAGCTCGTAAAGCAAAACACGTATCGGCTGTATCCCCTTTCATTATACAGAGGAACGCGGACGGCGAAAAATCTCGTTTATTTGTAACAAGAGCGAACAACCTCGGATGAAGCCCGTATCGATCGAAATGCGAACCCGGTTGTCTTGCAGGTGCCCAACTAGGATTCGGTCCGTCACGTTAACTGCTGTCCATTAGTCATGATGACGATATGCTGTCCGAATTCGGCGCCGTATGCTCTTCTTTGAGACAAATGTAACTTCCCACAAGGGACAACTTCCAAAACATGCTGATCTACGACCGAGTTGACCTGTCGTTTTTAATATTTCCACCTTCGAATATCGTTATTCAAAGAATGGTTATCAAGTTAGTTTACTTTAAAACATGGCTATGGTTAATATACGACAGCTATATATTTGTTATTACAAACAAATAAACATTTTTAAAAATTAACTTCTTTATCTATTAAATATTTTTATTGCTTGGTAAATATACCTTAAAATAATTTTTTTTCTATCTTCCCTTACACGCCCTACGTATGACAACAAACTGTTGAGAGTTGTGGTATTAAATTAAACGTTTCTGTTGTGATCACACCTGCGATTGGATCAAGTCTAATTAGCATGAAACATGCATTGATCTCCTTACATTAACAACATTAATAAGGAACAATTAATAATTAATGGTCTAATTATTATATAATTAATTAATTTAGAAAGGAATTTTAATATCATATTGGTGTTGCCTTTATGCGATTATATTTGTTGTAAGTATATGTATATTTTTTTTACTTTAAAGCGTTGATTGGAAAAATGCTTTCTATTACTATAAAACCCAATCTATAAAGAGAAAATAAAACGTTTTACCTCTATTTTTGGTTAAAATTAGAATAAAATTCGGTTGTTAAAATCATTTCATTTCCCTATCCTCGCTGGGTTGACCATAGTTTCGCATTTCGTCATAATCAGTGATAGATCAACCCGGTTGAATAGGCAGATTAAAATGAACAAAGCGATGAAATTTCAGATGCTTCACCACAAAGAAAATCTCAAAATGCTTTAAATAAAGTATTTTTTAAAACAAACGTCGAAGAGGAGTTGGGAGATTTAGGCTGGATCGAGAAGTTGGTTTTTGTAAGCAGAAAGGAATCAGTTCTTTTACAAAAAGAATGTTATTCGACTGAAGACCTTTGATTGGAAAGAATCGCTGGATTTTGGATGGCTTGATGGAAACCCACAGTCCGGTTTTGACGGTTAAATTGTACCCTCATGAGTCTTGTGTGCGGATTCCTCTTCATTCTGTTATCTAGCTACAGTCCTAAGTTTCTGATATGAGTTAAAGTCGGTAGCTCCTTGACGTTTATGTACGGTAAAGGACAAAGAGTTTTTTTTTTAAATTTGAATGTACATCTTTGATAAGCTCAAGGTGTTCTTCTAGGATGTTGGAGGATGTTGTAGGTTCTTTGGTCAGCATCATCTGAGTAGGTGGTTATGATAGTGTTGGAATGCTTAGGTTAATAATGAGTATAAATGGTATACAGGATGAGGCCAAGAATAATATTCGAGTATTCGTTGCCACAGCTTAATTTGAAGCATGAGTCAGTGGAACACAGTTGCAGTGTGGGGTATTAAGGAGTGGATAGAAAGCAACTGGCTACCTCAGAGCCAGGACTTATCCACAAATGCAGGTATAAAAACATTCAGGAAAATAAAGTATGCATATGCAAACAAAACAACTTAGGGAGTAGCGAAAAGTTGTTAAAATCATTAATAGAAATAGATTTAGAAATCATTGGATCTGTCAAATTTACTTACAATTGTCAACTGGGCCTGATCAAAGATGACAAGTCGTTTCGACTAAACAATTATGCCAGGTAGAAAAAACAACACATTTTTACGAAGAGGATCGTATACAAAATTCTAGAAAGTACCCTTTATAAAAAGCGTTAGATAAAACGAATGCCAAAGGGTGCGTGGTTAAGTTGGCTGACTTAACTGGCTGGGCGCGGTTAAAAGTTTTCTATTAAGTTTAAAATTTCTTGACGTTTGTAAGTTCTAAACCTGTTTCTCTGTTGAACATTTTTTGTCCCTGCTTTTTTTTTATATCTTTCTTTATCTAAACGTTACGAAAAACGACGAACTTGACAAAAGATCCAATGTACTTAAAAACGACAAAAATGAGAAGGTAAAAATTAATACATTCCTGTTAGCTAATAAGTTTCATAACTTATCATAACACAAAGTAAAAGTGATGTGTAATAATAGAGTGGATATATATATATACGCCCAATATTATATTTTTATGAGTCACATATAAATTCAAATAAATTATTTTTAATTTAAATAAATTATTAGATAATTAAATAAGTTTTTATTTAATTGTGTCAGATATTTATGTTATAGATATTAATGTTTCAAGTATGAATATAAGGCTTACGTGATGCGGATTCACAGATTCTCACTTTGCTCTTTTCACACGTCCGTCCAGGCACATAAAATTTTACGACTTCCGTCCTGAGGGGGAGATTTAGATTAAACGGCGTGAACGAAGAATCGCGTGACGTCAAGGAATGGAAATTGTCCGTATCACGGTAATGGCTTTTCGCCGTGTATGAAAGGAAAAGTGTTTTTTTTTTTTTTTTTTTTTTTTTTTAGAAAACCGGGCAAATTCGGCGAAAAATGAATCCAATTAGTGGAACGAAGACGGAGGCCGTTAATGTCAAGTTATTTTCACGTGGAAATCGAGGGCAAGATTAATGAAACCACCGTCGGAAGCCGCTCAAAAGTAATTTGCAGGCAAAGAAGCTGTCCTCTGCAAAAGAAAAGGGTCTTCGTGAAAAATCAAAAACGCCTCTGGTTTTTCCCGTCCTAATGAGCTTCTTCTAGATATTCGTTTTTTTCAAATGCAAGAAAACGATCCGTCAGCAATACCGTCAATTTATTAGGTATCGTTTTTAAGAAAACACGATAGTTGAAGATAAATTTATCAAATGTCTTTTAATGATTATGCTATTTATCCTTTGGATAGCAGATAAACCAAATTTGAGCAAAAGCATAACGTCTCTTTATAATGTTGGGTTCTATGAAAAATACAAATAAATTTGCACCAAGCTGAATCACCTTTTAAAGAGCTACTACATCCAGAACATCCTATTAACCATAATAATTTGAGGAAAATTAGCAGTTTTCTTTAGTTATCATGAGTATTTAATTGAATATTAATAAATAAATTTTACCGAAAAACAATGTATGGATATAGTTTTTTGGAAATTATTTGAGATCGATTGACTCAAATTAAACATAGTTTGCACGGCGAAATTGGCAGCGGATGCTTGCCGTTTGAAATAATTTACTGTATTGTATTCCGCTATCTTAGAGCGTTATAACAAAACTTTTAGGCTCATAAAAACTAGACAAAAAATAAAAGTTTACGTTGTTTTTTCTCAAAACCGCCCAAATAAAAATACATATTACTAGAAGTATACATAAATACAGTCAATACAAAACCTTTTCTATTGCAATTATGTTTTTAAAAATGCTACGACCTATCTGAAGTCAGAATCTAATGGTTATTATAAAATGTCATTCAACAATATAATTCATAAATAACATAATAAATCCATACATCTTTAGATGTCATAATTGACCACATTAATTATTTCAATTAATTATTCTTTTTCTCTAAGAACATGAAATGGAAAAGCTAGTGTCAAGAGCGAAATTCCAACCCCAGACTTAAATAGAAAGAATAATTCATCGAAATAATGAATATTGTCAATTCTGACCACTAAAAATATTGGATTATATTAATTAAAGACATAATCCCTTCGATTACATAACCCGGTGACCACATCATATTCGCCGAGAATCGAATCTTGATTATACGACATTTGAAAATGGCATAAAGAGGGAAAATTCTGAAGTTTGTAGGTTGAGATGAGGAGTGGTGTTCGAGTTGATCGAAGTGATCATAGCTCAAGTGGTACAGCAGCGGCGTATTAGCTAATAATCCCCCTCGTGCTAGTTTTTTTTATCTCAACCAAGAGTTTAGATAAAATAATTAATTTTAATATATTAAATATATATTATTTAAAAGAAAGTATTTTTTAAATAATCACTTGTTGCTCATTTACGCATTCCTACACTTACCTTGTGTCCAGTAATTGTTCCTTCCGTTACAGAACTGCCAATAGGTCCTTGCTTTGTTTAAAAACATACTTCAAAGGCTGTTTTACGCTCGGATCGCAAGCTTTTACGACAAAGGAAATATATCCGCTTTTCAAACTTTCCCCTTTATTCGAAAATGCAATAAATAACAAATTGTAAGGCGGCTGAGAAAATTCTGTCCTTAAAAATGCTTTGAAGTTCTAAATATTCGCGTTATAGTTGAACAAACCGTTGTAAACGTTTTTCGATGTTGATATATCCTACAAACCTGGCGGATTTTATGTCTTGAGACATCACCGTTTTCCAAAACAGCCCACTTGTTCGGCAGTTGTTGGTTTTAGAAGGTTAGTAAGAGTGTTAGCTTTGTCGCCCTATTGTGTTCCTTTTCCAGGTGTTTCTAATGGGAAGGGGGGTTAAAAACACGCTGCCCATTTTAAAAGCAGTCTTACGTAGGAAAAAAAGAAATATCCTCAGGTCGCAGCAACACGCTCTACTTTAATAACCGTGGATATAATCGGCAAATCTTGCGGCACAAGCAATGAATACTAAACTCCTGACTTAGCGTGTTCAAGTTAAACGTAAATTATGAAAACAATTATATGAAATAAATAACCTTTGCATGTTTGATTTATTCTTTCTGGGAAAGGTTTTTTATTGAACTATTTTCAACTTTTCATTGTACTTCTTTTCATTAAAACTTTCCTCGTGAACTACTCACAAAGTTATTATCCTGTTTTTCTGAAGCACTCCATTTTTATAAGACTTTTCTTCTTTTGCTTTTTTCCTTTTGTTTACTGTTAACTTTTTTTTATTGTTAACTGGTTTATCGAATGAAACCAAAACCGATTTATTTGCTATTATTATTATCCTTAAAGCAACACGTCAGGGAATCTGACTCGAGGCGATATTCGGAACATACTAGAGATCAAATTTCTAATGGTTCTTCTTGTAATCTGATCAAGTTTGAAGTAACAATCCACCTTAGTAACAAGGTTCAGTCCGAAAGTCCATCTTTATCATCCATAACAGTTACATTACAACGTAATAATGTCGAAGTTTTGTACATGATGACATATTGATATTATTTATCCCATAATAATTTTAAATAGATAATTCATGGTTTGTCTTGGGAAGCATATACCGAAGTACATAGGTCATTTCACACCACAACGTATTCAAAACATTCAACTAATCAATGGATTTCTACTTACACTTGCACACCTAAATACAAACTTGACAATAGGAATGCCACTTTGGTCAATGGAAGGAATACGTCCATTTTCCTTAGAACAACTAAAGTTTGGGACATGCCAATGTTAGACAGCAGCTGTAGAATAATATTTCTTTCAACTTTGTGTCATACTGGGTGATATTCCATCCAGTTCATGGAACCCATAGAAATTTCAGTACACTCCGTTGTTATATTGCGCTTGCAATTTGCCTGATGTGGGTCAGTTTCTTTGGATGTCAGTCATGCCTTTGATAATCTAGGACAGTGTTGCCCAACATTTTAATGGCATGTCCCTCTTAGACTTTTTACAAATTCGTTGAGACTTTTTAGGATGTAGTGAAGAATGTTTCCGGAATCATATAGCCAAGCCCCATTTCAAAGAATGGGTGTCTGATTTTGTTAATCATAGTTGTACGCCCGAATTTATTAGTTTTTTCCCAATTTAATTGTTTTTGGAGCTTTTCGTAACTTCTTTTTTATGAATATTTCCAGTGGATGTAGGTTTAGCCGAGTTTTTGTACGGGTTGTTGTCATTACCCCTGTAATTTACTGGTTTGCTAGTCTTTGTATGCTGACTAATGTTTACGATGATAATTATCTGAGATAATTGATATCATCTGTAATGTTAAAGTCCTCACTGAATCACTTTTAAAATTATTGGATAAATCGCAATAGAATAAGTGAAGACAGAAAGCAATGTTTTCTAAACGCCGAAAACCATGTTCCGCGTTATATGAAGTATGAAAGTTAACAAATTATTTGATCGGGAACTCATGTGAACTTATTAATGTTTAAAATAAGTTGTAATCCTTTACGCACCATTATAAAGAAACTACTAGATACGAGTATTGGTTGGGTTAAAAAAGCCACTGAATCCTGATTACTTGACATTTGAAAACGGCGAAAAGGAGGAAAATTCGAGAGGTTTAGATGGGAAGTTGGTGTCCGAGTGGATCTAAGTCATGATAGTTAAAATGTTAGAGCAGCAGCGTATTCAGCCGAAGGTCATGGATTCGAATCCCGCTCGTGACACTGAATTTTTTTCTCAGCCAATACATTACGCAAAAATTAATTACAACGGACTTTGTGCTTTAGAAATCAGAGATTAGCAAGTGAACCGATTTTTTTTCTTCATTACATAAAGATATTCTAACATTTGCCGCTTTTCCCCGATATTAAAAGTATAAAGTGAAGTTTTTGTTCCATTTTACGCTTAAGTTAAAGTAATATAAACAAAATAAAGGACGTTGTTAACTAAACACTCTGATAAATCCTTGAGCTTTACAAATTGCCTTTACAGCCGAACTTATCGATTGGCTTAGAATTGCTTGTACATCGATGTCGCTAGCAAGAAATACACACACTGAATGACGTAATTACAATTGATTACAGTCCTTGAGGGAATGAAAATCTTCATGTTGGATTAGCATTGCTAATAACTTCCGTGTCCTAACGTACCGAATTTAGTATAAGCTTTAAGTTCACCGGCATTTGGTGAAAAGGGTAAAATACAATTTCAAAGTCGACGGTACACGATGATAGTTTTTATCCAATTGGGCACGACGAAAAAACCTCGTTAGAACACGTTGTTCACTTGTAGTACCATGGAGCGGCTTTATTGATATTGCTTAGAGGCAGCCGTGTCCTTCCTTCTACGTGAGTTGAATCCGACGGCTTTCAAACTGCCGACGATTCAACACCGCCGGAATCGTAATTAGTATAATAAATCTAATTGTACCTAATTGAATGTAAGATAATTGGTAATTATTGCTTCCAAATCTATTGTAAACACCTCTGAAGACGTTTTATCGGACAAACTGAACTATTGTTACACGAAGAATTGTTATATGAACGAAAGGTCGTTTGAGAATTGTTTTGTAACGAAATAAAATCAAGGTTTTTGATTAACAGTTTTTCAATTTCTCTCTCTCTCTCTCTCTCTCTCTCTCTCTCTCTCTCTCTCTCTCTCTCTCTGCTTTTCTTTCTCTCACTCTGCTTTTCTTTCTCTCACTCAGTCAGTCAGTCACTCACTCTCTCCCATCTCACGCTTCGAGATAAAAGTTAAAATTTATGAGTTCTTTTGGTGGAAAGAAGGGTGGAGACTTAATATAAAAATCGTTGGAAACCTTTTCTTCCGTTCAATTTCAAACGGACTGAATATACTGAATGGCAACTCTATACCTCATGTTTCCTCATATTTTCATTCAGTTTCAGAGTCCGACGTTGGGAGTATGAATATATGCATTAACTCTCTCCCAAAACAAAGTATGTATAATAGGAGTCTATCCGCATACATGAGCGCCTACATTTCGTAGGATGTGGACGTTTCCTAAGGGATAAGATATGCCGGGGATTTGTACCTTGTGTGTATCATTAGAAGGCTGAGATTCGAATCCCAGTCGCTTTTTAGATCCTTTGTTGTCAAGTCCGAAACTTGACTATCTGGCCGGGACGTAATCATACAAAGGGTGGCTGACAATGATGTCAATGATTCATGATCCAGATAGCCTATCTCCTACATCAAGGAGACTGAAGTACACAGAACTCGGCCCAATCTATTTATTCAATTTAGTTTCATTGTTCTATTGTGATTTCACTGCCGTTAAATATGAAAGTGATGAATAATAGACTCGCTTTCAAGGCTAGTCTTTTTTTATATGATGTAAAGTAGAATTATTTGGTCGGCTGGACTAAGATACTGTTGGGAAAATTTGATAGAAATTGATCAGTTTTTTCTCCGTTGTCAGAGGCAATTCGGGAAGCGTCAACATAACTGTGTTTGTCCTCACTGTATAATTAATTTTCAACTATTCTACGTCTCGGAGGAGTTGAATTGAAACAAAAAAAATCCAACCTTACTTAAGACACTTAATCCTCTTTTAGATGGGGTCATAAAATGAAAATTCAATTTGAAAACCACTGTAGAACTTTATAAAATATTATAAAACCGCTCATATTTGTCAGTTGTTCAACAGTAAAATAACTCAATTTTATATTAAATATCTTGAACTTGAGCTGATTCTCATGCATACATTAATCATATCTGTACATGGTGGGGGAAAGGAAATTATGAAGTTTAAAATAATAACATATAATTATTGGCTATAGTTTGTGCCATTGAAAGTCATGTAGTCTCCATTATTTTCTCTACATAAAATTCTTAAAGTTTAACATTTCGAACAAACCAAGAGTGAGAACTGCACCCCTCTCATTATAGAGGCGGTGTAATTGTTTGGGCTGGGATATACAATTAAGGACCGCCATATTGTCGAACGCAACCTCATCGGAGCCCATTATGTCCAAGAAATATCCAGGAATACAGCCCTCAAACCAGGGATCTGATTGACTTGGATATTGGATTTCTGGAATGACAATGCGTAGGGGTAGAGTTGTTCATCAATGTTTAGAAAACCTGGGAATTTCCATTTGCCCCTCCACCCATTGTCTACAGACCCAGCACATGTGCGATGAGTTCCAGAGAAGGCTTTCGATCACCATCCGTAGCCAGTTTATTAGTTGCAATCGGAAATTAATCTAACCGTCTCTTCATCATTTTCCATAACGGTTCTAAGGAATTCGTTTCAGGGAGAACGCGTTGGCCAATTCACTATAGTGATCCCAATCTCTTTCAAATAATGGATGACACCTTGAGCTAATTGCGGTCAAGCGCTTAACACAAAGTTGTCCGCAATAAATAGAGCGAATGGGACCACAGGTTCCAGAAGAACTTTTTCCATGTAACTTAGACCAAGGTCCATTCCGTAGGTAAACAGTTCGGTACTGCATGGACATTGATTCCACCCCGTACCATAATTGACCATAGTTGCCTTTGTACAAGCTGTGAATTTGAGACTTCGAATATATATCATACAATAAAAATTTACGGCTTGATACTCAAATGAATTTATGTCAGTAATTACTTTGTTTTAACGTTTGGGCTGGTAGTATTCGATTTTTTCTTGATGACTGTTGATTAACAGGTTTACTTTGGCCGTAGAGTGCCAATGAATGTTTTTTTTTACATTTGTTGATGTTTCACACACCTAAATAACCCAATAGTTATCAGTTTTCTTCATTAAATTTCATTCACCAATTCATTAAAATTCACTACACTTTTCGTATGGAATAATTTATATATAATGTTTAAAAATAATATAATAATCAAGAACGTAGAAACCTACTCAGCCTCACCATTCAAATAACGTTTTGAATAGATAACAGTTTGTCACACTAAATTTTTGTTGTTGAAAATTTGTTATTTACGTGAGTTTGTCATCTTTTGAACGTAAAGATTATGATACCCTGGTCTATGATATTTCCTATTTGCATAGATATTCTATTTTGTTAGCCTATGTTTCGGACTACTAAATACTCAAATATTTAAAATTTTGCTTACAATATTTCACACGAATTTTCTTGTTAAGAGCTGATAAGAGGTTGTAGCGGCCTACGGAAAATTTTTGATATTCTAGTGTTTATATTTTATACGGAACTTCTGAATATCTACCCAAATATTTACAGTATGGCCAGTAGTATATTTCAATGCATTTTTTATTCGAATAATAAGTTTTCAAGTGCGTCTCCTAATTACTCGGTCGCGTTCCACCCCAGAAATATTCAAGATACCCTTGAGTCAGGCCTAAAATTTAAGCGGAGTGCGCGGTGGCTATCCACAAGGGTTTTCTAGATCCCACTAACTACAACAGCGGAACTGTTTAGCCTGAACTATTAATTATTAAAGTCCAAACGGGCCTGACCGGACACACAAAGAGATATTGAAGCAGACACATAACTCAAAACCCGCCGATTCCTGCTTCAACCCCTATCCAGACCTGCGGCTTTCCTGAGAAGTTCTAACTTCTAATATGCGGTTGCGCCAAGTTTCGTAAACAGCTTTTTCAACTTGATCTCGTAGAGGAATATTTAAAGAGGATGATTAATAATTAAGAATGAAAAGCCAGAAGTTACAGAGTTAAAGTATGTAATTTATTTGAGGCCTAAAAATTCTAAATGTAAAAGACCACGAGCGGGTGAACTACAAACATGTTTAATAGCTGGCCGTTGAATAGGACTAAAAGTCCCCTAATTAATTTACTTTACCTAAACGATGTGATAAGTTGAAACTTACCAAAGAAGCCAATCAAACTAAAAGTAAATCTGGAATTAAAAAGTAAATAGAATTTCTCTTTATTAAATTAAAACATTAAATGAATGAAAGCTAAAGTCTTTTAATAGAACTGGAACAAAATGGATCCAAATAAAACAAAAGCAAAAGTGGATAAACTCTATCGGTGGTAGGCACAGTAAACCTATTCTAAAATAACCTTCATCAAGACTGGAGTGGACCAGACGCAGAGGAGTGATAGGTCTATTAACCTGTCATTGGCTGAGAAAACGTTTACATAACATGGATGATGATGGATGATCCCATTTGCAGATATGTAACGAGGAGGAAGAAACAGCTGTCCGTATCATCTTAAAATTCGAAGCAACAGCTGAGACTTAACCTAGCATACAGGCAAAAACCTAACGAACAAACCTATCAGCAACAATGACCTAATACTCATGACAAGAAGAATTGCACTGAACTACAGACTAGGAGCCAGAAGGCTGCAGTGCCTGCGTAGGAGGCACAGACCAAGCTTCAAAGGTCATCTACAATCAAAAATATATTATGATATCGGTTCACTTCCCGAAGAGCACCAATAATTTAAAATGGGACGTTAATAACGCTGCAAGAGAACTCGAGTTCGAGTCTCTCCGACAGTAAATTAGCGGGTAGGCTGGCATAGACGACTAATGGTAACGTACTAAAGATAATAAGACAGATTTCAGCGCTCAAATTCAACATTGTGCCCAACCGAGACAATTCAAAAGGTAAATAGTTTGCCTTGAAGAATTAACATTTCTTCTTATCTACTACTGTGATTAGAAATATGCAGTGGTCTCCTCAATGTAGACATGTTTAATTTTTTTTAAAAACTTTATTGTTAACGTCAGAATATTTAACAGTTTGACCACCAGAATTCACACACATTTTTGTCGAATAATGTGTTTTCATATTCATCTTTTCAATATAATTTTTAGACACCCTATTCTTTACAATATTTCGGACAATAATTAACTGTATATATACCATTTTTGCTCACTGGATTTAACTAGATTTTTTCTTATTTTATGCTGGTGTACTATGCCCTACTTATAGTAAGCATTTTTTAGACTCTAGTGTTTACATTACTTTAAATAGATAATACTCAAATAGTTAATAGTTTTTCCTACCATGTTTCACATTTTCTCTCGTTTTCTAATTGGTTTTCAAGTGCCTAGAGTTGTCATCTACACAGTGGACAGTGTTAATACCTCTGGAAGTGCCCACGATACCCCAAGAATGGCACAAAGTACGCAGAAGACAAACACTTTGAGCCCTGAAGATGATCTCAATAAAGATCGAAACGTTGACGCGATAAAGAAAATGTTTTCTGGAACCCACATCACACCTGATCCCATCTCACGATTTCTAAATATTTATTCTTCATAAACTTCCGTTCGCTACGACAGAATACAAACCCATAACTGCTAACGTGGCCAATACGAGTCAGACATTAATACCAACCACTCGGCCACCATTGATTTCACCTCAGTTTTTCATGTTTTAAAAATCGTACAGTGATTGCTTTAATCATTAAATAAATTTAATATTTATTTCTATCAATTTCTGATGCTCTAGTCTCTCTACAAAAAAATTTTAAAATAACATTGTGTCTTCCTGACTTGTATCTGGTGTACATAAAAAAAAATTGTTGTACCTATTTAAATTAGTTTACCTTTTTTAATTTTATTTAAAATTTATCTATATCTTATATTTTCCTTGAAAAATACCCATACAACAATTGCAAGTAAATACATACTTCCAAATCGAAGATATGCACTTTTTCGACGTTCCAGCGAGCTCAATGTTGAGCTTGTGAAAAACATTTAACACAATTAAATATTATAGCGATTAGGTTTCATAGTCCGATTGACATAAATAAATTATTTTCAATTAATTAATCTTTAAGTAAGGTATTGGTCGAAATAAAAAAGGCAGTGTCATGTGCGAATTTGAAAAATGCCAAAAAGGGAGGGAAAATTCAAAAGGTGAGGTTGAGATGGGAATTTGGTGTTCGAGTGGATCGAGGTCACAATAGAGTATCTATCCGGAGATCGTGATTTCGAATCCCGCTCGTGACATTGACTTTCTTATCTCAACCAATACCTTCCGTAAACATTAATTAATTGCAATTAAATATTATCCTGATACATACTTAAAAAAGAATAATTTTAAATTAGTAATTAATCTGAAATGTTTTTATGTACATTTGGGAGGTCTTTGATTTTGCCACGTCTGTTTAGGTGCAGAAAATTATTCCAAAGGATCCGTCTCTCGTTTGATGCAGTGCCTTTCGTTGATGTTTTCGGACTGAAACGAGCAAAATCGATCGTCCGTTCCAATCTGCCAGAAAGAGTTAATGTTTTCATTACTTTCGCATAATCCAAATTTGCATAAAGGATGTACTTATCATTTTATAACTGCGCGTTGCATAATCCTGTTCTGAGTTATATCATGGGCGTTGTTTTCTTTTGTATTTCTTTGACTACGTGTTATTGAATATTGTAATTTGCACAAAAATTTGAAATAGTCGATTTGAAAATAGAAAATGGTATTAAATGTTTTTTATCTTTTCGACGAATTAAAATAAGTTAATAAAAAATCGTCATCCTCTTGTAGTTTTATCTTGCCTTTTAAATTTCTGCAAACGTTCTGTGGTGAAGTTGTGGAATTTATTGGACCTAGTGCATTCTTTCCGAATTCCAAATGACCAGGGTCGTAAATAATAGATTCCAGGCTTCCTCCCCAGCTTTTCATGATTTGTCAAGCCTTAATTGTTAGACTCGATGGCCACCAGACCCAGTCGTGATTTGTGTTAGGGGTCGAAAAACAAAAGATGTACAGCCCTTTACCCAGGGGATTTTCACTTAGAGAACACGGCTTACATTTCTTCCATCAGGAAAACTACTTCGTCGATTTTTCCCCACTGCGGGAAGGCGAATACTTGAGTTTCTGAGTCACTTGTGATTCACGTATGTTAAAGGATTCTTATCCTTGCAGAGGGGAATTCCATCAACAGTACAGACGACGGTAAACTCGCAGATTCCAGCCTCTCCACCCCACTGATTCCAATCGGATTTAGCCATTCCAGTAAAAATCCAGATGTCCCTGCGCCACAGCAGATTGCCGGAATGGCGTCTCAGGATTTTATTGAGACCACCAAATAACAAGGTGCCTCTCGCTGCAAAACACTTTCCTCCTGACATTTCAACTTCGTCTACAATTAAATTACTTCTAGGTCATATTTCTATAAAGTTTTAATGACCTATTAGGACTAACAATGGCGCATGGATTGTTCTAAGGAAACATTTATAATCAAAAGTTGAATTAATTTACCTTCTTGACACAATACAGTGAGCTATGCATCCAAACTCATATTTTTGACGTTTTTCGTGCGTTTTTTTTTAACTTACGATTCTTTCAAAGTTCAGTGAAATCCAATTGGGCTGCAAGGTTTAAATCCATCAGCAAACTTTTTAACTTTACATTTCTTTGCATAAATATATAGTAAATAATTTATTAATACCGCTATAAATAATTACTATATTTGATTTCTTTTTTCACTAGTTGTCGGAAAGGTATAAATTCGCAAAGATGGTTTGGTAAGTTTGAAAATATAGGAAAGATAATGGGCAAAAACTTTTAGTGAAGCTTTCGAGGAGATTTATTTAAAAAAGAAACTCTTAACTCTCATCTTTTTACAGGCGATCTTTTATAATTTACGGAAAAAACGAAGGTTGGAAGTGCTTTCCCTTTTCTGATTTTATCCGGAAAAATCGTAAAATAAACTAGGGCAAATTTTCACGACGATACTATATTCTAAGATGGAAAAAATCTGTTCGAGTTACAAGAAGTTCGCGGTTCCTGACTGGTACGCCTAACTTTGCAGGAATGAAAAGGATAGAATTCTCTCCAACATATCGCCTGAAACTGAGGAACTTACGCTTTCGAACTACTTTCAGTTTATATCGAAGGCTAATCCGTACAGAAATTAAGCAAGCAAATTTTACTTAAGAGCACCAGAGATCACTGATTTGAAAGAAACTTTTTTTATAAAAATTGCCATGTATACTCGTCAGTTGGCATGAGCCAGAAGAAAATATTTTAAGTTAGTATTTTTTTTAATAATGGGTTTCTTTGTTATTTGTGCATAAATTTTTGTGTTGATATTCATCATTCAATTGCGTTTTTTCACCTAGGATAACAAAATATTTAGGGCCATTTTAAATTATATAAGATACACAAACAATCCTGCTTCATATTTTCTTTTCGAATGACTGATTAAGATTCGTTCTATGCACCCTTTACAACCTGAAAGTACGATTCATTTGTATAGCAAACAAAAGTAAGAAATTTTCATACTAGATGAACTGGGGGGGCAATGTTTTCTATCCTGTCAGGTGTTCCTCATAAAAATTCATATCTCCTCTTAATATTTTACAATGTCCATGATAATACAACCACTGGAAATCTGAGATTATCTTCTTTCAGCTGCCGTCAACAAAATTTAGACTTTATGTCATTCACGTGTGAACATTAAGGATGAATGTAAGAAAGATTTTTCACCCAGGATAAGAAAATAATATGCAGGGTCGTTGTATACCAAAAAAATTACAAAAATCAAAATACGCTTTGTTTTGGTCAATTTTTTTTTTCAAAGAAAGTACCACTAAAACCGTTTAAATATGATCTTTTGTAGCAAACGAAAAATATAAATTTTTGGCCAGGGGTGTCAGGGGCAATTTATTTCTCCGTTGATGCACTTAAAAATTAACAAAATAACCCCTTTGGAGGTTTTACAAAGTTCGAGATATCACAGCTGGTGAAAAGCTGAATTTCCCCCTTTTCAGGTTAAACAAAAGGATTAGATTTTATCTAATTTTAAGTTAATAAACTCAACAAAAACTCAGATTAATTTTTTCTCCAGTTCCAATTTATTTCTGGAGTTCAGATTTAAGCCCCTTCGTGTAGGTTATACATTTTTAAAGCTCTGTAAATATTATCGGAAGAATTCTTATGGCAAATGTAAAATGCAAATTTTTGGCTGGATGGGGTGGTTTTTTTCTTCTTGCCGATAATCCTGTGTTCCTCTTAAAAATGAATATTTTTGTCCCAATTTTTTATTTTCTTACTATAACCATTGAAAAGCGGAATTTCTTCTTCTTTTAATGCAGTATGTTTTGATTTCATGTCTTTTAAAGACGATAAATAAAACTAAATTTAAAAAATCGTGCCTACAATTTTTTTTTGTTACGACGAGTACTAATTTCTTTAGAGAGACTGAATGCTAATATGTGCATTTCATAAAATTTTAAAGCTCTGTAAAGGGTTGGTAGGTTTATTTTAATGTTAGACATAGTTTTATGATTTTAAAAAAAACTTAAAAGGTAACACTTAAAAAAAGGTAGTTTTTATTTCCCCCAAAACTAGTATTCAAGGGTTGTTTGGGTAAAAAAACAAAGTTCTATTTTGTTTCGTGACATAAAAAAAATATTTTAATCTACTACTAATCGTTTGCTCATAATATCACAATTGTATTTAGTAAGGAGCTACCGTAAGGCATCGTGAATTTTCAATTTCAAATAATATTAAATTTATGGCCGAAATCGATTTTTTTAAACTTTTCAAGACTTTCTGTATCCAACGTTTTAGGGAAAAATAAATCTCAAATTTTTCGCCTTCCTTACCTGGTTTCTACCAAAAATCAAAGAAATGATAATTGCTTTAAAACTATCTTACTGATCAGTAGGAAACTTTATAGAACCATACAAACTGCACGTAATGGCATACATTTGGTCACAGTAACAAAATCCGAACAGGAAATATAAATCACAATGTAAGAAGAGTTTTGTTGATTTTATCCTTAGTTTTCTAATTTATAAAGACATAATTCGTGGATGAGAGACTGAAAATAGAAAACCGCCCCATTTCTCACGATTGTAGTAACGTTGAATATGAGTAGAATTCGTAGATGTGGATAACATAAGACATCTGAAAATATTTTTTCTTGCCAATCCCGCTCAAAAATATATATTCAAGTGTTTTCCATGGTGCTTGAAACTAATCGGAATTGTTTTTCACAAAAATACTTTTTAGGGTTACTTTACTGGATGTGTCTTTTGATTTTCTTTATTTTTATAAATATCCTATCTCATTATTGTACAAACGTATTTTATTATTTTTCGAGGTAAGAAATAAAATCCACAAATTATACAATATCCTTGAAACACACGCAAGAAAGAAAAAACAGGAAATCATGTATAAAATATATCCTTTTTATATCGTGTCCTAGGTTCCAAAGGAAACATTTTTCGAATTAGTATCAGCAAATAAGTTTAATTAATGTCCTGTAGTTTTCTGAATAGTTACACTTTATAATTATGATTATGTAGTTACCTATTATATCTATGGGTACCTAACATAAAATCAAATTTGCCTTATTTTAGAATATATCTGACTGAAAAGAGAAGTTAGACTATGATTACATATGTGAGGGCATGTGTTTCGACTTTGTGCCTTCCGATTGTATTCTTTGATGATCAAAGGTACGAACTTTGGCAGGAAGACGTGAGCAGATTGAGGAATGACGGCTCGGATTTGTGTGACAATGGGTAGTCGGATGCTTCGCCGAGATAACTGCCGTTTCTATTATTTCCCAAGGACGTGCCTTCAGTCATTTGATACAAGGGAAAGGAAAAAGTCTGATTTTATCGTTGTCCAGAGAGCGTTTCGGCCGCCTGTGTTCTCTGCAGATAAAACAACGTTTCCGTATTCTAAACGTTAAAGGTACGACCCGTGTAAGGGAAACTCGGTTGTTCAAACAGCTTATGCAGAGCATCCTAGCGGGTAGTAAATCAAGTACCGGAAAAAAAACACTTTCTAAACCACCTGTGATTAAACTGTGATATATTTAAGTGTGTAACCTTTGTACAGATAATTCCGAGCTGGTTACTTCTTTAAAAATAAGTTAACATTGTTATATAGTACCTAAAACTGTGATGGTTCTTTATTGCTTAAATTAGTATATTTATATTGTTTAGTAATTTTATATAGTTTTTATAATTTTAATTTTGAAATTTTATATAATGATTGTATGATATTACTGTGTGAAAAGGAGTAACAAGCAAGGGGGAGACCTATTAGATTAGGTCAATTTAAGTAATAGAGAGAAGAAAAATATATATACCCCTAACCGTCCTCGTGCCCCTCGTTTAGGGCGAGGCAGGAAGGCGTTATGCTTCCATTTTCCCCCATACAAGAAAATAAGTCAGTCTAGTGGCCTAGGTCCGCCGGTATGGGGTCTCCCTCAGGTACGGCGGGGAGGTGGGTGGGGAAAAAAAGACCCGTGTAAGGGATATTTATTCGTTCAAATTATTTTTTTTCGATGGATCTTTGTTATTTAATCAGATTTCCAAACTTGAACTGGAATAAACAGTTTTTAGGTTCGGGCTAAAAAAAACTTTTCCGTTCAGACGGTTGGAATTTTAACCGCAGTCATATTTTCACATTCCGCACGCATACAATACCCATCATTGACAGTGAGTCCAAGTTCTTAACATTTTTATAATTTCTCCACCGGATATAGTACATTTTGTCCTTCCTCTTGTTTTTATTACCCTTCTTATTTATTCCGTGGTGAATTCAATTACAATAATATTATACGTTGATAATTATTGTCAGAATGGAATTAGAAATCATCTGGACATAGTGTTTTTTTACATTTATCATTCATCAAATGTTCACTTGTGTCTATTTAATTAATACTAGGTCTTTTTTTTCACTGTCACTGGATAGGAGGTCCCGCACGAATCTCCGTTTAGTCGATCGGGAGGTTTTGGGATGAGAATTTGTAAATTTACGGTCGTTGAGGTTTTACGAAACTTGAGTTAACGAGAGCAGATTACATTTTAGACAGAAATTTTGTCTGAATGGTAGTTTTGTCGAACACGCAAATTGGAATACAACATCGGGCAATTTGGATGTGAAGAATATTGTAATGTATGGTTAAGCCCAACACCTGCAGTACGTATGTATATGCCGGCTTCAAAGATGTGTTATACAGCAGCCTTTTATTTGTGACAGTAAACAGAACGCTTATCAATAAATCGTGAAGGAGCCCTGAACCTTGTACTAACGTATTATTCGTGTATGGCGATTCCACGTACAGCCGTCAATAGTAAAAGCACGAGGGGTCTTTTTGCGGAGATTAAAAGTCATGTTTGTGAATTTTTCTGTTTTAAAATTAATTATTTTCTTTTCGAGCTAAGATCCAGTTGTGTGAGGTAATCTGCTACCTGAAAGGATTGCTGTATTATCAGAAAGGACGTGATAGTAGGATAAAGTATGGGGTTAAGACCCTACTCTGAAGAACTTTATATGTGCAAAGAAATGCAAAATATTTCGTACAATTCCTTAAATAATTAAAAAAATACTTCATACTACGGTTAATATCAAACGAATGTAAAATTATAATAAGTAGTCTTCTTTGAGCTGATTATATTTGTTACTATCAAAATGAAAAAGACATAAAATAAGTGCGAGATATTATTTTAAACGAACGTTTTTTAAAATGGCTTGTATTTATTATAATTATTATACCTAAGTCGGGTACTTGAGTTTTTGAGTCGTAGTATTCCTGTTTTCAAATTTTTCTCTTTTTCATTCCTCGTATGTATGTCCTTTTTATAAGTTGAGGTATGTCAGTGATGAATTTATAAATACAGAAATATGTTTTACAAAAGAAGAATAAGTGTACCAGGTCCAGAAACCGACAACTTCGTGCATACCTAAAAAAATAAGAAATGATTTTTATGCTAAGTTACCTAATAGGTTGTAAGACAAAATAATATTAATTTTTTTATAATCCATTATTATAGATAGATTTTTCTTTTACACTTCGTTCTGCGATAATATACTAAACCAAATAGCTCTTAAATTTTCAGTTTATTTCTATATTTTATTGTTGTTTTTTTTCACATTTAATTAGGGGAGTTTGTTGAGGTTTCAGTTTCATTTTGACCTAATTGGCCTTTCCTTGGAAAGTAATTACCAGATAGAGAATGCAAACTAGACATTTCCCTTGGAAATTTCCGTTGCGCATTAAACCCAACCCGTCTGAAAAATCTCTTACTTTCAGCAACCATTTAAAACCCAAGGTTTAACTTGAAATTTTCATAGTAAAGCAGTTGCTTTCAAGTTATCGTCGTCGATCGTTCCGCGTTTAAATCCCTCCTCGAAGTGGCAATTTCATAATCCATCATGTGGAAATATTGAGGATGACGTTTAGATAATAAAGCGTACGTAATTTGGCAGCGATTTTATTCGCGAGGCACGCTTTAAGAAGATGGATTGTTTTACTATACACGGATGTCGTGTCTGTTTTAATTAATTCGTGCAAAGAAAGCTTTTTGTTAAACGCTTAATCAACCTCTCGGACGGCCTTGCATATGAGGTTGTATCCAACGAATTTCATAAAATTTCAGTACGACAGGCTTTCATTTATGCTTTGTATTTTTTTTTTTTTTTTTTTTTTTTTATGTCACCCATTTTGTTTTTGTCTCACGTCTTGTCGTAAAAGGGTGCTTCAACATGTACATGTTTCCACAGTAAATTGTTTGAAGCGCTTGCAGCTTTTGTGTGTGAACAAAACGAGAGTAATTCCATGATAGAAAAGACAAAAACAACACTAAAAATTTGAGTTTAAAACAAGGACGAAGATTAAGATTATCATAATCATAAAATCCACTCTACTGAAATTATTCTATATTTGTCAATTTTGTTCTGCTCTTGCATGGACATTTGTTTTCAGGCAGCGATTTCCCTGTGAGTCAACAAATAATGGTAATGGATTTCCTTGAACATTTTCGTTTTTTTTTACTAAGTTAAGAATCCCTCTTAAGGATATCGTATCAAATTCTATTTAGCACAAAAAAAGGTTTTCCCGTGTACGAAAGCCTTTCCTTATCTATTGAGAGGCAGTTGCCCACGATATTTTGCTCTGTCTATTCTATAATCGGCATTGGTCATCTGTTGACTTGTCTTACTTTTTTATACTGGAGCCCATTATTATTTATTTTTTACGCTTCCAGTATTTATTTTGGTCTTTAGTTCCTGAAGATTTCTATTCTTTATTAATGTGGCCATAGTTCATGCCACCAAATGAGCTTACGTCTATATTTTTGTTCCCAGTCCTTTTTACCAATACATCAGCTGCGTGTCATACAACGTGAAATGTCTTCGTGATCTGGGACCCAATTTAGTGGCTGTTTGTGATCCCAGTTTTTTAAGGAAATTTAGACAATTCCAGGCAAAATTGGAGTTGATCACGTACGCTTTGAGAGCTTTTAGAGGTTTTTTACTATCTATACGTATTATTTATTGTTGAAAATTTCAGATGTTTTTTTTATTAATTTCATGAGCACGTGTTTCCATGGCAAGTAGTTCGGGTTGAAAGACAGTTGTGATGGGTGTGGAGGGTGGACTTTGATGAACCGACTCTGGTCAAATTATGGCGAAAAGTGTTAAATTTAATACACAAAGATAGGGTCTAAACATAAACGAAAAATTTTCAAACCATGAAAAAAGCGAGCAATCTTACAGCTGTTATTCTCCGAAACCAAGAAGTAACGTATTGCAAAGAAGTTACTTCCCTAGGAGTAGTTTTTGCCTAAAGAATAACGTCGAATACCCACCTTAAGAGACTCCCACAACAAATAATTAAAGATTAAAGAATCTGGTAGAATTTGGGAGCTAAATTCTAAAAAGACATGATCACAAGCATACGTTCTGAATGGCGGGCACATGATCATTTAAGAACGTTACCCGATGGGAAAATGTTTATAAAACCTTCAGGGATTTCCAATTCATTCATTTTAATATTTTTCAATAATGCATATCCGTTACAAACATTTTTTATTTTAATGGGGACGATTTTTTCGGAATTTGCCTCTATTAGCAATCCGGTTTGTGCGATGTTCTGGGTCGAATCGGATTGTTCGTCCCTAGAGTCGGCATCATCCGAAATTTTAATATAAGGATACTTTCCCCTGAATCTTTATTTCATTTTTGGAAAAATCAATTATTGCTTTTAAGATTTGAATATTGTCTGTCCCTAATAATAGGTCAAACTTTGGGTGAAAATTAAACAAAAAGAATTCAAGGTCTGATTTCTCAGCGAATGAGAGATCGTTTGAATTCAGAAGTGTACTGTAATTTTCACGTGAAGACCCATGAGTGGTGATAACTTCAAACGGCTTACGTTTTATTTTAGTGTTGAAATGTTTTTTTGCTACCTCGGGATTTATGAACGATCTCGTACTTCCGGTGTCGATTAGGATTTTAAAATTTGTCTTATTGTCGACTATATAAGGATGTGCGTCGTTCTCATCGCGTTCAATTTTCATTATGTGAAATCTTCTTGTGGAATTTGGCCTTCTTCTAAAAAAGAGTTCTGATCAGGCTTTGACTTTTTTCCCGTGTGTTGGCCAAAATTGGGATTTTGGGAACGGTTCGTAGTTGATGTGCTCATTGATGTTACCGGGAGTAGAGATGGCTTTCTGTTATATTGCAAAGGTTGTCGGTTTTGGTGAGAGTATTGGTTTTGATTGTAAGGTTTGTGGTTTTGGGGAAATTGTTGATAGTTTTGAGGGAAAGTTTGACGATTTTGATGGAAAGGTGGGCGATTTTGGTTAATGAATTTGTTTGGTGTTGTGGTTTGTTTATTTTTTAAGTATTGAAAATCATTTCGTAATAATACCTCAATGTCCATCAGTGTTTGTGGGTTTCTGGTGCCAAATTATTTCGCCAGGGATCTGTGAGACCAGATATTACATGTAAAACTATTAGTTTTTCATTGTAATCCCCGATAGTATTAGCGTTGGCGATATTTTCTGTGTAAAGTTTGGATAAGTAAGTTCCGAACTTTTCTATTATTTCTTTAACGTAGTACAACGGATCTTATGTGCATTTAGAGTTTAATATTTCAAATAATAAAGTATGAGAATTTTGAGTGGTTGAAAGTTTTGTTATTTAAATTTTTTAATGTATTCCAATCTGCAAAAACTGAATCTTGGAGGGTTTCTGCCGCTCTTCCGATTAATTTTCCTTTAATTCCTTCAACTCCGAGGCTGAGAACGAGATATGTCGAAGTCCAAAATCAAAGTCAAAGTCTTCAAAGGTGGTGGGAGAGGGTCTAATATAGCCTCTGTAGAGTTGCTGAGTCTGCAGGATCTATTCTATTATGATGACAGAAGCAGCAGTTGCGCATGTAACTTTATATATATAAAATACAGAGAAAAAACAATCATTACCTTGTAATTTGGTAGTAGACAATGTAGCAATATTCGTCGGACTTAATCAGGCATATAATTGATACTGGAATATCCCCATAGACAAATTTAAAAAAAGTGAAATATATGTATGCTATTAGATTGTAATTTTCGAATAATGAAAATTGAGGGTAAGAAGATTTTACAAGTTGTATATTATATAAAGTCAAGATATGGTCATTCCAAGATGCTTTCGATCCAGATGAAATCCCAAACATTTTAATAAGTAATTATTACTGATTTCAACTTTTTTTAAATTATATAAATTTAATATTATAAATTCATGTAGAAATGTAGAAGAATAGCGATTTTTTTCCTTTATTTATCAAAAATGGTTGTTTTTTTACTAATTTCCCAGATCAATAGTAAACCAAAGTAGGTTTGCAGCCCCTTCAATCCGCTTAGGGAGAGTGTTAACATTGAATGAATGCAATCACGACAGACAAAATCAAATTAGCACTTCACCAGCTTAAACCGAGTTGCTGACAAACATTCCAATCAGATACCTTAAATGCATTATTCGCACACCTGGAGAGAGTTTGTCTTTCCAAATTCGCTATTTAATTGTTTTTCTATTTAAAAACGTTTTTACTTCATTTAGACTTTTTTCTTTAATGTCAATTTATTTGTTTTTTAAATTGAATAATCTCATACGAATCAATATTTGTAAAGCTAGAACAAAATGGCATCCTTTGACGGTATATTACATATTCAATTGGGAAGAGTATTTCAATTTTTTTGTAGTAAAAGGGTTTTAATAGTTCATTTCTCCATTCTTCAATTAATTAGGTAGTACAAAATGAAAAGGATAGCTCTTTGGTGCATGAAACATTTTTTTAAAAGCCGCCATGTCAAGGGCTATCATGCGGAACTTCACACGTCCTTTTTCTACCCTATGATGGACACAAACTCCCTTTTAATGAATATGCATGGACGTTTAAATGGGCCCTAAGGGAACATAAAATCCCACGTACTCGGCCGATGATGAGGCCCGGGGGCTTCTTTGATTCCTTACAAAACAAGGGTTCAATATTAAAATAAGTACCTTGTGGACAAAAAGTCTAAGAGAGGCCGTTTTTGAGCAGAAAGGGATCTTTACTCGTGTACCTTCATTCGCGGTAATGGCGGAAACATACGGACCTTTTTTAAATTCATAACAGCTTTGGGTAAGCTAAAGAAAGATAATCTTTAACTATTAAAAAAGTAATCAGTATTGACATAGCAACGGCCTTTGAACAGCTTATGCTGCTGACTGTACTATAAAAGAAATTATAAATTCTTTTGAAAGAAATGGATGTGAAGTAGCCTTCTCATACAATCAGGACACAAGTTTTGAGCTAAGGTGTGAGATATCAGATCCAACAATATTCAATAGTGGTGTTCTATTTATGAGCCCAAATTGTATTCTGGTACGGAACTAATTCAAAAGCAGTGTTCGTGTGAAAACAAGAAAAAGTTCACCGGTCTTGTAATGGTTTCGCCCGAAATTCAAATAAAATCATACAATGGGTGTTCATAAATAAAACATGTTAAAATTACAAAAAATTCTTGTTTAAAATATTTGTGATTTCAGCTGGACCGAAAATGGTAGAAATCATCTCCTATGAATAGCATAATGTGATATACGTTACCTGTATCGCCGATGAAATTTGTCTGTGGAAAAATTCCAGTACGAATCCAATGAACACTGTAACGCGCCTGTAACCAATTTTCTTCCCTGTGTAATACATGTGACAAAATTTACAAAACACTCTTAAAATCGTAGGCCTAGAAAAAATGGTTAAGTTTATAATCATGAGCTAAATGAAAAAATCAAATATCGAATTTTATATATTGCCAAAATCCATTAAAATGGCAATATTACTGTTGTTAACTTTTTATTACGAAACGAAACTGTGTCCATTTGGAAAAGATAGTGGAAAACCTGGATCAGTTCTCTTGGTTTATGTTTCAGGTTGACGTTTGTAAGCAACATTGTTTGCCACAAATTCGAATAAAATACAAAGTAGAATTTGTGAACAGCGAATGAGAACAACACGTAACAACTCTTTTTCCCTCGTTGTATGATTGAATTTGAATATTATTAAATTTCATGCGATAAAAAACACGCTTATTTGTGAATTGAAATGACCTTTGTAAAACCTTAATGGAAAAACAGTTTGGTTCTAAAAATTGAATATCAGACACCATTTGGCCCGCCAATCCTATGCGACAGCTGCTGTTGCCTCATATGCAATTTCATTTGTGTAGTTCAATTTTTTCATGTTTTAGGCTTGTTTGCATGTTGTAAGGAAAATAATACATCTACTCGTTCCATAGAACTACCGGAAGTAGGATTCGAACTTAACATTTTCGTTTGAGACGGTCATTGTATGTCTAACTGCGTCATTTCTCTAAACTCACGAGTTCATTGTTTTTACATAATTAAAATTTGATTAAAGTAAGCGTGTTAAATTTAAATTTTTAGTATGTGTCAATAAATAACGAAACCAGTTCGTTTATTAGCTCGACTTTGCGTGTCTATAAGTTAATTATATACCGCAAATACTAATGGAAACACTTGAGGCGTCTGTAGGTGGGAAATGGCAACGAGTTCAAGTAAACAGTGAAATTATTTTCGTAAAGTAATGTATATATTTGTTGTATTTCATCAAGGTTCCCTTTCACTTGTTCCCTCGCAAGCTGTTTTATTTGACGGTTTAATATGTGCGGTTTTTGTTGGTCGGTATTCAGAGGAGCAGTTGTGCAAAGTGGACTCCCGTGCAGGCGACGGCGCTAACTACTGCAGTACCGTGCTATGTTTTACTTACTTATAGTGGATGTAGAGGAGGCAAGCATAGCGGCACGTCGGCTGTTGAAAATATCCTTACTTCTGCTGTGACTAGTGTATGTTGCTTGCTCCATAAATAATGAGATCTTATTTGGTTGAAGCTTTGAGCCTTATTGCTTATATACAAAAGTGCCGCAAGCTCATAATGGCAACCTGAAAGGTATAACCACTGTTGAACCAGATAGAACTTTAACACAGACTGTCACCGCAGGAGCGTATAATTTGAATGATATCCAGATTAATGTTTTTTTGTGTCCTGAATAGACAAAAACTGATGAAGGAAGTGTTGATGGAGACGCGGTGGATTTGTATCACCTACAATTATGCGAGGCGTTAAAGTGCATAAATCCTGTGTACATGCTAGTATGACATATACGGCACTGGCAATAACAATGAATATTAGACCGAATTTTAAGTAGGATACTTTCAAATCTAAAAATTGTGGATTTTACCCGACGAAACAAAATCCTACCAACTTTTCATCTGATGAAAGACGACGGTTGTTCAGGAACTCTTCGAATCCCCCAAGGGGAAACGTTCATCCGTCTTTGAGAGAGTGGTTAGTTGAATATATGAAGAATGAAAAGATCTAAAAACTAGTTTTGATCTGAATTATGTTAAAATTCTTACCAGCACCAGAGTTCGGCTGATCTAAACATACATCACACCGGTTTTTTCCATCGGTTTGTCATATTGGTGAAATTTTGAAAGTACCCCAGTGTTAATGAGTGGAGCTTGCATAAACAATTTATATTTGTGCTCTGCAAAAATCTTCTGGAAATGAAGACTTGAACTTTCGGCATTGGTGCTGCTTGCCTAAAATTATTACGGAAGACTTCTCATAATTATCGTATAAATATATATTTTTAGTAGAAACTTCTGCTTGTTTGATATAAGTCTAGTACATTGAATCAATTTGAAAAATAGGTCGTTAACAAAATGTATCTTTGCTCATTCTTGGTCCCGATATCGATGGGCATATCCCTTCACCCTCAGATGCCACCCTATTTCTTCAAAGAAGTCTACTTTTACACTAAAATAGTTAACTTAAAATTGCTTTCGAATGTGAATAAACAGAACTACAGGAAAAGATTTAAAAATAAAATCGTTCAGACATGCCAAGGGAATTGGAGGAAGTACTACAGTAGATTTCTGAAGTAAACCTTAACTAACGCCAATGGCAAGTCTGAACGATATTTTTATGTTGAGATTTTATTTAAACTTTCCTTTTTTATCTTTTTAACTATTTCTTTCTTACGTAAATAACCGTCATCAACTTTTGCCCCCTCGCATTCTATGATTAGTACGGTTTGCGTGAATACTTCAGTTTTCTCAATTGTGATATAAAAAAGCACTTTTTTTCCAAAAACAGTGTTCGAACTTAAATTGAAGGATGCAGACTTTGGTATTTCACCACATGTAATTATTTCAACTTTGGAACTTGCCGGGAGACGACGATGTGCATTGTTCCCTTCCTCCTATCTCGTAGGACAATACCTTTTGAGCGAGCAACGCGTCGGAAGGAAGGAGGCAAACTGTCTCTAAATAATTCCAACATAGTGTTGACAAAGACCGAGATTCGAGTGGGTATTCGAGTGCGAGAGGATTGAATTCCGAGATGGACCTTCGCATTAGCGCCATTTACGGAAAACCCTTATCTCGAAACGTCCTTGTATAAAAGGCACGTACGCGCTTCTTTTTTGCTATATTGTGGAGAGCAAAAGCTGAATTAAACTGTATTTACTGCACGTAGAATTATGTCTTTATCTTTATACAATAAATTTCTAGTTATGACAGGGTTGACAAAATAATTTAAAAAACAAAACCTGAAAGAGGTAAAAATTGTATTTCGTAATCAATTTCCTTTAAGATAAAATCGATTCGTCCACGAAATAATGATGACCAAAGTTGAATAAAGATTTTATCTGGATCAGATTGTGCAATCTTTACACGTTAGAGCTGTGCACATTTTGAGTGTGCAGGTATCTCTTTCATATCAATCAATTTCATCATCATCATGATATAATACTAGGAACAGCAAAATATTATTATACATAAAATACGTAAGTGTAAAAAAAACGTATTTATGAACCTATTTCCCGAAAGGTTAAAATTTCAAATGATCCTTTTATCAAATAATACCCCGAAAATTAAAATTGAGAAAAGCTGCGCTTTCCGTTCGCATATCTTCTTTGCTTCAAAGTAAAATGGTGCATTACTGGTTTGTAACCTAAATCTAATCCTAACCCTTTAGAGTAACCCTAATCCTAAATCTAACCTACGTAAACATTCTCTATCAGTAGCCTAGCTCGTTTCTAACTTTTACTCAAAACTTTATCTTCTCTAGCCTTACCAATTCCTAACCTAGTCTAAATCTAACACTAACCCTAACTTTACCAAACATAGTACCTACTTCCACATAATTCCGACCATAACAAAAAGCCAATAGATTTAAAATTTCCACCTTACGTATAGTGTTGTGAAAAACATTTCTCTTTTTGTCTGAAATCTGTTCCAATTCTCACCACCGGATTTTGGCAGACTCCACCACTTCTCACACCGATTCTTCCGTCGGTCTGATAGATCTGTGAGATTTTGAAGACCCTAGTGTTCAAGAGTTGAGTCAGCAAATTTGGTTAGATTCTGGAATATAAGGAAATCTCTAAGAAAGTATGAAAGTGGTTGATTAAGTTTAAGGTTAAGTTTAACTTAACCTAAACCATTCCTAACCCCAACCTTTAACCAAACTTTCTCTCTACATAACCTGACCTTAACGACCTAACACTAATCATAACCTTACCTAATGGTACCTAATCCTAATCCTACCAAACCTAACCATTTCTAGCGTAATCCAAACCAACTTAAATTAAATTATCCGTTTACTTACATAATTCAAAAATAGAATAGTGGATACGTTAAGAATTACAGAATATAAACTGAGAAAAGAGGGGAAATATATTGTAGTTAGAATTGTAAGACGGTACAAATAATAGTGCGTCGCTCTCCCTTTTTACTGCCTGACTGAACGTTCCAATTTTCCAAAGCTGTCTGGAATAAAGTAGGATCTCTTTTCTTTTCACGTTCGAGAGTAGCCATCGGTCCGGCAAATAAATATATGTATTATTCCACTTAATTTGCCGCCACTGGGATATAATTTCGTTTTTATTTTTTTTTAAAGCTTTGCACCACTGTGGGATGGGCGGTTGGAGGGGAGTTAAGCCCCTGACCCGTTGGGAATAAGCCGTCAAAGTTAACCGAAATTCAATTCCGTCAACCGGGTTTACGAGACATAATGAATTTGCGAATTCTGCCCAAGCGGATCGACCGCCGCTAACTCGGCCGCTTCTCAATTCCGCAATCATTTATTCCCCAGTATTTCGTCAAAAGAAACTCTGAGCATTTCTTTCTTCCCACTGGGTTGGGACAAGATCGAAAATAAATCTAAACCGAAAAAATAAATATTATCAGCATTTAAAATAAGTATTAGCTAAAAGAAACTTACTTAAATAGACGAAAATATAGCATCAGTTTAGCTATTCGTGTGACAAACTTTGCAAGTAGATTCTACATTCAAAATTGAACCAAAATGTCCTAATTAACTATGGTCCGAATGTCGGCAGTTTAGAAGTTACTCCTTTTTTTATGATTTCACAACCTTGTTTCAAACAAACACTGATAACTCCAAGCCTAAAGGTTTTTCTCAAATCCGTTGAGACCATTGAAAACTACATTAAATTTCCAATAAAATGTGATCAATATTAAACTTGCAAACCTTCCTGAAATATGAGATGTAGTAGTGATAACTTTGAAAAAAAAAATTAATAATTTAATTTTTTAAGTTGAAAAACTTACTATGGTGATTCTAAACTACTATTTCCAAACTTAGAGACCAGCAACATTTAGAAAACATTTTAATATCATTTTCATTTTTCTTTTTTTATTACTTTTTCGAAGATGAAGGAATAGATGGTGGAAAGGAAAAACCCGTGGCGGACTGATTGGTAAAATGGAAAAATTATCAATAATAAAATATAAAAATTAAAGCATTTTTGAATGCATATGTATGTGATTTGCGGGTTTAATGCGATGGCAGCACGTCGAAAACACATTGTGGAAGGTGGAGAGCATTTCGAATCAAAATTTAAAAAAAGCTTTAATAAATTCATTCAAAATTTCTTTAAGCTTTTTATTTTTTATTATTATTAATAATATTTCCACCTTACCAATCCCTTCAACCATTGTTTTTTCTTTTTCTTCATCAATTTCTTCATCTTCGAAAAATGTAATTTCGCCACTAAAAATGATATTAAATGGAGTACGTTGTCTAAAATTTCTCGTTTCTAGGTTTGGAAATAGAAGTTTAGTATCACCATAGTAAGATTTAAAAAAAAATATTTTTTTTTTTTAAATAGTGTCCCTACTAAAATGCAAATTTCACGAACGTTTACAAATTTAGTATTTACCACATATTACTGGAAATATAACTTATTTTTTAATGATATCGACTGATTAGTCCAAAACCTTTTGGTTTTGGAGTTATCATTATTTATTTGATGTAAGGTCATGAACATTTTTTTAAACGAAATAACTCCAAAACTGTTTAGATTCGGACCGTAGTTAATTAGGACTTTTTTGTTCCTTTTCGAATGTAGAATCTTCTGTCAAAATTTGTACAAGTCGCCAAACACCCTGTATAAAAATTGTGTATTTCTAGCATATAGTTTATGCCGATGTTTACAAAATGTACAAATATTTTACCATTTAATTCATAATACCATTATATTTTAAAACTCATTAAATTATTACTCTTTCTTCATTTCACATAAATCCAAGAGATCTGAATCAGTAATATACTTGTCTTAAAATTGACTCCTGTTCAACTCAATAAAGAAGGGCCAAAGGAAGAAAATAAATTGGCTATCCCAACCCCTTACGCAGGAGAATAGATCGTCAACACATATATTCAATTGTTATTTTGTTCAGGGCTTTTTATAATCCTCTTAGCCTTGTGATTTTCACCCATGAAACACGTTTTTAATAGTTTTTTTTTCGACTACATTCAATTTCGCTAACTTTCTAGTGTTTTACCCCCTCTCCGGAAAATACTTCATCTATTTTGCATGTAAAGTTTCGAGCTGGCATCGTTATTAAATCACTGAAAAAGTACAATGGGTTTTGTTCTCAAACATTTCTCTCTCGTGTTTTAAGTTGGAAACGGCTTTGAAATATTTGTTTACAATCTGGGAAATACAGCTTTTGTTAGCGAATTTTTTAAACCTTAACCCTAACCCCCAAGATTGTGCACTTTAAATTTTTAGTACGGGAACTTTTAAACAGAAAGTGTAAATGACAAAAATTGCATTCTTGTTATAAGCCTATATATTATACTAGCGAACCCATGACCATCAGGTGTTACTTTCTTTACCATCCTTTCTAAGCAGGATTGAGGATCGATGGTCTTTCCAACAGAATGTATGGGTTAATGTCATCGTCGTTGTCATTATTTCCTTCCCCATAATACATGAAAATGGAACAATTTTCGTGACAAAACACTAAAACTAACGGCTTTTTGATATGAAATTACTTGTTTTTCAAAAGCCCATTTATTTTGAATACTCACCCTAACGTTTTGAATCTTCAGCACATTCCTTTGTTACAGTCCGGACTTGGGAAATTACGGGATATGACGACCCTTTACAAGAAATTGGAACTGAAATCTGCAGAATGCCGTCGACAAAAAAAAACCCTCTATTATCAACTACAAGTCCCTTTAACTGAAATAACGATTTATTAATTAGGATGAAAATAAAATGGGATCCACAATGCCATAAATCGTTGAGTTTTTTAATCAAAAATAACGAGAAAATAAGGTAAAAGCCTGAAATCGGCAGGCATGGTCATAGATGAGAACGAGAAAACAGAAGAAAAGGAAAACGGTTTCCTTTGAAAAGGATTTGCCACAAATTAGATACGTTTGGAAACTAATTTTCCAGCGGGGTGTCGATCAATGTAAGGTAAAGGTCCTTGGTCCCAATCCAGCGATCTTGTATCTGTACTCGGCAAATTTCGCCGAAAGAGACCGTTCCTCAATACATCGAAGATCACGATGCCAAATGGTGGTATATGATGTCTGGGGCGTGGAAGGCAACCTGAAAAGTCGAAACCTTTCCCAACCCTTTGGCTCAAGGGGGTTTCCAGGCAAGTCATAATGGTGCTAGCCTAGAGAGCGAGGTGAACTCTCTAAAGCATAAGATGTATTTGTATGTTGACTGGTAGCACAGGGGGGGGGGTACCAGATTGAGTCTGAATGAACGGGTGCAGACCTACTGAACTAAGGGGTAGCGCAAAGTACCAAGTACCACGCCCGGTAGCCCGCTACGTGGGAATGGAATCGTACTGGCCCACTGGTGAGACTTCTGGCGGGTACTTAGAGTAGAGGTAAGCAGTTCATTGGCTTTCTTTACGGATGGCAGAGTTACTCTAGGGGGTGGTTAGAAATTCCACTATAAACAATAACCATGGTCGGAGCGGATCTGGATGCTCCAACGCTTGTGGGGTGAGTCTGGGACCTTCTCTAAATAACATAACAGGTTAGTCATCTGACGCATTTCAGTACAGAGTGAGCGGGTTTCGGGGGGCGCAAAACACGCAGGGGGAGAAAACACCTTATTCAGTGGATTAGTTTCTTCTACGCCAAACCTGACAGGATTAGCATTTGCCACTAGTGAGCTGAGGTGTGTCGCTCCTATCTTGAAAATCTAAACGTGAGACATGGCAAAGTGCCAGGTACGCACGGCAAAGAACCTCACTATCTTTCTGATGAAAATGCTAATTTCTTTTATGCTTGTCTGTCGTGTATGTTACTTCAGTACAATATGTAAAATGGGAAGCATATGGGCCGACAAACACCTGTGATCATCACCGCACAGGCTGCCCGATATTCCTAAGGGAGTTGTTAAACAACCGAGTCTTTTCAAGCTAATATATTTCATTGAATTCACATAAAGTCAACACAGATGCAACACACACACTATACGCATTTAAAAATCCCTACAGCCTTGAGGTACAGCGATCTGTGGCCGCTGCCATGCCCCAAGACTACGCACAGGTCCGATGATATGCCAAAATATTGACTACAAGGCGGGGAGGAATGTCGACAAACCTTGTACAATTGAAAATGTGCTTGACCGTTATCTTATCTTTACATAACGGGCACCTATGCTGTCGCTTTCCGGCCAGAAGTTGCCCATGCGTTATTCTCGTATGGCCTATGCATAGTCCCGTCAATATAGCCTTTTCCCTTTTCGTACCGTTCCCCATAGAGCAGGAACTGACGACTTTTTTTCAACTTGCCACAGTTTGACTGGGTTATTTTTATTTTTACGAACCCACCTGTTTTCCATTCCCTTTTTACTGTATTTCATCAATATGCACACATAAACGCTTATTAAATTCAAAAGCCATTGTTACATCTCATTAAACTATTACGGAAGTCCAACGTAAAGCAGATTTGGATAGTAGTTAAATGATGACAATAAATCTCAAAAGAAAACGGCATTCAATCCCAAATTAAACACATTTTCTCGTTTATATAACGTATCCTTCGGTTATTACGAGTCATTGTATTAATCGACCTGGCATGTATATTACTATATTTGGTTTATTAGTAATTTCCGTAGTTATCTGTGCTTAAATTGATCGAAGTTTACGTTTTAATATGAATATATTATGAATATATTATTAATAAACTACGATTCTTGGCTGTTCGTATTTGTTTAAAATAAATTATATTAGTTGTTACTGATTATATTTGATACGGCAATAGCTTCTTGTTGGTTGACTTTTCCTTTCCCCAGGAGTGAGCAAGAAAGAAAAATAAGATTTCGTTCAAATAAAAGGGTGGGACGAGGCCGACACGGGCAGATATTGCGTTTCCTCGGAACTATTTGAAATCCGAAAACAAACAGGAGATGCCCATTCGGCCGGGGAAAAGAGAATTTCGACTAGAAGTGAAAGTTGTCACGGTGGCAAGAGGTGGAGGGTGTCATGCTAAGGGCTAAACGGATTCCGAGGGTTGTAAATAGTCCAAGGGGGAGGAAAGAGCAGGTCGGGGGGATGTAATTCATCCCTGCCATCCCGCTTGAACGAACATGGCTTCCCGGCGTCTTCTGTGTCAGACTAAAAACGAGTCTTTGGACGTATCCAGTTTAATGCACAACGCCCTTACATCAAAATTGATTTTTTATAAAGCTGAGGAGGTTTTGAAAAAGTTAAACACAAGGGATAGCAAAAAAGTTGACCGTAATATAATTAATTCATTTTATGCGGTGTTTCTATTATCTTATTACATTATTTAAGAGCTCTAGCCATTCCTTACCCTTCAAACGAAATTTATAACTGTGATTAAAACGTTAATCTTTATGAAATTTTGGCCGCATAGATTATTCATCCAGAGCCGCCTTTTAACTACTTCTAGACGAAAACATCGCAAAGTCCCGGGGGTTTCAACTTTGAGGATTTCTCATTAGGTGGCAAGAAAGAAATAAAATCGTAAGAAATATCACTAAAGGAATTTGATTTAAATCTTTGCATAATTCAATATGTTGCTGTAAGATATGGTTGTTTGAATTAAGAGGACTTTTTTAAAAATATTTTGGGTAATTAAACCATTTTTCGAATCAGCTAGTTTTAAGCAAACATGCTTCCAATTCTAACTGAAAGTTGGCTAAAGCAAAATTTTACTTATAGATGGAATATTCTGGATTTATTTGTATCCTTCATGCCATCTGTACAAAATTTTAATTTATGACTGATATTTTTCCGAATCTTGTTTTATTTGTTAACTATTTATACAGCCCGGTATAATAATTGTATAAATCTGATAATACTTTTTAATATATCGGTTATATTTTTTAACTAAATGGTCACACGGCACTCGGTCAATAATTAAATTTCATATGTGAATCTTTTGTTTTTAACTTCGCTTTATGACAAATGGAATAAAACTAAGTTATCCTATGTTTATGTCATTACATAAAGTACTTTTTTCCTAGTACTTCTTAGTAGAAGTTTTTATAAAATAAAAGCACTTTTTGTGCGTATTTTTAAATTTTTCTTTGCATTTGCGGTTAAGTTTAAGTCAAGTTGACTGAGCGACAGACGACAGGAGAGGAGGAAAGGTTTCTTTGTTATTTTTTAATGACAATTTAAGCAGTTCTTTTTCTTGAAGACGTAGATAATCATTTTTACATCTAGATATCTGTTATGGAAAAGTTCACCTCAACTAGGGAGCAAGGACTAACATGTACTGTGTTCTCTCTCATCCCGGTCATTGCCCCCCCCGGTCTGTCAAAATGAAACAGTTTAATGATTTTAATTGGGTCTAAGTAACCTACGATAAAATCGACGTTACGAATTTCCGGGCCGATAACTTCACATAACACGCCTCTTTTGTTGAAGAGGGTCAATGTTTAACGATGTGCAAACAGAGCGGTGAAGAATGTCAGTGCGCATTAACATGCTTAGAGCGAAAGTCGATGAAATAAGTCATTTCAAAAACGAACCTAGGCAGAAGTTAAGAAAAAAGGGATTTCAATTTTTGGTTTCGCCACGAACAACGTTCTAGTTTAACGTAAAGGTTAAATTATTATATCCATTAGAGTTCGTCGTCGGATTGTCCAAAAATAAGCTTTTTCAATTAAATAACCTTTATGCAAGGTATTGATTGAGATGAAAAAGTCGGTGTCACGAGCGGGATTCGAACCCACGACCTTCGGCTAAATACGCCGCTGCTCTACTTAAGCTAGGGTGACTTTGATCCACTCAGACACCAACCTCCCATCTCAACCCACCTTTCGAATTTTCACTCCTTTCTGTCATTTTGACTTTTTTTATCTCAATTAATACCCTACATAAGTTTATCATGAAACTCAGGATTTCTCTCTTAAAATTTGATTCCTTGCTTATTTTGGGAATTAAAATTAAATTGTAAATTTTCATAAATTGAGATATCCAGCTCTAAAACTGATTTAAATTGGGTGCCTATGGATGCTGGAAGACATATTTTAATGAAACTTCTTTGGTGGCTAGGCCCAAAATATAAACCTGTCTAAGCTGTTATGCCGGGCGGGGACCTCTGAGTAGAAAAGATAATTTTTTAAGTAATTTAAATATCTTTTTTTAATATATTTTTCTGCCTTTTATGTCCATTTAAATATTTTAAGTTTGATATGTAACAATCGATCTGTGTTTTAACGTAGGATAGGAAAATAATAGAGGGTCGTACTTAATGACGCTTTCACGCCAAAAGTAGTTCAGTTTCAGAAAACCAATACTGATTCTAAATACTCTTTTAAAAATCTCTTAAGTACGAATAAGACATATTCGAACTGGATCAGCAGGTGACAAATTGTTTTCCTCTGTCTTAAAAATTCATGTCGTATGAAAGTGAAAGTACTAACCACCTCCATTCGAAAAATCTCAAATAATAAATAAAGAAATATTATGTTTTCCCAAATAAATTTTCATTTTTAATTTCATCTATAAAGTTGTACGGGGTGTCGGTTGTTGTTTTTCGAAAAAGCCCATTGTAAGTACGTCTGCAGGGCCGCTGGATTCGAACCAGGGAATTTTACGTTACAGCGATGAAGCCGTGCAACTGCTTGATTGTTACTGCCGCCGACGCCCCAAGGCACGTTTTTAAGTCCAATTTCTTTTCTAAGGTGTAAAAAAGCTGTTTAAATAATAAGAAGAAATTCGCGGTTCCTCATTAAAATTTAAAGCTTTCAGAAATGAAAGGGATCAAGATTCTTTCAACATCCAGTTTGAATCTGCTTTCACTTGATGTTAAGGCCTACACATACCAAAAGTATGCCTGTTACTGCGATCGTTGATTGTAACAAAACGACAAAACAAACAATTGCTCAAATTTACCTTCAAAAAATATTTTTACTACTTCAATTTTCTTCTTTTCTTGTGCATTATTTCAACGTTTATATATACGTGGCTGTATTTGTTTTTTTGTTTTTCTTTTAGCTTGGATAAGAAAATAACATGTAGGCCCGTATTAAATAAAATTTAATAATACAAGACATCAAAAGAAGCTTTCAGAAAGTCAGGTCAAAAATATTTTCTTCTCAAAAAAAACAATTTGGCTTCACTTTATGACCCCTTACATACGAATTTAGCCCGAGGAAATTGTTTTAAATTCTTTGTTGCACTTAAAAAGTCATTACTCCTCTACATGTTTTCCTATGTCTTTATTTTTTTTTTTTTTTTTTGCCCACCCACCTAAGGACCCTGAGGTAGACCCTATACTGGCTGCCATCTTGCAACCTTTGGAAACCACAATTCCTCTTCTTTCTCCTTATGACAACGAATTTTAAGTTTTATGTAATTTTAACTGACAGAAATGAGAATGAATTCAAAAAAACCTCGCCATTGTTTTGATTTTTACCGTCAGTTCAGATCTTATACCTAAATCCCTATTGATCGGGACTCGTTTTAAAGTTGTCACCATTGTTGTAATCTGAGAAAAATCGTAGGCAAAAATTTGAGAAGAAGTTTTATTTTTTCTGCTTTATGAATGTTTACAGCCGATAAATGATTCTTTTTTCCTTATTTTTGTGTGTGTGAGGAGGGACACACACATACAAACAAAACACGTAGTTTTATTTTCTCATAAGTTTGTATACATGGTTTTTTTGGCAGAAAACAACTAATATCAACTTATTTTCTATACTGACAAATATTTTAACCTATATTATTTCCTATGTAAACAAAACTGTAATATTGAGATATTAATACCTTGGTCAATATTTCGAAATATATGCAAAAAAAACTGAAATCATAATTTACAATAACCAATTTGTTTTTCTCTCCTAGGCCCCATTGAGAAGAGGATCACCGAAAAAAGTTCATTAAAATTGGTGATTCTTAAATTATAGTGGCACAAATATCGATTATTTTGGTCCCCATTTGGCTTTAGTGCATTGTTTGAGAGTAATTGAATCCTCCGTTCAGTTCTTGGGTTCACTGATTAGAACCAATTCATCGGTGAAATTTGCCTGGGTTTTACTGGTTGTATTATTTTTAAAAATCCACGTCAAAAGTCCTATTAGAGTTATTCTGGGTCTCATGCCGTTTCTTTCGATGAATTCTGAGCAATGAGCAAATCCATTGCTAACCGATTGATACATATTGAATACGAGATAATAGGCATGGAATGGTTTTTGTTGGATCGCGACTTCGTTCCAAGGATTGTAGTCGTATCTGTCGTAACGCAACTTCATTTTCCCCCGGCTTCCCCGCATTCTTGTCCCCGGGTAGTCATTTATCTGGACAGTCATGAGGCTTCTCTATTGTGCAGTAATGCCTCCTGTTATCTTTTGGGTCGCTATTTCTCATCCCGTTTCCAAAATTGGGTAAAACTGATTTATTGGCGAAGACGTTTCTGGCTCACGGGCCCGGTGAAATTAACAATTGTGGACAACTTCACGTGTGATGTGAGCCTCGTTAGAGATCTCATGAGAATTGGCCCGAGATGTGTGTGTTGACACTCACTGTTTGCAGAGCTCCCTAACTAGAAGCTTCCTTCTACTCCTAACGTCTTTATATTTGACTTCGACCCTCACCTTGCGTTAATCAATGAGGTCCCATTTGATAACACAACTATTACTTCAATGAGAAAATAGAAAATAGAAAAAACAGCCCCTGAATCGATTAAAGTTAATTCTATTTCTCTTGGAGTTAAAAAGTGATTTATAGTCTTGTTTGCCTTCAAAGTTGGACCAGCATGACAGTGACGCCAAGCGTATATAGCGTTTTTTTTTGTTCAAGGGGCACCAAAACAAAAGTGTTAAACAGAAAGAATGGCCTATCCACGATAAACAACCGGGTAAATTGTCGTAATTTACTACTCAAAACCTTCCACAAATCACAACTTTATAAAGTTGTTATTTTTCACAGACCTTGGAATGCAAGGTCATTGATCAATAATGGAAGGTCAATGATCATTGGAATGAAATGAAAATGTACTTTCTTCAATGTAGTTAGTTACAAAAAAGTTAAGTTATAAAAAAATATATAAAAGCACACTAAGGCAATGCAAAAAGTTTCTTATTATTACTACTTTGTAATAAACAAGCTCATGAACCTTATTACTGTTAAATCTATTAGGCTTTGTGGTACGATTGGCAAAAAAAAATTCAATTAAATAATCTTTAAGAAAGATATTGGTTGAAAAAAGGCAAAAAGGAGGGGAAATGCAAAAAGTTATTTGAGATGGGAGATTGATGTCCGAGTGAATCGAAGTCACGATAGCTTAAGTGATAGAGCAGCAGCGTGTGTGGTTTCGAGTCCTGCTCGTGACACTTTCTTTTTTTTATCTCAACAAATGTCTTATTTAAAGATTGATTATTGAAAATTATTATTAAACTTATTAACACTATATTTTTACAGTTTGAGCAGGGTATCTCATTAGTAAAAAAGCGACCGGTTAAATATAATATTAAGCGACATAAAAACATTTTTAATAATTAAAATATGAAGTAAATTCTTTCCTGTAACTCCAGGGTTCTATAACAAAATTTACCATGTTGACACGTTGAGAATTGTTTAATGAGGGGATTGTATACTCTCTTGTTAATGGGGACAAACGTAAGTGTCTCAATCTGAACTCTGGCAGAATCGGACATTCAGCTAAGACATGGAAGGTGTCTTCTCTGGCCTTTCTATTTCATAGGGGACGCTGGTCGAGGCACATCTCATTTTGGATTATACTATAATACAAAGTACTGTAATCATTATAGTCGAGAGGAAGCAACTCCCAATTTACCAAAAGCAAGCATATGGGACAGAGGAAATTCTAGCACTCTCAGATGTATTAAACAGCTTACATCAAGCGCAAGTTCCCTGTGCGATAGGAGTCTGGGTGACTTATGGGCCTGTGCTAGACATTTATCAATATGTACAGTCTTCAATGATGTCAACATTATTTAACGAATAGTGGAGGTTAGCGATGAAGGAAAAAGGATTAATCAAAAGTCAAAACATTATATTATATAAAGTATGTTTTCAATGCAGTTCTATATATTAGTTTTCACTCATTGTTGCTTTTCCTTTTATTATTACTATTATTCTTCTATAAATTTCCCACTTTTTTCTTTTCCTTCTGCGTTGATGTATATCCGTACGATCATCACTTCCGCAGACGGCCTGGCCAGAGGATCTGCAAGACCATACATAGACCCTGAACCTATACTTGCGATAATAAAAACAAATATAGAATCCTCCATCGCAGAATGGATCCAAACAAGACAAAAGGAAAGTGGATAAACTCTAGCAGTGATAGACACATTAAACTTATGATGAAACAACCCTCACCAAGATTGGCAACGTGTCACTGGCATCTGAGAAAACATCTACACAACATGGCTGTATACAACGATTTGCAGATTATGTAATGAGGAGGAGGAAACAGCCACCCGTAGCATCTTCGAACGCGACGCAACAGCGCAATGGAGAATTAATCTTACGCACGGAAAAATTTAGGAAATCAAATTTTAGCGGCAACAGTGAATGACCTGAAACTTCTAAGGATAAGGATTGAGACTATTGCACTAAACTAGTCTCGATAAGCCAGAAGGCGGCAATTCCTGGGGAGCGCAAACCCCGCTTCCTAGTATCCTTTTTTACCATACCATTGAGTTCATCTTACGGGCTCGAAGAGTTTGTTTTCTGTGTAGATGTGCCATTCATGCGTGTCGTGTTGAGAGTGCTCACAGGCGGCCCTGAAGTTGATCTCAATAAGATCCAAACGTTAGCACGATAAAGAAAATGTTGTTCTGAAACTTACGCCACATCAGACCGCATCTCATGATCTCCAAATAATCATTAACTAAGAGTCACTAAACACACATTGATGTTATATCCTTTTTAACCTTTTTTAAGACAGACTTCTACTCTAATTCAATGGAAATACCGAAAGTCGTATAGTTTTATGGTTGGTAAACCGCAAAACATTGCTTAGTACTAAAGCTTTAGTATATAACTTCTATTGGATATTTCGATACCGCTTAAAAACAAGTTTTAAGACCCAGTATCGACTTGTGGATTTCAGTGATAAGTATCTCGGTTTTTATAATCGTTACTTCTATTTTGATTATGTTCTTACTCGGCACAGTCTTTGGTAATATTTAAATGAAATGTTAAAGCTAGTAGTACCCGAAAAAATAAATTGCCGTTTAGCGGTTTTCGTTGTTATGCAATGAATGATTCTTTCTGGTTGAAAATAATTGTATTTTAAGTATAATTTTCTTATTGCGTGCCTGAGCAAAATTAAACACCTCAAAAAGAAACCGTTGATGTTATAAATATTCAACGATAAATGGTCGGACATGAAAATTGCCAGGACAAAAAATAATCCGCAATCTACGTCATGCCATCTTCCCCGTGTGTAGAAAAGTTCTGGTTTTACTTTTCATCTGACCCCTTCGGACGAGCTGAACCCGGCTCGCCGATATTTACTGGCGGAGAAGAAAGGGCAGTTACAAATAAGCCTCGGGCACTTTTGTAAATAATGCACCGAGACCGATAAAAGTAAGTTTACTACCTCAGTAAAGCCTGGAGAAGGGCCAACATTTTCAACGTTAGAAGTAAGGAGTTAATGTTTCTATCAATAAGTTAAAGAGCGCGGTTTCGGCAAGTTCTGTACACCCAAGCTGTTTACCATGTAATCCCTTTTGCCAAGATTAGCTTTACACTTATATCAGTGTGAATACGATCATAAACACTAACCCTCTCCTAAAGCATAAAGCCAAGTTAGTAATAGCATACATTTCGGCATTCATGTTGTATTCAATACAAATTGATCTCTTTATGGCTTTAGTTGTTAATGCAATAAATTGCTTAAAAGATTAACTACCGCATAACATAATTTGCTATTAAATTAAAATTTGAATTTGCTAAATTGACTTACCTTTGAAAGTAATACACTTTGTATTACGTTTTTAATATAGTTAATAAAGTATACCACCTCGGTTGGAAATCTCCATTTTCATAATCTCTCCTAGCTGGGGTATAAACGGTTAACTCGTCATTTTTAATATAACTCTAGACAAGGGTCCCCACTGTAAAATTAAGCTAAAACGGTTTTTGCCTTATATCCCTAGCCCTTTATCTGGTTAAAAAGTAAACAGGTCATTCCATTTGTATTCATCAGGCGTTTAAGTTCGTGTATTCAAAACAATATTTGAAAGGAAAAATAACAGGAATCGCTTTGCTGTAAAAATTGTTACATTCCAGTGAGTTTGCCATATTTAGACATGATAATGTTTTGTCTTTAATTCCTAATATTTACTGTTTTCAAACGATTTAAAAATTTGAATAGATCAAACTTTTGTTTTGATTATTTTGTAAGAAAATAAAAATTCGATCACAACTTAAATTTAAATCCTCATAATTTGTAAAATTTCTGGTACACCATCGTTGCCGAGACCTAGTAATTGATTTCAGAAATCATTAGGACTAACGTTAGCTGGAGTAACGGTTCAAAAATTGTAAGATCAGATTCAGTGAAACCAAAGCCCAGGAAATAACTGTCACTCTTAACCGTATCAATTCGCATCCAATCAACGACAAATTTGGTCCTCTCTAGCAAATAATATCGTCTTCTTCTGAGATTTTATATCAATAAAAGACTTACTTGTAATCTCTACCCTCGATTAAAAAGAATATAGTTCACACACAAACACACCCACATATATTTTTACTCACTTGTTCCATCACTCACTTACTCATCATCTGCATTTAGTAGATCTACATTTTTTTATCGCCCTGTCACAGACTCTGTCTGTCTCTGTCTGTCTGTCTCTTTCTCTCTCTCTCTCTCTCTATATATATATATATA
>CM077105.1:2250402-2310609 GCA_039619505.1 Cimex hemipterus | reverse complement strand
TATATATATATATAATACTAAATATATTTTTGCTGGATTTGCAGAGGCAATATCCCTCAGCTGTAAAATTATTATTAAGCAGCAATTTTTCATTTCGACTGATCCTCCTTTTTCCACTTGGTGCCCAAACTTCATTGTATCTCTCTCTCTCTCTCTCCTTTCTCCCTTTCTCTCTCACCCCTCTAATTGATACACAATTTTACGGTGTGGAAACCGTTTTTATTTTGACATTGCGTCTTTCCCTTTTACAATTCTCCCAGGGTCTTTTATTAATTGTCCGACGTCGGAAGCTTGACAAGGTCCATTTTTCTCAGTTGAAAGCTTTATTTCTGTTATTCGACCCGAATGTTTGGCAGGAGAATACACAGACGAGGTCTGATTTTTCCTTCGATTTTTCCTTTTGACAGGTTGTATAAATTCCGACTTGAAACTTGACTGTCTTCTATTAGCCGATTACCACTTAAAAATCGAATAAATTCATACTTCTATTTTCTTCTCTCCTAATTAACTTGCGTGATAGGTCATCCTCCAAGCTTATTTCAAGTCAAATACAAGCACCATTAAAAAAATTAATTTTACCAAAAGTCAAGCTCCTTTTTAATTTATAAGGTTGAAGAGTGTTAAATAAAACAGACCTCTGTTACATTTTATAACGTGAATTCATTGGCCCCTTTTCTGCCGATTTTTAATTAACCGTTACCTTTATAGTCAGAAAACTCGTTTTTCACATTGACGTCACTTCCTCCCACCTGTACAACATCCCGACTTTTATCGATTTATTTTCCGCCATATACTTGAAATTGGTTATTTTTTTCTCCCCTAATCGCTGTCCATTCCAAAGTAGTATGATAACAAGGTGAATAGCCGATATTGATGTCAAGTCTGATAACAGAGTTTTCATCTAATTAAGGGGAAATAATTACATTACGTTCAAATTTACCACAATATATTAAAAAGAAATCATGGAAATTTTTATTTTATAAAACATAAAAAATATCAAATAACCAGTTATTTAAACATTTTATGTTGTTTTATTTGCCTATTATTTAACGCGTGGTGATTAGTGACCATTAACTGGTAATTATTCAGAAATGATGAGATGTGGTCTGGTGTGATGTAGGTTTCAGAAAAACATTTTCTTTATCGAGCCAACGTTTCGATCATTATTTAGATCATCCTCAGGGCTCAATGTGTTTGTTTTCTTCGTAATTGTGCCATTCTTGCGTGCACGGAATTGTTGCAAATGTTTGTCTGAAACCTAAATCACACCAAACCGCATCTCACGATTTCTGAATAACTATTAAATAACTATCGAATTGTAAATAATTTTCTGCTCTACAAGGCTCTAAATATTATTTTTTTCATTTTATAACAAACACAAATATTTTTCAGCTCTTTTCTCATACTTTGCTGTATGAGTTCAACATTAGTGTAATTACAATTTTAATATTAAATATTTTGTTGTTGTGTTTGCTATTTTTTTAATATCAAACTCTTGGCAATTCATTTTCTCTGTTGAGCAATGAACGGCCACTAAGTTCGATCGTATTTTCAGAACGTTTTTGACCCCTATGTGAGTCCTCTTCAGTGTACATTAAATCGGACGGACATCCTAATAATATGCTATTAGTAAACTGAATAATTATTAATTAATAATTTTGTCGATAATAATCATAATATCTTGATCCCTTACTTAATTAACTTTACTAATTATTGTCAGCTAAGAGGCAAAAAAGTGACAACCCGTAATATTTTTTATACCTCCATTGATTATCTTACAACAATATTAAATCCGTTTAAAGGATTAAACATAAATAAAACCCAGATAAAATCTCTCACTTGAATTTACAATTAGAACAGTCAATCTGTTCTTTGTTGGGATTTTTTCTGTACAACTGCTATCCAACGTTTGGTAGTTTAAATTTTTCAGTTGTGCCATTTTTAAGTTTCATATTAGTTTGAGTGACTCTTTTACGTGATACTGATTCCGCTAGAATCATAGCATTGTTGGAAGACGGATGTGTGTGGCTAGGGTGCTTAGCATTCCCAGAACATCTGTCCGTAGGGTCCGCTATCAAGATAATGGAAGTTACTCAAGAATGCGTAGATCAGGTCACCAACTTCGTGTCGCTTCGCATAGATCGTTTTACTGTTTCGAATGAACTCCGTAAGCGACATTCTACAGTTGTTGAGATCAAACAACTTCAACAAGTTATAAATGACAATATACGTTTACGCACTGTAAGGCGAAGAGTTTCAGAAGCTGGATTACGTGCGAGAATAAACTGGTACAGGATTTCTGACAAGGCGCAGACCAGCTCGGTTAAGCTTCGCAATCACATCAATTGGTTTTAGGTAAGGTATTTGACGGGAGAGGGTTTGGAGAAGAAGAAGAGAGGGATATATCCAAGTTAAGTAATCACTCGAGGAAGAAGACTTTTAAAAAAAGAAAGAGAGAAGAAGCTTTATTATCAAAAACTGTACAATGTTAAATTGTAAACCGACAGAGTAACGGGCGGAAAGCTATCGTAAGAGTAAGGCATAGATATTTTGAGATTAGGGGTTTTATACTGGTTTTAAGAGGTGCTCCTTAAGATGATGAATGGCCGTCTGGACCCGCCAGACATTGTTGACATGTTGGTCCGAGGGGCGTTTGGTTCCATAACTTCCATCCGACATTTTTACACCGTAGAAATTAGGGAGGTGGTTATGATTTAAACAGGCATTTTTATGTAGGTCGCACAAACTTGATCTTCATTGAGGGTTCCCAAAACCTGCGCGATACATTGAAGAAGTATTATTCGAAGGAGTTATTATTCAACCCGCATGAACACAAAATTTTCTTCGTATTCGCTCTCTTCTGTGCCGATGATAGTATGACGTGTAATGGTCCTTCCATGATTTCAGTGAAGAAACTACTAATTTCGATCTTTTAGGAGTAGCTTCGTGTTTTGATCCGAGTCTGTAATAACTCATTAGTGATTCCAATACAAACTAGTTCCCTTTATTCTGCTCCTTGTGTAGACCGTCTAAGAGTCATCTGTCTTTCGCGAATCCTGAGCTGTTTTGATGACGTTCTGATGATTATAAGAGATTTATCCATTAAATAAATTTATAAGCTTGGTGTATGTTCATTACAATTACGTTATTAGACGTACTTGCTTTAGTAAACTAATTGTAATAATGCAAGAGAAAAGAAAATTTTTCGAAAAGTCCGTTTGTAAAAGTTTGACTTTGAACGGTGTATTCGTTGTGTCCTTTTTAGATGAAATTTTCTTGAATCAATGACTCTATAAAAAATACTTATTTATTATTTTTAGTCTAATTTCAAATTTTTACCTGTTTTGTAATAAAATTTATACAGGGGATTTCCGGCCCAGTTCAAGTTCAAAATTTCAAATACGTTCCTATATATCGCGCCACATCAAAACCCCATATGTCCGATGAAAACATTGTACAATTGAATTTTAAATTGGTGGAAAAATAACAAATTTGGGGAGGGGGCGTCGGTGGCAGCAGCCATTTGACTCGGGGCTCATCACGGCCAGGTCAACGTACCGGGTTCGAATCCAGCGGCCCTGCATTCGAACCCGACATACTTACAAATGGGCTTTTTTTTAAAAACACCAGCATCCTGAAGGTTTATATGACCTCTGCTGCTGGAAACCCTCTTTAAAACAAAGGTAGGGCAGAAAGTTCGAAACAACGCTTTTCGTTTGGTTCGTTGTTATTCCGCTTCTTCAAAATAGTAAACATTAATTGCCTTTATTATTTACATTCTGTCAGTGGTTTTCAAACTCGCATTTCGAGAGCAGATTTGAATTCCGGGAGGTAAATAAATTTTACAATAGTACATATTCAGTATTGTGCAGTCAAGTCGTACTCCCAGAAATTTCCAGATCGCCCCGAAGTAAACTACAAAACGTTTATTCGTGTTGCTATCACTATGAAGAGTGATCAGTTGTTCTAAAACGAAGAAATGTGCAGCATAATTTCGAAGTGGAGCTGCAGATTTTAGTATATGTTCGCGAAAATCAGAATTCCTCTCTCCGAAAGGCTGAAAAGGTTATAGGTTTTTCAACAAATAAAATTAGAGATGTACTTCCGGCCTACAATTCGTGGAGCCGAATCGCCCTCATCTTGTCAAGAGGCTTCGCGACTCTGATTATGACAGGCTTCTAACGTCCCTTTTTGTCGATTTGGAAGTCTGAAGAAAACGTTCTTCCATACATCCTATGAACTGATCCATCCATCCTCTAATGGTATACTAAATCGTTGTCATTTTCGAACAGTAAAAAATCCAAAAATTTCGTACACTCGTCATCAGGTGTTTCACAGTATTGGTGTGGACTTTTCGGAAACAAGTAAATTGGGCCATTTTTTGAAATAATTAAACAGTGTTCCCCCCTGGAACAACGGCAAAGAATGATTTTAAATAATCGTTCCTCGGAAATGATTTATACTTCGTCATGGCTTTTTGTTGCGCTCATACATGGCACGGGTTTTTTTTTTTACATAACCCCGTATCATTTTCTCAAAAACGCAATTATTTATCCTGATTTATTCAACTAGTTTGTTAAAATTATCTGGACGAGAATCTCCATATAGAACGATGTTTTTTCAGAAAATGTCTCTCACATTTTATGTCTTGAATACAATGAATTTCCTGCGTTGTATTTGTTTTCTTTAACTAGTTTAACAAGTAATTACTAATTAGTGTTTCGCGATTGATTAGATCGTTAACATGAATATAATTACAGCCTTACCTTACTAATGCTTACATGTTACCTGAATAATTAACCCAAAACAAACCCATTTTTCCTTGTTTGTTTTTAATTGAAATTAACAATTCCAACATTTTTATTACCATTTCTTATAATATAAAATGGTAACTGCATAAATTATTTTCGGAAATAAAAAAATATTATTGTTCAGTTGTTCTTACAATTTTGACGACATTTGAAAAACGGCAAAAAGGAGGGAAAATTGAAAAGGTCGGGTTGAGATGGGAAGTTGGTGGCAGAAGTCACGATAGCTCAAGTGGTAGAGCAGCGGCGTACCTAACCGAAGATCTTGAGTTCGAATCCCGCTCGTGCCATTATCTTTGTTTCATCTCAACTAAAACATTAATTAATTGTAATATATTAATTGGTGAAGGAACCACCACGAAATTAATGAATTTACTTACGTAATGTTTTGAGTGGAATGAGAGGGAAATGTTTTCTCTTTTAATCCACCGAAAAAAAATATCTTGTTCCTTTGCATTTTATCGACACTTGTACCAGGTATCTGTTGATTTTATGGGTTTCGATTAAGGAAAATGGGTTTTAGTTAGTCGGCCGGTTTTAAGCCCTTGTGAAAAGCTGAACCGACAAAGAAAACCGCGTTCTGAGCTGGATGGACATGGGATAACGAGTTTATCAGTTAAAATATGGCGTCATTAACGCCCTCAGCCTTCCAACAACTTCTCGTCAATTGACGTAATCGCCGCGTCATTAATTCAAAAGGGATTACCAACGCCAGGAGACCAATTCGTCGGTCCGTCCGACTATTAAATTATTCAAAACCCACTGGAACTATCTGCCCTGGAAATTCGCTACCCTACGGTCAACTTAATAATCGTTCAATTTGGTCTTTTATATATTTTTACCTGTCTTTCCTTAGAGCAAGGCTGATAGGAAAATCTCTTAGTGGGTAATGTTTTATTCAAAATTTGTTACATTTAGAAATTTAATATACTATTTATAACTCGTTACATTTTTAATTTGAGTGTAGGTAGATTTTTTATGCATTCAGCCGTCAGGTTTGAATAAATAATTCATAAGTGATTTTATCTTACAATAAAATTTCTATGAGTATACTGAAAAGTCTTTTATCTCCTAAACATACATACAAAAGATATAATTAATTTTTAATTTATTAAATGTACTATTCAGCTTTAAACTTTATTCTTATTAATGATTATTCTGAGATCGTGAGATGCGCTCTGGTGTGACGTAGGTTTAAGAAGAACATTTTCTTTTATCATGCCAACGTTCCGATCTTTATTGGGATCATCTTCAGAGCCTGGGATTTATAAACACTGTTTAAACTGTACAATTACATGTAGGATGTGAAAAAATATATAAACAAAAAAACATGAATTTATACAATACTACCAAAAAAATTTATATTAAAAAATGAATTTACACAATGCTTGAAAATTTTAGATTCAATCGAAGTATTTGTACTCACTCAAAGTGGTTGCTTTCTTTTTATTCGTTTTTTTATTTTTTTCACGTCGTGCATGTAATTATAAAATTTAAACATTGTTTATAAATCCCATTCTCTGAAGATGATCTCAACAAAGATCGAAACTTTGGCATGATAAAGAAAATGTTTTTCTAAAACGTACGTCACACCAGACCGCATCTCACGATCTCCGACTAATCAATGACTAACGGTCACTAACCACCACACATTTATTCTTATTGTTAGAAGAATAAAAGTTGTTTTGTTTCTTCTTGTAGCAATAGACGGGACATGGCTGTAGTGGAATACCAACGGCATTGCAGTAGCGAGGAACAATAGGTCGGAATCAAACCAAGTGTCTCGGAAAACTATTTATTAGACCGGCTTGTCATGTTTGTTTCAAAAACAAGCACTCTTCTGTGAAAACGTAATGCAATGGAAACTATATTTTTCCTCCTTATTTATTGTTAAGCAGTTTAAATTTAACAACGTTTACCAATCTTAAAACGATAATCACGCTGGAAAGTATTTGCACGGTGTTGTTTAATAATAATAATCGACCGGTATTATAAGGATAGGTTAATGCGAAGATGAAAGGATTATGAGAAGACGAATTAAATGATTTAATTACCTAGAGTTGGGATATAAAATGATTATCTTCGGTCAGCCCATCCTTCCAGCAGTATCTTTTAGGTATAAGTACTTAACAAGCTCTTCTGCTTTCCGGTTGTCAAAATCGATCCACTTATAATAATTAGGATAAAAATTATATTTGCATGATGTTTCTTTTTTCTTTCTTTTTTTTAATAAAAAGCAGTTGCTACAAGAACAAAATAGTTAACGGACAAATCATATCTTCTAAATATTTGATCTTCGCGTAGTTTTTGGGAATTTATGGAGGATGGGTTAGAGCTGAACCACACGACCCTCCACCCATGTCGGTTCAGCATTCACGGACTTTTTCAGGCTAAACGATAAGTCCTCCAATAACAAAGCTCGAAAACAACTCACGCCCCCGAATCCTAATTGGGCCATTAAAATGGGACTATTATTGTTATTTACAAGGGCCAGCGTTTTATACAAACGACCATTTAGCCGGTTGTAAACCCTCGGTACAACAAGTGGGCCAAAAATGCACATCTCCTTGGGCACATTTTGAAATATAATATGGAATTCGCTGAATTAACTTTAAAAGTTATATTTTTATCAAAACGTTCATAAAGCTATCAAGTTCATTTATAACTTCCGAATTAAGGACCATCGTCAGAGAACTGTGGTATACTGAAGTTATGGAGACATCAAAAATTAAGAAAAATAATATTTTTGGTGTTTACGTTGTTTATATGTACAGCATAGTTAGATGAATTTTCAGTATTTCACTACACAGACTTTTTTGAAAAACATATTGATAATCAAAGAAATTAAATGAGGAAGTTTAAACTTAGCGTGAAAGTTTATAAAAGTTTATCTTTGATCGTCACAAAAAAAAGTCTTCCTCTCACCAAGAAAAGGCAGAAACTACCGAGAGCAATTAAGTGGCGGGAGTCCTACAATCGGACTTGATATGTTTTTCTCCGAGCACTTCGCCCCAGTGGCAAAAAGTCGCTACAGGCCCCCCAAGTCGTGTTAAAGGAGAAGAGAGTGGTTCGATGTTTATGCCGGACATAAATCTTCTCCACTGGGATCTTAGAAGAGTGCTCGCGCACAATAGCTTATGTTAAGCTGGAATTACCGTGTTAAATTAAACGAATGAAGAAATTCTTTTGATCCCGTGCTGTAAATGGCAATATTTAAACAATCACGTACAAACAATTGCGAATTCTGACAATACTAGTTTTTATTTCATTTCATAGAACTTTTCAGTTTAAGTTGTATGGGTCTATTTTCATACAACCTTTTGTAGTTAAAGCAGTTTTTAAGTATTTTAAAATACAACTGCTCAAACCAAGAGCCTAATGTTTCACCCTAAAGTTTCAAAAGGCTCTCTCTCTCTCATTCTCTCTCTCTCCCTTCTCTCTCTCACTCTCTCTCTCTCTCTCTCTCTCTCTCTCTCTCTCTCTCTCTCTCTCACTGTCCGACCGAAACACTTAAATTGAATACCATAGCAACAAATTCAGATATACAAGAATATTTTATTTCTTTAAAGACATTACTTCCCTTTTACTGGGATTTGAAATATTAACACAATAAGCTGTTGTGTAAAGAAAACTTTGGTAGTTAATTATGAAGTTTGTAGTTGATGAGCTGAAGTAATACCAAGCAAGGTATTCTTTTGTATTAAAAAAATATTTAAGCACTCCATATTCGTACCAAGGACTCTTGCCGTGATCGCAACTAATCGTTGTGGCCACCTTTACTGTTACTACCACGAAATGATTTTATTGTAGTCTTCGTGTAAAACAAAACAAAAATATTCTGTTGTTTTAGAGGAAGTTTAGCGCAGATTTCGTAAGGTGCTTTGTTGTCAAGTTGTATTAAAACAGTCTATCACCACTACACGAACTGCCCGGTTAAACAGGGACTAACGCAAAGCAATAACTTTTGATGATTGATTATGATGGTTTAAACGTCCACCCAGCATCAACTCCTTTAAACCATTTATTGCCAGCAGATTAATCGGACTTAATTAAAACTTTTCCGCTTAAAAACCCTATCGAATTAAATTGATTGTTAAAGCATACATACCCAGGACTACAAATAAAATTTTGCTTTGAGAAAGAGAGATTTCCATTCAAGCAGTACGCTTATTTTTGGTTAGGACGCATTGGAACTTAGCAATCAATAAGCCCGTGAGAGTAGAGATAAGGATAGTGAAAATACATTGATCGAAATCGATCTGTTAAGTAAAAAAAAGTAAAAGTCACATGGGTCCAGTTGGGTCCCACACTCCTAAATAAAGTAAATTAAAAAATATAACCGAAAATAGAAAAAAAATATATAGGATTTTATATCAGATAATTACGTAAACTGTTTTACTAATTAATATAAATAAAATCCTTTAAATGATCTGGGAAACCTAAAAAGTGTACATCAATCCATTTTGTACACAGTAATTATTGCAATTAATTAAGATTTTTAGTTGAGATAAAAAAAGGCCATGGCTCGAGCGGGATTCGAACCCACGCTCTTCGGCTTGATATGACACTGCTCTACCACTTGACATATCGTCACCTCGATCCACTTTTACACCAACGTCCCATCTCAACCCTACCTTTTCAATTTTTCCTCATTTTTGCCATTTTTCAAATGTCGTGCAATCGGATTGGAATTCGAAACATTGCCTTTTTTATCTCAACTAAAAACCTTAATTAATTTTAATATATAAATTGGTCAAACGGACCACGAAAACTGGTGAATTTAGTAGTAATTATTTTTTGCTTTTACCACACATTAACCATTTCATTAGCATACATATGAGCATCATTCACATTTTATTATTGAAATAATAAGCAGGAAAAGACACGGAAAACATTTTTTTTTTTTTCAATTTTTAATATAGGCTTATTTTTGGTTGACCACAGCCTTGTTAAGTTCAATTTTTAAAATAAATTCTGTCCATATTTCAGTATAAAAAGTTGATTTGCAAAGTTAGGCACCCTATGCAAGTGAGTTTATTGTGGATCATTTTCATCCGCAAACGGTTCATTGTTTTCTCCAGATTCCATGCTTTGGAATATTAATTTCTTCGAATGAAACTTTACCGTCAAAAGCCCGCGGACGAAGTGTGACGAAAATGCAAACAATTCGCGTTTGTCATGAGAGATAAAAAAAGATTGCTTATTTTTTCCACAATTCGGATCGATGAGTTGAACCAATCGTTCTTCCGAAATGATTTATATTTTATACGTCGTCAGGGCTTTTTGTTGTGCCCGGTATAGCACGGTTGTTGTTTTGTTTTTTTTAAGAACCCGGGTTTTATTTTCAAAAACTAATTATTTATAGTGATTTATTCAACTGGTTTGTTAAAATTATCTGGACGAGAATCTCTAAATAGTACTTTCTTTGTTCAGAAAATTTCTCTACCATTTCATATCATGAAAACAATGAATTTCCTGTGTTGTATTTGTTTTCTAACGCAATGCTGTTTCGTTTTTTCTACTTAAACCACATCTGAATTATTATTTATTTGGTGAAATATATCCACAAGAGCCTGAAATCATTCATGTTTAAATACAGTACAAACTGACCTAAATCAACACTCTTAACCATGGAATTTTTATATCCAAAAGACAATTAAAAACACTTACAATCTGGATTATTCAAGAACAATTATGCAGCTTTGTCAGAATTGTATGATTAAAGTATGAAAATCCGTTTTTCGCATTGACGTCACTTCCCCCCACCTGTAAAACGCCCTTTTATTAATTTATTTCTCGTCTGTACTTGAAATGATCATTTTTCACCCCTAGTAGCTCTACTTAAGTCGTCCCTGCTGTTTCCGCAAGTATAATAACAAAAATCTATCTCTGTGTACTAACTCGTATTATTTAACCTTTTTTTTTTACTATGATGAAATATCATTAGAAATTAACGAATATGTTATGAAACATTACAATTTTGCAGTAGTGACAAAGGCTGATGTCTTAGTTTTTATTAAAACTGGTTTAATGGAGCCATCTTTTAATTTTACAATGGCTAAATACCTTTAGTCCACTCGTTAGTGTTACAATATATATAGTTCAGTTCACCTCGTAACTTTATGATACTAACTACAGAAATGGCTTTGATTATTCGTGGTGCTGAAAAAATATCCACTATGAAGTCAGTGTTGATTCCCAAAATGAGAGCATTATTCGCCAGGTTAATGGCCGTTAAAAGGCAATAAATTAATATTTTATAATGTTTTTTGTATATTATCCTTTATATGAAAGGTACTTGATTAAAATATGAGAATGTTTAAGGTGTAGAGTAAGCCAGCCAACCTCTTCGGCCGTCTTACGACGACTATGTAATAGATGTATGGTGTTCGGATGGCTTTCAAGACGTAGGTAGTGCTTATAAGCCTATCGTGTGATCTCCGTACCGATGGGAAGGATATTCAGATCGGTGTGTATGCCCCTATTGTAAACATACCAAGGAGCAGCTACCGTATTTCGTAGAACTATATTTTGGAACCGTGTTATTATAACTGTATTTCTTCTTTTGGCACACCCCAAAGTTGTATAACATGCATCTATTTATGTTACAGCATAGTATTTTTGTTATGATAGCCAGGAATTCTTTTACAGCAGACTACAAATTTGCTGGTATTTGAAATCAAGTTCTTTCGCTTTCTTTTTGTTATTTCCATTCTACATTTTTTAGCTATTATTATTAGAAGATTTACTTACTGAATTGTGGGAAGGAACTAATTTAGCATTGAAGACAATTGGTTTGTCCACTAATTTTCATTTTGTGAAAATTACGGATTTCTGTTTATTTATTTTGACCTTCCAAGTATCGATCCATTGATGACAACCATTTGTAGTCGGTTCGATTGAGAGGACCTCTGTGTCATCGGCAAATGTTGCGACGGTTGTTTTCTACCAGTAGTAGGTCACTTGTATGTAACAATACAGCACTGGGCCCAGGATGCTACCTGGTGGTACGCCAGCCTTGATTTCAAACAACTAGGAGTATCGTCTTGTTGTTTAACTTTGGAAGTCTTTCCGAAATATAGGAGGTCAAATTATCAACATACTGTTCTGGAAATATTTTTTTAGCTTACGTGTCAAACCTTGTCAAGGGCTTGCCAAATACTAGGAATAAAGTTGAACATATATTTTTATTTACTAGAGTGCTGGACTCTGAATCTGTTGGTTTGATGTAGTGTTCTTTTTTCAATAAAACTTTTCATTCTTTTTAGCATAACCTTTTCGAATAATGGAAAATAACTGGAAGCAATGAGGGGCTGATGCCTTCGATTAGATTATTTTTAACGGCTTTTTGTACACTAAATTAGGATTGGATTTAAATAATTTGCATAGTAGTAATACTATATATTATTTCTTTATATACTTTTCAATAAAAAAAACTATTTGTTTCATAATTATTTTTATAAGTTAATCTGTTTTAGCTACTAGAAGTCATTCTGAATGATAAAAGCAGAAACCAAATTTTTTCAATATTCCATGTTTTCTCAACCCCGATAAAGAACTCATTCCTGACATATTCTACTCATGTAGGACTTCTTTTCGGTTGTGGGTTTTTTTAAGTTTCCTCGTTTCTTTTGTTGAACTGATGTTCGGAACCCTTAACAGTTTTCCCAATCTCAGAATGTTCAACATGATTCAACCTACAACCAATTTCATTTAAGTTATTTCAGCATCAAATTTAAATCGCCTATGGTAATAAATTTTATTAAATACTAAAAAAACAGATAACTAAAATCGAGAATTGTTTGAAAACCAATGTTTAAACTTAATCTAAAAATAACCATTTTCCGTTGTGTTTGTTTGCACGAGTTATTATCAATTGTTACGTTTCAATCTTCATTTTACTCGTCTACTTTAATCAATCTCCCGGGGCGTTTTGAACTTTATCCACGGCAAATAACAATCGGCTATTTTAACAGAAAACCGAGCCCCGTTGGATTTCGGAAAAGGCCACCGACGCAAAGTATTATCAGGTCGTTTGTTTGCCCTGAACTCAACCCAAACAAATGCCGGGCGTTATATTACTCCGTCGTGCTTCTCTTCGACCCTCTCAAAGAATACAATAGAAAAATATTTTCACTGCATTCGGCTGTTTTCCCAGCCGTCAGATAACTAATTTTGGAGTTGAGAGGGCACAGCTACAAAAATATTCAAGCCTGCGATTAAACATTTCCAGCTGAATAAGTAAAGACTTCTCTAGTAAATGTTACACAATCGCAATGTTTCGATGTATTAATAACACAAATAAGGTATTGTGACCTTCAAAATATTCAGAAATAACCACGAAATACCTATCCATGACCATCCAAAATGCACTGTGCAATAAAGATTAAAGTTCTCCAGACTTACAAAATAATTATTTCAAATGTGCTGTGTTTAATGACCATTAGTAAATGATTAACTAAAGATGGTGAGATGCAGTTTGGGGTGATTTGGGTTTAGAAAACCATTTTCTTGTTCGTGTCAACGTTTCGATTTTTATTGAGATCATTTTCAGGGCCTATACAGAAAACGCACACTTTGCGTGTGTACAAATACTCTGATTCAAACAAAAAAATTCCGTATTGTGTACATCATTGCATAAATTCATTTTCACATCTTACATACATTTGTATAATTTAAAGAATGTTTATAAATCCCGAGCCCTGAAGATGATTCCAACAAAAATCGAATCGTGTGGCGTTTAATTTACGTTAGTTGATGATTATTTTGAGATCTTTATTAAGATCTTCTTCAGCGCTCAAAGAGTTCGTTTTCTATGAGATGTATTATTGTGTGTCGTGTTGAGAAAACCAGTCGAATTGAGTAATTATCAACTGGCACTTTCACAAAAAACAAACACTTTGTGCCCTGAAAATGATCTCAATAAAGATCGAAACGTCTGTACGATAAAGAAAATGTTTTTCTAAACCTTCGTTACACCAGGCCGCATCTCACGATTTCTAAATCATCATTATTTCAAATGATTAACGCTTTACTTTTATGCATTGAATTGTATGAGTGTAATTATTATAGATTTTATCCTAACAAATGTTGACATTTTATCATTATTGATTTTAAACATCTAATTAAATTTATAACAGGCCTGTATCACTAGTTTAGTAATGACTTCGTCTTTTACAGGTTTCTATCGGTCAAGAAGTGGCTTCTGAGAAAAAAGCACCAAATAGAACTGGCACGAAAAAGGGGATGGAAGGGTTATTGGGTCTGCCTCAAAGGCACGACTTTGCTCTTTTATCCTTGCGATTCGAGAGAAGGAAGATCAGTAGAGGCGGCGCCGAAACATCTAATAATTGTAGACGGAGCCATAATGCAGCCCATTCCGGAACATCCGAAAAGGGATTACATCTTCTGCCTCAGTACGGCCTTCGGAGACGCCTATCTATTCCAGGTGCGTTGATATTTATTTTCTTAAAGCCGTCTAGGTGATTAGATACTCAAATTATAATTCGTTATAATACAAAGAGGAAACAACTTATTCCAAAAGCCCGTTTAAGCAACGCGCTTCTAGGAGGATATTTACGTCGATAGTTTGAATTGTATTTGCAAAGACTCCTAGTAGTAAGGAGGAAAAACACAAGGACATCTACTTGGACGGTAGCCCACAGATTGTGCATAATTAGATACTATTTGACCACTGACAATTTTTATAAATTTATTTTTCATTAAGAGACATCAATGTTACATATTAAATCAACATATAGATTGTAAAATTGTTACACTAATAATTTCAATTATTCTTGCGATACTCTATTTTTCCCAACGAATCAAGTCTAAATGATAAAAACTGCGAAAGAGTCTGACTGAAAATAATTTAAAAAGTGTTCGATAAAATATGTGAAAGTTTATAATTTTGAATATAACTAAATAATATTATAGAAATGGGTATCGACCAGCCATGGATTAACAATGATTTTTGTGGATTAGGGATGTGGTTCGATTGAAGAGTATCTCCGCCAAGCTTTCGACTCTTCATCATTCAGTCTTCATCAAAGCTCAATGGTTTAAAAAATATATATAAAATATATTTACGTATATAAAACAATTTCTCTTAACAAATAGGCTTATGTGTACGCAGTAAAACAATTAACAAGCTACCAATAACCTGAAGAAGACTGACTGATAAATCGAAAGCTCTTAAGACCTCGAGATCCGTTAAGGGAGTTGCTGGCTTGAGAGCTGTCCGAGAACAGCGGGTGCTGTATCACACGTGGGTTAGGGTACCAGATCCTATCTAAATATATATTTATATTTATACGGACGGGGTGTATAACCATCTGAACTACGGGGCAGTGTATTTTCGTTATAAGTTCAAATCCAACTACATGGGCAAGGACTCACAGTGGCTAAGTGGTGAGATCCCTAGCCTAGAGAAGTGGCTGTGTTTCATTCGTGGCCGTGGACCGTAATACTTGCGTATGGCCTCCGAATTACCTCCCGACCTCTTGGGAATCGGATGGAATGATTGCCGTGGGCGTATAGCCAGGCGACTATGACTACGCTGTCGGCACCCTTAAGTTCGTTAGGATGGTCGGGTGCTTGTCTTTGGCGGCCGTCTGGTGTGCCTTTACAGAAGGCGTTGTCTCCTCGGGGGTTGGTTAGAGAAACCGTGGCCGGAGCGTATCAGGAGGTTTCGATGCTAACGCAGTTTCCTCACCCATGAAGATCAACTCTAATCTTCTCTATCTAAGGCGTCCGTGGGAGACTTAGCCGATGCATATCGACCACTTTTTTGGTAGCCTTTTAAACGCGGCACTGGCTAACTTTAACCAACCACCTCGGAAGGGGCAAGCTGAAGTAAGCATATCTGTCGAATAGTTTGTGGAGTTGCGGGCTTCTACACCGACCTCAGGAAAGAAGCAGATTTTCCGTGCGTGGAGGTGACTCGCTCCTAACTTGAGAATCTAATCGTGAGATACGGCCTGAAACACATTGCGACCCGAATGGAAAATGAATCATTCTTAAAATTTCTTTCTTCATAAAATCCAAGTAGCCAAAGGACGATTGAGCACAATGTTGCTAAAAAGACTCAAAACTGATAACCGATCTGCTGAATGGCTAGAACTAGCTCTAAGCCCAAATCCAAACAGTTCACTTTTCTCAGCTCGAAAATTCTGCCCACCCACTAAGTAGATGTTTGTTCTGGGTACGAAGTATCTTTGGAGTATTGCACCCGCTTTTATTTTATATAGACATTTATAACAATTTGATTCACTGTCTTATTATTTTTTAGATTCTTTTGCTTGCTCTATCGAAATAATGCAGCAAATCGTTAAATTTCGTAACCCATTATTCGAATGAGTACTCTGTTGTTCATGCTTACGGCGATAAGGATTTCTATGTTCGTCGTGCCTTTGTTTACTCCCTTCCGTTAAACCTACACTCATTTAATTACGTTTTGGTGATATGTAAATTATGTTTTACTCCGTAATTTTTTTAATGCACTAATTCGATTTCAAGTCCCTATAACTGGAAGTTATCGTAATTTGTTCTTTGCCGGTCTGATAGCTACTTCGAGCCGTTCTGTTTGTAAAATTAAAGTTTCTAATTGTTACAAATTGTTTGCTCTTCCCATAAAATGAAAAAAAGTTCGCATATTAAAGCTTACTCCCGATATGATTATGTCCAAAATCTCGGCTCAGAAAATTGCCTAGGAAACTTGCAGATCTTTTATCTCATAAACATAATCCCAAAAAGATTCATTTTTCTTTTAAGATTTCATCGCGTTGCATATTTAAACCTTTGGTATTAAAAAAAATAACACATACAAAATCATTTCTTTTATTGAACGTAGAGCCCTTTGCGGAAAACAAATAGGAATATAATTATTTTTTAAATAAGTTTCTACACGAGTCCAAGTTTAACTGATTTAATTTCAGATAGAATAAAGGTCGTAACGATAAAGCTATTCCCATGTAATTGAACGTACTAAATGTTAATAACCGCGATATGGAAATTTCCGGTTTGTTGGTAATTACTTTAGCGAAGATACGCTTTAGCGCGCTCGGACTTTCAACGTCTAACTTTAAGGCGTCGTGGACCAGAAAAGAGTTGTCAGTCATCACTGGCTGTATCTACACTTATGTCCGAGTTCAAAGGTTTACTGTGGCAAGAAAAGAATTTTTCTTTCTTACAAGCTTGCATTTTTTATTTGCATGCATTGTAATTTTTTTTAAGTGTTTATTGTATGTCAAAACATAGGTTTGCCAGTGCTGTTATGTTAACTGTACAGCCAATCCGTCAAACGTTTTGGTCCTCCAGGTCGGAGCTGAACAAGCAACAGTTTATGTTTGGTCCTCCTATTTTGAAATTAAATTTAAAGATTTTTTCTTCACTTTTTAGCATATATTTTAATATTTAAAAAGCGCTGTCTAAAAAAAAATTAAGGTATTTATAGTAAGATTTCTTATTGAGATCTGCGAGATGGTGAACTTTGTCATAGTTGTATGTTTAGCTACTTAATGGGTAAATATAAGATTTAAATCTGCTGTTCTATCTTTTCTAGTAAGCTGTTGTAAGTTGGTCCGCCTATTTTCGCAGTTTTGGCAGTCGTACGAACTACATATTCATATTCATTCTATCTCCACCCCTTTTGTAGTTCTTTGTACGTTCAGTTACTGAATAAGCACATGAACGAGTTAAATCTCCTGTCCTATCTTCTCTAGAAATCTGTAGTAATTCGGTCGTTTCTTAAGTTCTTGGTTCGCCCATCACCACTGCTTTGGTTGTCAAATGAGCGAGTATACAAGTTGTTTTGTAAGTTTTTATCCTCACTGATCATTTGTTTATGGTAAAATTAAATAAGGGATCGCAGCGGCGAGTTCCGACCCTTTTCTATTTACCAAACTAGTAGTTTGTGCCTTTCTGTGGTTTCTTGGCCCTTTTTGCTAGTATTCTTTTGTTTGTCTCAACTTACTTTCATCCCAGGTTTGGTTGATCTTTAGAAACCCATGATAGATTAAGATTTAAGATTTCAATTCTTTAATGTTAAGAGATGGATGACCTTGCGTAGATTTGTCTGTGTGGTATTCAGGTAATAGGTCACATAAACATAGAATCTCCCAAACCTTGCCAAGCTTCGTTTAATTTGTAAACATTTTCAGCACTTAATACGAAAAAACATTTAACTATAGTAGAATTGATTATTCATATTATTGTTTACTTGCTGAGATTGTTTATAATTTCTTTATCAGGTACATATGTATATGTTGGTCAGATGCGTAAATAGCATATAAAAACAACAGATAAAACATCAAAAATACTAAAATCAATAATAGATCAATTATTTTTTTACAATTGTGGTTAATTTAATTAATAAAATAATATAGCGTACAGGAAATGATAACATTTCAGCGGAGAAAGTAAACGTAGCTTTGATAATAACAATTACTAATCAGAGAGTGTAAACGTGAATGTTATCTGGTGGTTCTTTTTCTTTGTTTTTTTGTCCAATTATATTCTCATAAATATTACTTACTCACGTCCTGTCTATTTGTATATTACAGTTGTTTTTGTTTAAGTTTATGCATAACTTTTCTTTAAACTTTCGTCTGCTCAACACTGTTTCCTTGTCCAATATTTTGTAGTTGTTTGTAGGTATTTAGATTCATGAACATAATGTGATAGTCCAGTATCGACTACTTTGATTTTTGCGATTACGTTTATGTTGACTTATTCGTACACCCACTCACTTTAGCCTTTTTCCTATATACATTTTGTCACAATTTTTTCAATTTATCTTGGTACTCGGTGTTTCCTATTTTCTTTACTTGTCACGTTTGATTGCAATTTTGATATTTTGTTACGATATTTATAGGATAACAAAATATTCGGAGCAAATGTAATAAACAACCTTTTTAGTTTTTCGAAAATGTTACGAACATACGTTCAAGTTTTTATTGATATTCCGATAAGTTATTTTTATGCTGTGTTCCCCCGATAATATCCGGACATGAGGACTGGTGTTTTCTTTTTATGGATAATTTTATAAGGTTGTTTAGAGTGCCGGTTAGGGTGCTGTCAATAAGCAATGAAAGGTGCTAGGAAGGGAATAAAAGAAAACAATAAATATATTGCATATAAATAATTACCCAAAATCCCTATGCAACGACCTTACTCAACTATTCATAAAAATATGTGGCGATTAATGACCGTAATTCGATGATTGTTCAGAAATCATGAGATGTCTGGTGTGATGTACGTTCCAGAAAAACATTTCCTTTATCGTGCCAACGTTTCGATCTTTATTGAAATCATCTTCAGGGCTCAACGTGTTCGTGGCTTCGTAATTGTGCCATTCTTGCTTGTGTTGACATATCCAGAATATAGGAAAAGCATTTCGTCATCCTCATTGGCTGACTGTGCCTTTATGTCTTTTTTATATATTCAATCACAGAAAATATATAGGATGTGAATATGTTGTTGATTTGTTTAGATAGTCAGAAAAAACCTATATTCCGAAAGGTCTTATGAACTACTAAATAAATAAATTAATTAATGGCCGTGAATATATAATATTTCGAACTGGCTACGAAATAGCAAAAACACACTTTAAAATGGCTGAGAATATTAAAGTAGGAGAAAACATTGGAGAATTATTAAGCTATATAAAGTTGGTTATGCATAAGTATGCAATTCTTTTTTCAACCAAAACGTCCTGAAGGTTTTTAACATTATCCATTCACTTAAATGGTATTTTGCTAAACTGAACTGGAACAGATCGGAAGGCTGAGTGGGTGAGCTACACGTCCCAAACCAATCGAAACAATTTTTCCACCTCACCAACGATAGATTGCGGTTGTGTTTGATTGAATTGGCCGTTTTCTTCTTCTTCTGGAAGCTGTCCATGACGGATTTACACCAATGACGTGATCTCCGGGTGAAATACTTTTTTTACTAGTCGTGATTTCGTCCCTTTGTATCGCGCAATCTAAATTATATTTTCTCCCCTAATTTTGAAAGAATTGAATTTGTTTCGTAATCCCATCTGAGCATCTCGGGTATACGAAGTAGGATCAATAGTGCCTGCCGCCACTGTGCCAATTGTACTTTTCGATCAATCGGTGCGGACGTAAAGAGAAAATACACATTGTTTTAAGTTTTTTATGTATAAATTTCTCCTTTTTCATCGTTTATAGGAAATAGGTGAGTCATTTCGAAAAATTATTTACTCGTAAGGGAGATACTCTTAATAAGACCTTCATAATTTATTCAGGTTTATAAATATTTAACAGTCCGTTTTTCGGTTAACGCAATTGGAAAATTTATTGCCAAATTAATACAGAAAAAAACTTGTAATGCCCATTTTTAATGCTATCAACGAGGAACACTCCTATTGCATATTTATCAGAAAGGGGTGGTTTTCCTACGACGAAGGGCAAGGATTACAACTCGGCAAAGTGTAGCCTGGACTAGGGATGTTGTAAGAAGACGAAACTCGGTTGAAAGGGGAAGAAATGGATGGCGGGGATGGCACGGAGCCGTAATCCCTGTGAAACAGGGGATGCCCTCTGCCAAGCCCTCTAAGGATCAGCTTCTTTACGGCTAATGGAAACGTAACTTCAATCTAAGTTGGAAGCAACGACGAATGTTGAACTGAGTTAGAAGCTGTTTGAGAGCTTTCGGAATCTCACGCTTCTTCTAAACAGGAAGTCTAAAAGAAGAGAATAAGAACTGTACAATCAAATGTATACCGATTATTCCATATTTACTAAATTAATGAAATTCATTCCTTAAATATAATTATTGGACCCTTCCCAAGTGTTTAACTCATAACCTCTAATCATAATAAATTAGAAAGCTTATCCTCAAATCTCAATAAATCTGTAACGAAATGCAAACAAAGGATTATTTTCAAAGTCAGATTCAAGTTTACAAATTTCCTTCTTCCATTGATTTATACGTACGTTCAATCTTTAAAGAAAAACGGCTAATTGAATTTTCAAACGTTTTATTTTGATTTTTTTAAATTGTATTTTTTCCTACAAGTTAAATTAAAGTGATATCACCTGGGATTATAAAACTTTCCGGGGGCGGTTTCAACTTTTAGTTCGGCAGACGTCTACCTCAATTTCTCCCTAATTCTACTACCCTTGGTTTATTTTGCACTTAGCCTTCCCCCCAAACCATCAATGATCAATCACTAAATGAAAGGGCGGCGTATCAATCATAAACGCGCCACAAATAAATCATATTTTTGAGCGTCATTGGAGCCTTCAAAGTTTCAATTTTTAATATTTAACAAAAACTGGTCGATATCTCAACACATTTGTCAATCTACCGAGATATTTACGAAACCTATACGGTCATCTTAGCACACCAACTATTTAATACATAGGGTGTCCTTATTAAATGCCCGGCTGAATTTCTCTTGAACCAATGACGCCATATACTACTTTTCAATATTTTTAAACAACTTTCAAATTTTTACCTTTTTTTGGACAAACATTGTACTCTTGTTATCCTCAGGTGGTTAACAGTATCTAAGTTTGGTGTGGATTTCTCGGAAATATATTTAATTGAGCCTTATTTCTACGAAAATAATTTAAATTGTTGTCAGTTCCCCAATTTTTTAGGGGAGGTTTTACATTCCTTAAAATGTTGAAGGTTCCTCTGCAACAACGACAACGTTGTTCCAGCTTGCTGGATGCTCGCACACAATGCTTTGCGGGTGAGACGTTATTTGAATCGTCACTGGGTAGGTGGTACTACCTCATGGCCCAATCTATTGGCCTCCTTGGTCACCCGATTTAACTCGACTTAACCATTTTCTGTGGGGGGCCATTTAAAAAAACAGTGCCTACGCCAATCATAACTCAGCAACCTCAGTTGGGGTTTTGCGCTTTGCACTTTATGCAAGGCAGGCAATGTGATTAATAAATAGCAAACGAAATGTCTGTTTGTTTTTTCAAACTTTTACCATAACTTTGTTATTTTTGATCAATTTAAAATCCGATTGTACCGTTTATTCAGCGTAAAATATCTTTTAAAATTATTTGTCAGGATGTACACAAAGGGTCATATTGAAAATTTCAGAGTTCCATTGGGCCTGACGTATCATGTATAATTTTTCTCCAACACAAAGCAAAAATTTGAAACTCTAAAAAAAATTAAACAAGTATTTTCTATACTGTCATTAGTTCAAGAGAAGTGTGCATAGCCACCTAAAAAGGACAGCCTGTATAAAGCTCAGTTTACGAATTAGTTATTGAAAATTGGCAATTTTGTCTTTGGAAAGAGTTTGATCTTCACCACAAGAGATGCTTAATATTCAGAAGTGTACAGCGGTCTAAAGTGTAGGACCGGATTAAATAATTCAGTAGGAATTTTTGGATATTGGTGTGATCCGAAAGGATCAGAATACAAAATTCTACTTTACACTTTTTCTAATAAGCTAGTTCATAAGTGTATACTATACTTCAATGCTGATAATAATATAACAATTTTTCAATAGGTTTCTTCTTCACTTATTGCAGCATACCTGAAACATTTCTATTGATTTCAGGCCCCATGCCAAGTCGAATTGGAAAACTGGGTCAACAGCATTCATTCAGCGTGTGCAGCAGCGTTTGCGAGACACAGGGGAAAAACAGGCACCTTGCACCTGCTCCAGGAGGAAATATTCAGACTGGAAAAAGCCATAGAGGCAGTAAGTATTAGATTTAATGAAGTTGAAATCTTCTGGTTAGATTAGAAAAGTAATTAAGGGGTTTCACAAAGAAAGGCTTAAACGCCATTCTTTTCCCCTTCGGCTTATTAAGAACAATATCAACTTGGATGGGGACTTAATGAAAGGGGCATTTTCTTTTTGTGCCCTCACTCGACGCATAGCCACTTATTATTTTACGGCTTTGTTTACTCCACGGTGAGGAGGTGCCGGGAAAGAGTTTTCCTCGAAAATGTTTAATTCAGGAAAAGGGTCCGTGGATGGTAAAAATTGGTAACGGGCAGCCTAAGGCTCTAATTGGATGAAACGCTCGTCCCCCAAACTCTTTACATTGCATCAAGGTAGATTTCAATTTACGAATTTTATCGTAATTGAGCAATTAGATTTAGAATCTCACACAAACGATACTGACATTAAATAGAATGCTCAGCATAACCATGGATATCGCACTGGGCACCGCTAATCAATTCTGTTTAATTACAAGCTAAGAGATGTTGAAATCGACAAAATGTCCATTCAGGCTAAATCCAATTCAAACGATAATTCCAGTCCACCGCCATATAATTTAATCTTGGCAAGTACCATCAACAATATCAAATCGTCATTCTGTATTTCTAAACAAAACATCAACGAGATTTTCTTCATTTATATAAAAAGGGCAGCATTTTGACACAACCTAATGTTTATAAACAACACAAAAACATTAATAACAAATATTTCTTTAGTGGTCATAATTGACCATCCAATTAATTATTCTTTTCACCTCAGGTTGAGATGAAAAACTAGTTTCACGAGCAGGATTTAGAACGAAAAACCTTAGATGAAAAGAATAATTAACAACACACTTGAGTTTCCATGAGTGCGTGGTCAACATGATCTCTTCCTTGATTTGGCCTTTTTTGTTGTACTCTACGTTCATTGCCAGTCGTCAAATTTACAAAAATCCTGACAAAAGATTTTAACAAGTTATCAGATTTTTATGATCGGAATAAAAACCCACCCACTTGGAGCCACTAATCATGCCATAACAGACGAATGCTGAAAAATAAATCCACCTCACTCATAAATATCGTAACTAACATTCAACAATACAGACAAAGTGAAACGACGTACTAAATTTCCAAAAATTGACTAAAGTAGGAAATATTCCAAAAACACACACTAACAACACAAGTTCGTATAGAATTACACATCGTTTACATCATTCAAAATACTGTACAAAATGGACGGACAAGAACAGAACAATAAATATACGATAGGGGCGTCGGTGACCGCAATGGTTTAGGCGTTGACACGGCGCTCATCACTATAAGGTGCATTCGAACCGGACATACTTACAAATGAGCTTTATTCACGAACACCGTGCCTTGAGGATTTATATGACCTGCTGTTGCGGACCCTCGTTCCGTATTAAATTAAATTAAACACACACATCATTAAATTAAAAAATGTAGAAATGCTGAAAGCCGATACCAGACCAAATCAGCGAGGTTATATCAAATTTTTGTTCATCGCCTCGCAGACCACAATAGATAATCTCGCAATCAAACGTTCTTAGTTACTACAATTAATTAAAGTATTTAGTTGAGATGGAAAAGTCAATGGCACGAGCGGGATTCGAACCCACGATCTTCGTTTAGATACGCTGTACCACTAGCAGCGGCGTATCTAGCCGAAGATCCTGGGTTCGAATCCTGCTCGTGCCATTGGCTTATCTATCTCAACTAAATACCTTAATTAATTGTAACATATTACGAAATTAGTGAATTTAAGTTAATTTAATAATTATACAATATTTCATAATTTATGTTAAACAATATGAGTTGAAAAAAATACCGCTTAATAATAATTTAAGGATCACAAATTGAAGCATATGGCTGAACTTCAGTTGAGCGTGGTCTCGGACCAGGAAACCAAGAGTCAAATTTCACAACAGATTCTGCAGTGGGAAGAAAATTTGGAACGGCTGCACTGTGAGCAGTTCAGGCTTCGTTGTTACATGGCAAGCTTGCAGAACGGCGAATTGCCAAATCCAAAGGTAAGAGGGATGAGTTAAAAATATATAAATTAATCCGTCTTTGTTTATTGGCCATAATTGACCTGACTAATATAATCATTTTTTCATCTAAAGTTTATGGTTGAGATGAAAAATTTGTGTAACGAGCGGCATTCGAACCCGCTTGAAAAAATAGATCAAATTGGAATAGTTGCAGGTTGAGTTGGGAAGTTGCTGTCCGAGGGATCAAAGTCACTGTAGCTCAAATGATTAGAGCAGCGGCGTATTAAGCTGAAGACGCTAATTTTTCATCTTAACCATAAACCTTAGATCAAAAGAATAATTAATATATATTGAAAGTTGATCGGTGTTTTTGCCTTTTCAGAGTCTGCTGACGCACGTCTCCAGGGCGACGAAGTCTACTCTGAACAAATTGGGAGTTTTCACGGTGTCTTCTTTCCACGCTTTTATATGCGCCAGATCGCCAAGTCTCCTCAACAATTTGCTCGCAGGGAGAGGAGCGACGAAAAGAAGACCTCCGATGCTCTCCAGGTCCAATTCAGGATCCTCGCGTCGTTCTCTACAAATGTCGAGGGAAGAGCCGGACAAATCCGTTAAAGTTTCCGTTCCTGATAATCAGGCGAGTGTCTTATGTTGTTTTTAACAATCGTTATTGAACTATTGAGTTATAAAAATATTTATTTTCAGTTCGTAAACGTGTATGTGAGAGAGGGTATGACAGTTGAAGAATTCTTGGCGGGTGCGTGCGCCAGAAAAGGTTTAAACGCCATGGAACATTTTGTAAGAGTAAAAAAAAGGAGGGATATGGAAGACCACAACTATTTCGTACCACATAGATCAGACATGATCGATACTTACGTAAATATTTATTTTTATTTTATTTTATTTTTTAATTTTTTTTTTCAATTAAAACGACATTGAAAATCCGCGTTTTCAAATTTACAGCTACACACCCACGAAGTTGTGGAAGTTTGTGCTAAAATCCTATACCAAGTGGAACTCCAAAGAACTTCGTTGGAGCATATGTGGGGCTTTTCGGTAGAGGCTGAGCTGATAGAAAATGCTGACAGGCAGGACGAACTTTGCTGCTACGTCAGCCGGGTCGAAGACAAGAGCGTCGCCCTGCACAACGGTACGTCTACCTCTGGGAGCTGTAGTAACCTTAGCTCAATCGTGTATATTCCAGGTATGCCTAGGTATGCTGAGGTAAAAGAGTCGTTATTAAAAAGAAGAAATTTGTATACGGTTTGATAATTAATATGCGCGATCTATAAGAATATCATTTGCTATGTAAGTATTCATCATTACTACCCTCTGTACTTAATCCTTGGAAAACCTTTGTTAATAATATACGGGATGGTTTTCAAAGTAGAAAAACTCTCATTTGTTGGTGATATTTATATCCGCAAAGAATTTGTAAAACTTGCGATCAAAAAAATTCAAAATCTTTAGATTGATATTCCTAATGCGATAAAAAACTAGATCAATACGAGTTGCTTTTCATTGTTCTAGATCGGTTTCTATGTTTACACCCAATACCTTTTAATCCATTTAAAACGTGGAAAGTCCGTGAGAATCAATAGGTGGGATTGGGCATAAGCCCAGAGACAATTTAATTAGGACAGGGCAGGTTTTATCAAGGCTAGTCTAATCCCTCTAATTTCTGTTACTTCCCCATAAAAATATGGTTAAAATTTAAAAATTCGGTTGCTCTTTTCAAAGGAAAAAAACGAGCCCAGTAATAATATACCGAAGTGAAAGTATTTTCATGTAGTTTGATCGAATAGAGTTGCAAATATTCCCAAACGTTTTTTTCAGTTTTCATTTTAATCGAAATTGTTTCAAAATCAGCACGTCATTCGTCATCATCATATCATTGTCATTATAACATGTCAACAGTCGACATACTAAAGCTCATATCCATATGCTCAGAAAAATGAAAATTTCTTTGTATGAACTAGCAAATTTTGAATGCTGCATGCAACATAAGCTTGCGCTTTTTACCTCTTCATGCCTCATATCATGATCTTTGTCCAACAAAAAATTCATATATTGTATCTTAAACCTTTATTATTTCTCGGAGTACCATCTTCCTATCATTGCTTAGCTAATAAAAAAAAAAGCTAATCAGAGATAACGAAGCTTCATGCATGTGAAGCTGATATCGTTAAAAGGTCGAATTGGTGCCGACTTCTTCTTTTTCATAACGAAAGAAAGTAGAAATAATAAATGTTTATGGCTTACGAAAATAGTACACAACAAAAAAATATCCAAATTATGCATTTATTTTATTATTCTAATGTTTTGCCACAAACCTTTTTTAACAGGGTTGATAAAAGGGGATGAAATAATGGTGATCAACGGTGCCATAGTGTCCGACTTGGACATGATGTACCTTGAGTCCGTTCTTCAAGAAGAGCTGTCGCTGTGCATGATGATGAGATCATCAAGGACAGAACCGCCAGAAATGGGAGCAGGACTTCTTAGGCCCGATGTGGATATCGAATCACTCGTCTGCCCCCCGCCTCCTTCTGAGCCACCTGTCATTTCCGAGGAAATGATATCCGATCTCATTGTCCCTGCGCCTGGATGGAGTAAGTAACACAAAAAAAGAAATAATAATAATAATAACAAAAGCTTATAAATCAAGTTATAATCTCTGTGGTGGTATATAACTCAATAAAATTGTTTATGTTTTCTATTTTATATCTTTCTTCATCCTTTGAAAACGTCTATTAATTTCTTTTAATTAATGCTAAAAATTTGTAACAATAATGGAGCACATATTTAACTAAATAATTCGAGGAGAATGTACAAAACATCTGCATGATCGTGAGAGTCGTAAAGATTTTCCCTTTTTGCACATAAACTTTTGTCTATTATGTTGGAGCTATCTAATGGTTTATGGATTTCCTGGAAAATTTTCGTTTCTTTCAAAGTATGGGATTGATCGACATTATTCATGAATGGCTTTTCTAGTTACCATAGTCTTTTTCTTCTCTTTTTTAGAGCGGTTACATAGGACGTTGTTTAGGCAAAACAACTAGCATCAAACATTTTGTTCTTTTTTGTGGTCTGAGATTTCGTATTTTTCCAATTGCGTTGGCGAGTAGTCGTTTTTGCTGACCTCGCGCCAGGCCTGCGTTCACATTGATTTTTGAGTTCTGCACTAGCTCCAGATTCCAGTTTTTCATTAATGTAGTTCTTATTGATGCTTGAAAATAGATTTAGGCTTATGAATTCTTCCGAGGCTTCATCTTCTCTTTGGATGTATAATGCTCACAAAAATTCCTTCATTATCGCGAAATCCGGTGTTTGCTATCTGAGGAGCCAAAATTACTATGGTATTTAGGTAGTTCTAGACTAGTTGAGAGTTTATCTCGTAGTCGTAAAGCTTTTAGAACAGCTTGGCTGTCTGATTTTTATTGATTTCATGGTTTTATTGGGGCTGTGTTTTTATGTCTGGTAATTCAGCGTGAAAGAAAGTTGTGAAACCCCGGAACAGTGAGGTGTTAGTAAGTATCACCCCTTTTATACCTCTTTAACTCGTTCCCGTACCATTTTCCTATTTTTTGAGCCGTCAGTACGCCACAAAAATTGTTCATATCTAGAAGTTAAGAGTGAAGAATACTGATCCTTTAGCAAGAAAAATATGGTGAAATCTGAGGACCAGGGAGCCAGGTGATTAAGGCGTCAGGAGCGTATTTGTACTACCGCTTCTGGGTTCGACTCCCGGGATAACCAGGATAAGGATGCAATTTTCCTTTTTAGCTAGATAATCTCCTTTATTAAGTCTCCAAGCTCTTTGGCATAGCAATTGAGTTTATAGTGTTATGTCTTGGTTTTCTGAAAGTGTACATATCGTTCACCTTTGGTCGAAAACTACTTCTAAGTATGAAAATTCTTTGGAATGCTGACCGTCTTGATTTCGCATAGGTTAAGTTGTATTGTAGGTACAAGGTTTAAAGCTAAAACGAGTAGGTTACCTTGAAATGTGCTTTCCAGGTTAATGCTTCATCGAGAACGAAACTAGATATGTAATTCGCTGGAATGCTTAGTTTTTGATTTCGATTGGTAAAACAGGGGTTAGAACCGTTTTCCGGGTAATGGCACAATTATTTCCTTGGAGGTGGTATGGTACCATTTTCCTTTTCCTGGCACCATTTTTTTGTTATATTTAAGACTTTTTGTATGAGTTAGAATTGTATTTATTTAATATTATTGATTTCTCTAGTACCCGTAAATAATTTAATTTTACTCTATGAATATATACACATGTATATTTGATGTGTTTTCTAGGCTCAAACGACAATTTGTTTTACAGCATTCATTCTGATACTAGAAACGCTGCAACTTGGGATAGTGGGCAAAAGGAAATTCACCTGAATCTATATTAGCATAAAGGATGTCGTAAATGTCTTATGGCTGGTCGTAAATGGCCTCGAGAACATTTGTATCTAATTTGAAATGGACCTCCAACACCGTTAACTTGGAAAAATTATGTCCAATTGTCAGTCCTGTATTCGAATTGCCTTATCATAATAAAATGGATTTTATCACCGACTTCATGTATAACGTTGTCTAGGTAACAATTGTTTGAACGGATTTATTTTATTATTCAAACTAAATTTTCTAAACGCAGCGCAATACATTAAGAATATAAAATTAACCAACAAAACAGATGAACATCACAAAACAACATATAATTATATTAGCTAAACACAAACAACTATAAAAACGAGATCAACGAGGAAAAAATACATACCTATAACTTTAGCTTACGTAATCACACATCAACAAACTAACCTGTCTAAAAATAAATCATGACACTCAGACCTTTAAACTAATCGAGAAAGAACAAAAACAGAAAAAGCATTATATACAGAACACAAGATAAATATAGGTGAGGTAAAACATAAATAGAAATGTAGAAACTAACAAAAATCTCACATAAGAGGTTACAAAGAGTATACGTTGCGTGAAAAACAAACATATTAAAAATAATGCACAGAGAATAAAAAATCTGTTTGCAAGGCATGTAATCAAGCTAAACTGCCTAAATAATACCATTTCCCAAAATACAAAAATTGTCAATAAAAGATGTCAACATGCGTACAGATTAAGCAAATAACTTACAAACCTACAAAATGAAAAATATTAGATTGCAGAAGACTATAATTTATTGTTAAGCCAAGTTAAAAAGACTCCCGTATCAACAAACTATACTGTTTCAATACAACAAACGAAGAACACAGAAATAACCGACATAATAAATTAAATTATCTAAACACAATCCAGCATAGAACTGAGATGACAAAGGAGAAAAATACACTAATATAATTTTAGCTGATACACGTCTTTCTGCATGACAAACTGAACAAACGCAACACAACTAAGAACATAAAACAAATCATACACATCGGTTACTTAAATAAAATAAATACAATACAACTGAAACAAAAGCAAACCATGGGCAAACAAAAAATTAATTTAACCGTGAAGTCATCGAGCCAAAACCTACAAGTCTACAATTTTCTCCCTGACTCACCCAGAATCTATCTAAAGGACAAATATAACGAAATATCATACAGAGTCGACTAATGAATTTGACAAAAAAGCCTACTATGTCTGAAATATGCATAGAATGAAAATAGACGGTCAGTTCAATCTGAATAATTTTGGAAATGTCATTGACTCCCTATAAAATGTAAAAATTAAGATTGAATAGTATAACGTTATTTCAATTGACTTAATCCTCCGACATAAAACTAGTCGGAGAGTACATCTTTCGCTAATCTCCGTGGCCCCCACTATTTTCATTCAAGGTGAGTCAAATCGTGGAGATGACTCCTTCGCCCCATGCCCCATTTACTCCCGTCTCCCCTGTTTCCGGCTGTGACTCCCGTTTATGGAACTTGCGGCATGTTCGCTGCCCTCAGGCTTTTCGTCTGGTTTCACCAATTCGTCAATGTTCCAGGCAAGGAGCTGTACGCCGAGCCGGAATCTTCGCCGGCCCCTTCGTCCAGCGAGCCTGCCCCCAAGCAGACGTCGAGGGCCAACTCTTTCGAAATTGAAAACCTTCTGAAGGTATGTAAATTTTAAAAAGCTGCCATCGCTTTGTGTTTTGCTCTCACGTAAACGTATAAAAAAATTCTCTAATAGACCTACATCAATTTTGTCAAACAGAGTTGATACAAATCATAAACATTAATCTTTCTTCATAGATTGATGTATTGAATTATTTAAGAAGAAAATGATAAAAAGTGAGCAAAAAAGAACGTTAATTCGCTTAAAAACGTATAATAAGTGCGCAGTGGATTGGATTAAATAAATCAGGAATATTTTTATTCTGGGGCAATATTTTTTTAAATCAATCTTTACACATTTGCAATATTGTTGAGAGGTGGAAGAACAATATATTCAAAAGACATTCATAAATATCTAAAGTCGCGATTTAACCCTGAGTTCAGAATGGTATCAAGTTTAGCTTCTGGTGAACAATGTTAGAATTATTAGAAAAATGAAAACAAGCCAATGCTTTCACTCCATGCCTAGTTCAGGCGTTAGTTATTAGTATCAATTAAGGCAAGCTAATTTTAAAAAATTAAAAATATTCTACAATGGCAGTATTTATAAAATTAATACAAATGACATTTATCTCATCATAGAAAATATGTTTTGAAGTAAATCAAATGATGTATGTTTTTTTCGGGTTTTTAAGGTTGAGAGCCTTTGCATTATCAGAATGATCATACTAATACTCTTGCTGCATTAATTAAAATATATATCTGTTTAGTCTAATCATTTTATTTATCTTTTAAACCAAATTTATTTTGATCGTTTGCAGTTACTTATTTATGTTCGTTTTTTTTTTTTTCAAAATGGTAAGATTTCGTATTTCAAACTATATTTTGAATGGTAATGATAAGTGCCTGGCATTACCCCCTTTAATACAATAAACAATTTTATTTTTCTTCTTATATTCTATTTATCAATCATTACGCGTAATCGATTTATAACTAACTGTTGCTGTCAAGATTTTCTCACCTTTTTGTTAGAATTTTACCATCCGTGTTTTGAAATATCTCTCATTTCTTGCCATTCCAGACGGCAGAGCAGGTGACCGGATTTTGCCGATCGCCCGTGGAAACGAGAAAATCTAGCCCGACCGGTAGCGTCGTCAGCTCTCAGGTCACGCTAACACCGAGCAGACAGCTAACGGACGCAGAGAAGATTAGAAAAGTAGTCCTGGAACTCATCGAAACCGAAAGGACTTACGTTAAAGTATGACATCCCCATTTCGCCCCATCCTGTATAACAGATATTTTTTTTCAATTGGCGATTTCTTTCCAGCATTTGAACAGCCTGCTCGAGAATTATCTAGAGCCGTTGAAAAAGGAGACGTTCCTATCTCAGGCAGAAATCGGGGCTCTATTCGGCAACATCCAGGAAATCGTTTCGTTTCAGAGGCAATTCTTGCAGAACCTAGAGGAGGCCTTGGATATGGAGCCGGATTTCAACAAATTCGAACACCCCAATCAATTCAAGGTTGATATTCTATTTTTACTAATTTGTAAATTTGTCAATTTTTTAAATTTTCTAACGTGTCTTCTATTTTCAGAACGTATTGTTTTCAGTCGGAAGTGCCTTCCTTTATTACGTTAACCACTTCAAACTGTATAGTTCGTTTTGCGCAAGCCATTCCAAAGCACAGAAAGTTTTACATCCAAGTAAGTTGTCAGTCAGTTTCTTTTCTACTAGTTTTTAATTTTATAGTAACTTGGAAAATTAGTTAAGTTAAACTTTACTTTCCATTAACAATAGCCATACTTAATTAGACATATTGAATAAAGATAGGCTGAAGTTGGTTGTAGGTTACATTAATATGCATATTGTTGACCGGCTTACTTCGCCATCTTTAGTAGTTAAACTAATAAAAAGGTCAAACGTAGAAGAAAACTCACATGGCCAAATCGCTGACAGTGAAATGCAACTGACAAACAAGTTCATCACGTTACGTACCTCAACCAAACCTCTCACAATTTTGATTAAATACGTTTACTGCCTAATTTGGACAAAATATTTAGTAAGCCTTCAATTAAAAGCTTTCTTCTAATCCTAAATTTTAAAAAGATAATTCCTGCTCATTAACTTTCTTTTGGTAAATAATCACTCCATCTCTTGAGAGGCATTATCTCTTCCTCCCTTGAGTAGGGACTCTTTTGGAATTTTTACCTAACTTTAGCGAAGCTTTTGTCGAGTTGACCCCCAAGCATGTTGTTCGTGGTCCAGGAGAACCTCCCGTCTACCTAATATCTCCCTCATTAGACGGTTTTTCCTATCTTCAAATCTCCATCTTGACCTTTGCTCATGATACCGATGGGAAAGATGTTAGGGAGTGGACGTTAGTTTTACCCAAGTACTTTTGCATTGATTGTACTTTTCCTGGTCCCTTAGTTCAGTTCAGTTGACACAATCTTTCTTTTAATGATTAGAAGGATTAAGCATCTAAGATGTACCGGTGATAGGTTTTTGATGTCAGTGACCGGTATACAGCACGCCCTCCCTGAGTTTTACCCTGCTAAACTGTAGTTATGAATTATTGGGGTCCTTTAATCATGAACTTTCTATGGTTGGTGCCTCTGGAGATCGTGCACTTCAATATTTTATTTTTGTGAACTCATTGTGAGATAAAGGATTTTAGGTTGTTGTTATCCAAATTAAGTTTCTGGCCCTGTATATCTTGCAGACCTTACTCAGGCCGGCTTACTTGCTTGATCATTACACAGATTTCTTGTGTGTCTTGACTCCAAATAATGTCAAGTTATCTGTTCCCAGCTTTTGGTTTTTTAGTACGCATTCAAAGATCCCTAGGACTGTACACGAACAAACTTGAGGTCGAATCGCTACACACGAATAAAACGTCAAAGCACAACATATAGTCCTCTTTCATGACATGATAAACGGTCTGGCTTACCAAAGGCTTCATTATAACACTTTTTGAAGCCAATATGAACTGACTGACTGGAAATGTGGTGTTGAGCCAGATTATCCTAATGTCCGTCTAGTTCAAATGCTCAATCCTTAATATTCAGAAATAAACTTGATGCTCAATTTTTTTGTTCAAAAAGCAATCCGCTGATCAAACCCTCAAATCCAGAAATTCTATTTCCGAAGGATTCTTTCAAAACTTTTTCGCTGAAAAGCCAATAGCCACAGGAGCTCATATGCCGTTACAGTGATAGTGATAAACTGTATTAAATAAACAACATTCCAACTTCTGTATATTGGAATACTGCCAATGAATAGTTTCTACATCTTAGTTTTAAATATAAATATCTACTTCTTCATTGATACTTTTTACCGAATATAACCGAGTAAATGTAAATAACTACCAAGAAGGTATTGCGTATTGCAAATTTAAAAAAGTTTAAAATTTTTTTTTCAACTTTTCAGATGAAGGGAATCAAGTGTTACAAGAGTTTTTGTCCGCGAGGAATCCACGACAACAGCACTCATCGACTCTTGAATCATATCTCATCAAGCCAATCCAGAGGATTCTGAAATACCCGCTGCTGCTTCAACAGCTTAGAAACTTGACTGACCCTCAGTCAGATCAACATTTGCATTTAGTCGGTAATGAAAATAAATTATAACTTAATAAACGTTGGAATATTTTGGAATATGATCTTAAGTGATAAATGTTATTTCAGAGGCTCTAAAGGGCATGGAGAAGGTGGCAGAGCATATAAACGAAATGCAAAGGATCCATGAAGAGTACGGTGCCATTTTTGACCATCTGTACCGACAACATCAGAAGTCGTGTAAACAGGTAGGCATGTTATTGATATTAGATTAAATTTGTCGAAATTTTAACATATTTTTTTCAATTTCAGCCTATTGATCTTAGTCCTGGCGATCTTCTATACTACGGAGGCGTGGAATGGTTGAACATTTCAGACTTCCTAGGGAAAATTAAAAAAGGACTGGAGCTGCATGCCATGTGCTTTGTTTTTAAGTCCGCAGTCGTTTTTCTGTGCAAGGAGCGAGTAAGGCAAAAAAAGAAACTCATGGTAGGTATTTTAAAAGGATCCGTTATCGGATTACACAATTTTCTTTCTCACGTTTTGCGTTGAATAATGGAGCATCCTTTCTCCTCAAATCGACCGCAACGCTTCGGAAGCGTGCCTTTTAGGACAAAAACAAAAACGAGGGCACGTAGAAAAATAAATAATTCATGAAAACCGATGTTTGGAGCGAACCTTGTGCTTTGTCTTTTCGAATGAAATTAATTCGGTGCCAATGCAACTCTTTCCGGATCTGATGATATTGCATTTCCTTCCCTTTCCCCTTTTTCACTTTCGAATTAGAAAAAATTGTATCCCAATATCCAGTTCACAAACCTGTTCCTTATCCAGCCGGACTTAACGATTGTTTATATGTCCGGTGATTAAATCAACAGGAAAAAAAATCGTAAAAATCTTCTATTTCGGCCCTTTATGTTTATTTAACAATAAGAGAACCCTTATGGGTTTTAGCGGTCATAATTGACCGCTAAATATTTAATTATTTAACTATTGCATTATTCATTTAATTATGGCAACTAATTATACTTTTTTGAGCGGGATTCGAACGGATGTATTTATATACTAAAAAGTAAAATGAAATTTTTACCAAGTTTTAACGATTAATTTCATTAATTTTAATCAAAATACATTACTATTTTAGAAAAGGTTTCAAACTGTTATATTGCCAGCCACAAATATATATCTGAAAGCAAAGGTTTTTTTTTAGTATGTATATAAATTAATAATTTTATTAATTCCAGAGTGTGGCCAGCAAAGGCAAAGAAAACGAAGTAGAGATAATCCGTTATCAAGTATTAATACCGGTAACTGAAGTGCAAGTAAGGGCAAGTTCAGCAAAAGATATGGATTCCCATTTCTTATGGGAGTTGATCCACTTGCGAAACCAATTGCAAAGAAGATCCGAAAAAGTCTACGTCTTATCGAACAGGTAAATTCCCTGATTACGACCCTTTGCACGCAAGTATTAATTATTTTGTTAATATTTCACAGCACTGGCGAGTTCAGGAATGCTTTCTTGAAAACAATCAGGCAAATAATAAGGGAATCAGTTAGGAATATGAGCATCCCGCAAACGAAGCCGGCGACCGGCTTACCTCATCCTCAATTTTCGGGTACTGCTACTTTAGGCAGACAAACTCAAAGTAAATTGGCCAGGTCGAACATAAAGGTGGTAGACTCACGATTCGTGTTTGTTTCAGGCCAAAAGGGCACGACCGCTTCAACGTCTGGGTCGAACGACAACCAAAACACGACTAAAAGCGGTGCTGTGATACAGGGATCCCAGACGTTGGGCAAAGCCAAGAAACCGCCGAAAGGGCCGCAGAGACATTCAGCCGGCAACATAGATTATGACAATCTCACTGACAGCAGGGAGAGTTCGATTGAAGGACCACATCCTCCTTCGTCGTCCTTCCGAGGCCGAAGCAAAACCGTATCAGACGCTACAGGTACTTCTTGAAAAACGTATATTTTAATTCAACCGGTTATGTCGAAATTATCCCATTTCATGATCAAAAAAAAACTCTGAACGTCATAATGATCAATAAACGATAAATAATAAAATCAATATACATTTTTAGTTTATAGATAGATAATTGTATTCTATAGTCGGTCATGCTTGGACGATTATAATTGATTAAGGAATAATTCGTTTATTTAAATTTTAAATGAAATATTTTTAGGTAGAGATTAAATTTTCAGATGGATTAAATAATTTCCATTGATTTAATAATGTAATTATGGCCAGCCATTGGTGTTTTTATGGGAAATCACAGATTAGCTTTATATATAGGGTTAGCCATGAACAGAGGTCAATACTACCTGTCAAATTAGTCTAAAAAAGCCCAATTGTTCAGTCTGATTCTCAATTGTAATCGAGATATTTTACTTTCGAGGTTAATTCAACTTATCACAGTTCTATTCCATAAAGTCTCTCGTATCTTATAAAATTGTATTCCAACCGTAAATCTGATTTCACCGATGGAAATTCTATTAGATTTATTTGTTTTGGTATATACCACAAGCAAACCAAATACAAAATCACTTAGGACCCGATGAAACTTGTAAAAAGATATGGCGTTTACAGAATAGTTGCCTTTACTACACTTGTTACCAATGTAAAAGTTAACGTTTAATAGCTAAAATTTTTATTTTTCGTTTAAAAATAAAATCAAAATATTAGTATTCAAGATTTGAAAACTCCCAGTAGAAATAATTCAAGTAACAAAAACTAAAAACAAAGACTGTGGAACAAAATTGTACATATGGAAAAATAAGTATCCTCTAAAAGTAAGCGATTTTAGGCTTGCCTTTTGCAAGAAGGTGGATATTGTGAAGTGTAATTTTTTGAAGTTTTTTGTTTTTTCAAGGTTACGATTTAAAAATCACTCCCATAGGTACCAATGTTCTATTGGTATAATCAAATTTTCTGTAAAATAAACATGGTGACATGCGCGGAATTTAATGGAAAAAAGTTATACAAGGTTAAGGTAACCTGAAAAATGAAATACCTCGATTACGATGTAGAATCAAATTTGGACTACGGCGATTTTTTGGCCCAATTTGATGTGTAGGAAAACGTTCTGAAGTATTGGCGTCTGTTCATCTTGTTAATAGTTGGATGCAAATGTCTTTGCGTGCTAACGATTTCGTTTAGCTCGAATTAGAAAGATGACTAACTGACTAACTCTACGTTTAAAAATTGTTAACAATTTTTTACTTTCTGCATTCACGTTGGTAACAATAAATCAGAGTATATGTAATGTATGAGTAAAACTGTAATTTGATCCTTACCGAGTATGCCTAACCACTCTGGATCGGTTTGTCAGGCACTTTTCGGCATTTCACCGTCTACAGTGTGTATGAACGGAGAAATCTCAAATTTTTAACATTTGTAGGAAATTAAAAGAGTTAAAATTTAAAGTCGATCATTTCCTTTTATTGATTTTATTTATATATAATCTGGAAATTTCGTCTTCCTATTGCCCTCTTGTCCAGACTGATATTTATCAGCCAGCCGTTCCATGCTTCTGGTTCCTCTTAGTCGATCATGGCTGACCCTTGAACAAAGAGATAATTCTTCTGATGAACGATTCTTGAGATTTTTACGAGATTTTTATTTTTATTTCCTTCCTGAACACTCGTTAAACACCTTTTTTTAATCGTTCGGAGAACTGTTTCCCATCAGTTAACAGATTATCATATATTACCTTTGTTTACTTGTTGCTTAACGGTACGTACATAGTGATAAAAAAAATTCCTATACATTCCTGCTTATAAGAACATCTAATTACATCTATTTTAGTCCTAAATAAAATGTATTTAAACAGGATAGGTTGAACCTTAATTTTTTGAGGACCTATTCTTCTGAAATGATAGATTTCTCACGGCAATAAATCTAGCAAGCGTTTTCCCTCATTTTAAAACGCATTATGCTAGATTTACAGCAAATCATTCCTTCTCATCTCAATTTTATGTGCCCGTCCTCGGCATTCCTCGATTCGATATTGGTTTTTAACATGATATGCACTGCTTGAGAGAACGAAGAGTAATCTGGCGCATTGTTAGACATGAGCCTAGTTATTGACAGGGACTGGTATACGAGAGGCCCCTTCAAACTAAAGCTTTTTACCAACCTCGTATTGTTCAAAGAAAAGCATGGCTATGATTTTCAGGGCGGTAATGATAGACACACTGAAGGTGGCGAAATGCCACAACGCGTCTGACAGACCAGCCCAGAGGGCATTGGCAGGCCAAATATTTCTGTAACGCTCAAATTGCAGGTCAAATTGAAAATAACTAAAGGAAATATCACAATTTTTTTATTGTTGTTTTACATAACAAGTAAAACAGCCAGAAGAGTTGCGAGACATTTTTGCTAGGATTTTAATTTTTTATGTTCAACTAGCCTCGTTGTGTGTTTTTATTCGGTGGTTCAGGCTTCCACCGGGTTTAGTTAGGGTTGGAATGGTTAGGGATGGCGAGTAATTGTCAAATTACGGATAAATGTTCAAAATATGATAGTATATTTTATTTAATATTGTTTTATGCAATTAAAATATATGATTATATATCTTAGTTATTAGTGCACTTACAACAAATTATATTACATTTACGAACATATAGCTTTAATTATATAGTAAAATTTTTTATTTTTTATTATTTTGTAAAGTTTAGGCAAATCGTGACATGGTTCGAATTGTTGTAAATAAAGTAAACACTGAGATATGATTGTCAAAATAATACAACAAAGTACGAAAACAAACAAAAATACAGCAATATAATTTGTTAAGAGGGCGAGAAGGTCTAAAATTTTTGATTAGTTTGGGCGTTTCCTGTTATTATTATCCGCCTATCCAAATTATTTTGCCTATCAGAAGAGTTTTAGTTTCTTGTCTTATTAAGTGATGGGACTGAACCCGACCCATCACTTAAGAAAGGAAACGGCCAATCTACCATTAAATTTCTTAATACAAATAGAGACTTTGTGGAAGCGGAAGAGGTATTAAGTGCTAATTCCATCCTTATATCCACCTCGAACTATATAGGTCTATTGTGAAATACCTATGGCGATACATTGAGAAGCGCGCTTTTTTCCAGGTGTTTTAAATTTTTCTTTCTCAAGCCATTTTACGTACATTTTTTAAATTACATTTTTGAGGATAAATAATAAAAACCAGTTCGATGCTTTCCCATTTTCCTTCAAGGTAACCTAGTTGTGTTTTCCTAGGACCATTTAGGCATTCGCAGACTAGTAGTTAGAGCCTAATACGTATGTATTTAGTGCCTGTAAGGTGTCTGACAGTAGAAAAACACGTAGATCCGTGCTTCTTTCATTTTCTTCTTTATCAATTCCTGAGTGGACTTCAACCTGGGAGAGTTGCAACCATAAAAAAGGGTTGCCAAAGTGTAATTCGGTCCTTTAAATATCCATTTTAATTGTTACTGTCTTGGCCGTGTCGTTAAAATCTATTATTTCCTCCTTAGTCGCACTTATCCTTAGTATTTAAGTACTAAAATGGCCTGACCATTAGACTTTAAGCTTCTTGTATGACAGGAATTGATTTATTTTATTATAACTATTTTAATGAGTCAATTTAAATTTCAGATGCTGTAAACGAGAAAGGTAGACACGAATGTGACCCCGGAACGAAATCGGAAGGGGAGGAAGAATTCATGGGGGCAGGGTGTAGTAAGGGTCGTCAGCAGGCGGGTTCCGGCTTAGGAAGGACGCCGAACCACTTGACTCTGAGTACGACGTCGACTCTTTCTGCAGGTTCGACGGGATCACAAGCGAGGCTTATACAGTCTTCCCAGCAGCCTTCCAACTACCAGCCTCCGGCAGCGTCCGACTTAGGTAACATCTGCGCCCACTGCCTTCAGCCAAGACTGTCAAAATGACATTCGCTCGAGATGAGCTTTTAGTCTGACACAGAGACTACGCTCATCTGAGAAACAATAAGACAATTAGCTAAGACACAAGTAAAAGAGAGAATGCAAAGGGAGAAAATCCCAGGACTGCTCGACTCGCACCCCCATGGACAGTTTAAATGTCTTTTGGTTTCCCACAACTGACGGGCATGTAAAACTAAATTCCTCCCTCGATGTTTCAAAATGCAAATCACTTTCTTATTAAGCACCGCAAATCCTCTTCTCTGTTCACCCCTTTATTGTATTGACAAGGAAACTGAAAAACGAAAATTTTATTTTTTTAGGCTCGCCAGTTTGGAAACCAAGAGACATTACTGAGGCGTCCACGTTGCCGAGGAAGAGCAAGCCGTCTGCTCAAGTGGAGAACAACACGAGGACCCTCGGACGACAGAAGAGGTCGGATCAGCATTCCTTGCAGAATCAGCACCGCTAATGGGAGCAGCGGAATCAGCTCAAATTTAAAATTTAAAACATTTATAACGGCACGGCCGGATGATTCTGCTCGATATGTACACTTGCCTAAGTCACAATTGGGATGGGGTAAAATTTATTTTTTATTAACATATTTATTTGCGCGAATGAGTTGTATGGTGAGTGGTAAAGAAATATCGAGAGTTTTTCCACAACTATAACTAAATCAAATTATAAAATATATATATATTTAACAAATCAAAGAAGAGATCTTTAATTGTAAAATTTCAATTGGTTAACTACTTTCCTATACGAGGAAACTTAGTACAGGAATACTATTAATTGTAGAAAAAGTATTTATTCGATTGTAAATAGAAAAATGTGAGCGAAATATATATATAAATATAAATATAAAGAGAAAATATATATATACAAACAATTTAATTAAAATGATATTAAAATTAAGTATTTAAAAAGGGTCTTAAGGCGTTCAAAAAATTAGAAAGTAAAACAATGGCTCACTTGTAATTAGAGTTTTATCATCAGTCAAAATATGTGGTATTGTTTTCAGAACGATCCATATTTAGGGGTTGTACAGCCAGTTGAACAGTTGTATCACTGAAAGTATATAATGTCAATGATACGAGTTAAAAAAAAAATTTAATGACGTGAATAGGCGTTAAGGGGGAACATTTATCCCCCTAGAAAGGGGCTCAAACATTTTAAGAATCAAACAATTTAAGAATTTAAAAAAAAATTGTGAGTGTGTGTCAAGAAGGATGTGCGCGTATGGTTTGGCTTATTATTTTCTTTGGAGTTTGTGAACAAAAATCGTTTTAAATTAACGAAAGAAATTTAATTCTGACGAGTTATAAAGAACGATATAGATACGCAAACTTAAATTCATATTCACAGAAAATGCCTATCTCGTCGATAAAATCACGTGATAAAACTATAGAATATTTAAAACAAAAAACTCCTTTTATTTTTCATGTACTGTATCGTTTTCTGTCCTTGTTTGCCCACCTCACACCTGTTAATGTTATTGTTTTTTAATGTTTTGAGAACGTTTTACAAAATGTAAAAAATACTTTTAAAAAATAAGATTTTCAAGGTGAAACCCTAACAAGACATGGGCACCTTTTAATACCAAATTATATCGTAATCGTTAGATTTACATTGTTCATTAGTCTGAAGTAAACTTTAGTCGTAAATTGGACCAGAATAAGTAGACGAAGCTTACGGGTCGACAAAAAAACAAAAAAACCCATAAATTTTAAACTATTCATTCTTCTCAAATATATTTTAAAACATTTTTCTCGTATATACATAACCTAATTCAGCAGGTGAGCGTTAAGCATTATTTTCTCAATTTATAATATCCATGTGTGTGAAAATCAGTGAATTTTAAAACAAAAACCACCTAAAGTTTTTCCACTCGCACAAGTTGACTATCTCCTTTTTCAAATGTCTTTAAACAAAACGTTAATATTAATTATTAATTTTACGTCAGTACGTACATAAAATAACACAAGTAACAACCTAGTATAACCTTTTAATATAATAAAAATGATTAAAATAATATGATATAATTACAACTTCCTAAGTTATAATACTACTTCCTGCTGTAAAAAGGTGAATCAATTTTTATTTTGGCACGATCTACAAGCCTCTAGTCCTAAATCTGGCTTTAACTTCGGGGAAGGGCACGGAAATTGTTCCTACTTAAATTTCCCAAGCTTAGGCTAAGATTTAATTCCAGACCCCCTGCAAAGTAAACGTAAATGGCACACTGGCCCCTTTTAAAAAGAGTTAAGCCTAATTAAACTTCAATAAAAACTTTAAAAAACAGAGTCAATTCTTCCCCGTTTCATTTCTTACTTTCACTTATATAAAAACAAATCTGCATCTCTCAGCATTTCAATCGGAAATGTGAGCCAGATTGGTTTTATTCGACTGGCCGAAACCGCCTCACCTGCAAAATCAGTATATTAGTTATAAATTTAATTAATGTTTTTGTCTTAAAATACGTAAAAAGTACAAAAGATTTATAAAATGGCATCTTCCAATCTGCCTGTGGTTTCCGTTCTGACTGCAAACCGAATGATGACTGCGCTGAAGTCATCAGCTCGAGGAAAATTGTAAATTTTCGAAATGTACATAATGTGGATTTTTAACCTTTGGTTTTCCGGGTGCTCAAATTTTTTAACGGAACACCGAGGCCCGGTTTATGTCAATTTAAATAAACGTAAATAAAGAAAATGTCAACAACATTAAAAAAATATTCATATATTAAAAAAATAAACGAGGCAAGTTTGACATTGGAGTTTTTAAAAGAGTGTGAAAGTTTGCGTGATGTTTGAATCCATGTCTGTAAAACAAAAACAAAAAAATGAACATGATAATCTATAAATAAATATATATATTATGTAATATATATGTGTGTGTATGTACACACACGCAATATTTAAGTGAGAATAATTAATAATTTTAAGTCGAAATATAAAATACAAAACAGAAAAGACGTATATTGGAATGACATAAACTTTTAAAATAATAATATAGGGGCGTGGAACCAACGCTGTCGATGGGAATTGATCTAGTCTAATTAAGTTTAGTTTTCCTGAGTTGACCGGACACAAAAATGATGGTAAAGAGAGAAACAAAAGTGACTAGTAAGAATCGAATCGGGAATCTGTGATAATTCTCGTGTTAATAAGTTACTTAAGTGTGATCGTCTCTTTTCTTTGTTTTCATTTATTTATCTGAATTGAGTTTTTCTATTTAATTTTTTATTTGCTGGTCAAAGCTGGGTGTTTCATGTGAAAGGGAAGGGAATAGGTATGGTCTGTATGACGATGTATTAGAAGTTTTTTAAAAAATTATTATTACATATTGAAAAATTTTAAGCCAAGAAATACACTTCAATACACAAAAATAGAATAGGTTGCATTTTCTCAAAATAATAATGTAAAAAAATATATTGAAGTGTCTAAATAAGAAGAAATATAATAATAGATTATAATAATGTATTTCTAGACGGGTTCGAGATAGCTTCCCATGTAGTATGTACGTACTATTCGATCTAGTTGAAAGCATAAGATTCACCTTGGGGAGCCTTTTCGCCTTCCGTCTATACAATGTACGAATGAATTTAAAAAACAATTGTAAATACAATGATATGCGGGAGTCGATCCACTTGGAAGTTAAGCTTTAATAAATCCAGATTGCAATTTAATAAAATGTTTACTGATGAGAAGGGACAACAAAAACCTTTTAACATTTCAATAGTAATAATAATAATATTGTCAAAATGGTCATTTTTGTTCTTGGATAGAGATTTTAAACATGGGAGAACTGATATGTATTGATGTGAATAAAGTAAAGGCAATGTTCTGTTTCATTCTGTGTGGTTTATTTTTGTACAACTTCCTTTTCCTTTTCTTACCTTTCACAAATTAAAACCTTAAATTACTGATTTATATAAGCTGAAATCTGCAGCAAACAAATCTTGTAATTTCGAATAAATTACCGGCAGGGCTCGGCAATCCCCCACTTCGGGTGTGGGAAGTCTTGATCAGACCCGGTCTGTTTAGCCCCAAGTTGTGCTCTACGAGCTTACAGCTAGGTCATTTTAACCCATAACGCAAACCAAACCCATTCACACTGTCACTCTTTCTTTAATGCATTCTTTCCTGATTGGGGTGGTACAAAATTAATGCAGATTTTTGAAAATATGTTTTACTTTCGCAGGTGTTTGTCGTGTGAATAAAGCTAAATCCTCACATCTAATTTATGGAATAAAAAATAATTTTAATTATTACATAAAACATTTTAGTTCATATTGAATTTCATAAGAATGAGGACCTGCGAAATTAATTATATACGAATTTAAACGCACAGTGCAGCTTAAACCGCTCATAACAGTAATTCAGTTTGAGGAGAGGAAGCATGAGAGAATGAACGGTACAGCGGCGGTTTCAGAGATTTCGTCTTGAGATTTCGATCTCGAAGACAGAATAGGACTTTCGTTATGGACGACGACCGATTGAAAACGTTAATTGAAGAAACTTCACGTAAGACAACACGGGAAATTACGGAAGAACTTCATGTTGACATACTTCTCATCCGTTGTTTGCCATCTGCACCAAATTGATAAAGTAAAGAAGCTCGACAAGTGGGTACCGCACGAACCAAGAAATTTGCACGTCCCTTTTATGCACCCCCAAAGCGATCCATTTCTTCATCGAATCATCACGTATGGTGAGAAATGGATTCAGTACATTTCCCTAAACATCAAAATCTGCTCCCAAAAGTTTTGTAGTGACTTTTAGTTGATGTTGGGGTTGTTCACTATATAATCACCTGAATTATGGTGAAACCATCATAGAAGAGAAATAGTGCCAAGAAATTGACAAACTGCACTGGACACTGCAACGTCTCTGTCCAGCATTAGTAAACCGTAAGGGGCCGATTCTTCTTCACGATAACTCCAGGCCAAATGTAACAATGCCAATCCTGCGGAAACTTAAGGACTTAGGATATGAAACATTAATATTACGAAATGCCTTCCAACATTTTATTATGTTTATTGTCTAAGTAAAGATTTTTTGTCAGCGCAATAAAAGCGCTTATTACTACACATTGGCAAAGACGTATAGATTGTGATCGCCAATATTTTGATAAATTTTCTTTATTTTATAAAGATTAACAATAGTTTTAACTTTATTATTTTTGCACCAGCCCAAAACAAATCATACACTCAGTTAGGGTGGTGCATCATATATAAAGGTGCTCATATGATATAACTAGCATAATTGACGGTCGATGTGTATACTCATATTCCGCCAAAAGCCAGAAAACACAATGCACATTCACACCAATAAATATATTCACTACCAACACACTAGTGCACATAAAACAATACATACATCAGTTCGATAAGCAAAACACAATTACCATGCTCTCAAGCTCGGCGTTTTTTTAGAGTTACATTGTAGTTTATATGGTACTTTGGCAAAGATTTTCTGGAATATAATTGCTTCAATGTTGTTTTGAACTTCTTTGCATTATTTACATCACAATTCTTGTTTTCCCTTTTGATCTCCCTATTGTACGCTGTTAGGATTTTACTGTACTATTCAGTATTCCTCGTTTTTCTCGTCCTATTCCAAAGTTTTGCGTATGCGCTTTTAATAATGTTAGCTATTGTCATTTGCGCACTTTCTCCCAGTACCTCGGTGTATTTTTCCCAATTTGTGTTTCGGGGCTCCGACTTAAATTACATGTTTTATCCACTTGTGTTATTTCCATGGATACGTGTCGACTTGTCGACTCCTGGTCTTCAGTTAGTTACGATTGTCGGTTCAGAGCTTTTATTAATATACTATAAGTAGTGTATACTCGACTTAACCGGGTAGATTGTTTTTGTATGTTTACTGGTTTTTTCATTTTTTTTTTAATAAAGTCGTTTTAACGAGTCTATCTCCAACACATTTTAATAGAGAATTGTTAACCTCTACAAGTCATAATATTTGCTTGATTGTTCATGTGTTGATTTATATTTTAATTATAGGTAACTGACACGCAGGTATGAGGGCAAGTGCGATTCTAACAACTTTAGCATCTGCACAAGTTAAAATTCATAAATATTATGTAAGTAAGTCCGTGCGCGCCTCTTTCTAACTTCCTAATTAGACCTTTCGTTCTCGCCTTCACTTCCGGTGTCCGGGAATCTTATCGTCTGAAACTGTTTTTTAGCCTCTGACAAAAAAAAAAAAAGAGTCCATTACGGAAGTGTAATGGGTGGGTATTAAACTGCAATTTCCAAATGATATCCCTCTATTAAAATTATATCAATATCACTTGTAACTGTGTATTTAGAAAGTACGGTTTTACACACGAAAAACGGGCACGAATCAAGTTCGATCTTATCATTAATAAACGCGCCTGCAGCTATGAAAAAGGAAATAGCAACATCAAAAGAGAGAAAAAGAATGAATATCTTTGATTTCAAATAGCTTTTAAAAAAACCCGAATTGGGTCGTCTCAATAGGCAATTTTCCTGATTTATTATGGCACTGATTGCAGGGATTCCAGAGGACAAGAAATACTTTTGATGAATTTACAAAATGAGCAATAGCCTCTCTCTCCTGCTCATTTGAAAGAGAAAGTGAGAGTATAATCACTACTTGGATGACACCGAATGTTCAATCGGCAAACACCTAATATAAACAGGTTAATTAGGCGAAATGAATCAAACAACTATTGTGGATTTAATTAAAACAGCTGTTTGAATGCTTAGACTTAAAAATTATTTGTAATTTCTACATCACATTACATTTTTATTGACATCACTTTTCGCTTGTTTATTTAAGAATTTAAAAATAATTGCGATGAGTAAAAGCGTAAAAATGAAATATTTCGCTCCCTTACTGTTGGACCGTGTAAGATATTATATGACAATAATTTTAAATATAACAAAAATCCACCATAAATGATAATAACAAAATATATATGATTCGGTGATATTTTAATCACAAAAGCCCTTCTCCAAAATTGGGAATGAGCAACCTAAATCCTCAGCACAACTCAAGCATAATACAGTTCACTACTTGTGCCATACCTTTACATTATGTTGGATACATCAAATATCCTTGAACTACACGCTATCGGTTATGCTCTTGACGCAAACGAGCTTTTCTGCGGATCCAACATATCAATTATGCTTTTTCCTTTCGATCATACTTTGAATACGAGCGTGCATTTTTAATGACAGAGAGCGTTATCGTGGCCAGGATCGGAGGTTGGTTGGTCGATTTTGACATTCATCCCCTTTGAGCTCTGAAGATGATCTCAATAAAGATCGAAACGTTGGCACGATAAAGAAAATGTTTTTCTGAAACCTACCTTCTGAAACCGCATCTCACGATTTCTGAATATTTATAGTTATTAGTTTTTATTACTGCGATAAGTGCCCAAAATATCTATCTTTGGGGCTATGACTGCAAAGGAGCACATAAAATTGTACACAACACTGAAATCTTCAATTTACCTTTTGTAAATAATGGTTCTTCGCACAGAATTCAAATAATTCAGAATTATTAGCAAAAATTGAATCTACATACCTTACGAACCTTTACCCGCCTTTACGATTTCTATTGAAATCTTCTTGTAAACGTATTTTTTTAATCGTTCAATGGATTATTCTGTCGGGTCGGACATTGGAAAATTTTTATTATTGTGTTAATAGCTTTGTTTTTTTTAAATCATAATATCTCAAGCTTATAATTGTAAACTTTAAACGACGGAATGAGAAAACAAAAACATTTAATTTATTCGATAAAACCTGTTTCCACTGCGGAACTATTCACGGCGTCAGGCAAGATGTTATGTCCAAGTTCGAGTTCAACTTTACCCTCTCGTGTTATAATTTATTGGCATTATTGGAGTAAAAGGCTAATATTTTGTTATTTACAGTTTTTGACGGACTTTCTCACCGTGACCGAAACGAGTCTGGTTTTTAAACATATTCGAATCTCGGGGAATAAAAACGGGCCTTTGCGTCAAAATGACGACATTCGAGTTCGTTTTTTACACATGTTATAAAATAAAAGATGACAAGAATTGTGGAAATCGAGTCTCGATATCTTTCACCTGCACGTGAACTTTACCTTTTTCCGACTATCACCGCTTCCGGGCAGTGAACCACTTTCTTTCATAAACAAACCTTTCCAACTTAATATCATAACGCCTAACTTTTTCCCCATTTACTCAAAACATTCCTTACTCCTATGGCTTATTATAATTCCTAAATTATCCTATGGCTATCTAATCTGTTTGATAAAGGCGAAAACAGGCTGCCCAAACTAGACAGCCCACAAATATTTGCCAACCAATTTATCACAGGGACAATGAAAACAATTCCCTCAATTCCACAAGAACACCTATCTCCACTGAAAATATTTGTGTGGTGATTAGTGAGTCAGCCTATGATTATTCGGAAATCGTTAGGTGCGGTCTGGTGTGACAGGTTTCAGAAAAACATTCGCTTTATCGAGCCAATGTTTCGATCTTTATTGAGATCATCTTCAGCGCTTCGGATTTACAAACATTGTTTACATTTAACAAATACATATAGTGTAAAAAGGAAAAAAGAGAATTTACACAATGTATAAATTTTTTTTTTATATTCAATCAAAGTATTTCAACTCACTCAAAGTGTTTGTTTTCTGCGTCTTATGCCCCATTTCACGATTTCCGAATAATCATTGGAAATATTTATAAAAGGAGAAGCCAGGAAAAACAGCTTGGAGCTTTTTACCGTCGGTCAATTTATGAGAAACCCATTTGCTCAGTTCCACGTTCTCATGTCCATGGTTTCGGCGCTTGCGTTCGACACTAAAGCTCCCGACATGTCTGATTCAAAACACGTTCCACAGCTTCCATCAATCTGTCGTCATTAAAGACCGAAGACCTACCGGAACGTGGTTCATCTTACCTCTTTCCCAGAAACAATCTTTTTTTCTGTAACCGACAGTGTCATAACAGCCTCCAATTCACCATACGGGCCTGATGGGGTCTGGATACTCCGCCAACAGTCATTTTCCTTATTAAACAACTATATACCCACACAAACAAATATTTATACATACACACTGTACAGCTTTACAATGATAATAATATATCTTATATTTGCAATTATTGCAGATGAGGATCCAACAGCACACTCATTTACGGTGTTAAAACAATAACAAAAAACGACGAATTTTCTGGCTACCTTAAAAATTAGCTACTATTTGTATTCCCCTGTCCTAGAGAATTATGTTGAAACTTTTTATTTCAGAAGAAATTAGATATAACATTAACGTTTACAGGTCTCAGAGTTTTACCAAAAAGCTACTCCTTTAAATAATAGGGGGAACAGAAATTAAATCCCCCTGTAGTATTGTGTTTGTTTAATTTTCAGTAAAATAGTTAATAAGACTAAAGAATAAAGGAGCGTTCTAAAGATTCAACTTTTGTTGTTCAACTAACGTTGAACGAAATCTTTCGTGAAAACCTTCTTCTAGAAAGAGTTAACCATCTTTTTGGGAGATCAGCTGACGTTTGAACACTCAAACTTCCATTCAAATTATGACAAACAGGACTTGAAACATGTGACCATCCCAGTTGAGCGTACTTGGTCAGTTTTACACTACACGATTTTTTTATTTTTGCTCTTGTTTTGCCCGTTAAAATACAAATATGTTCACAACTAAACATGGCATAAAGTTATTATTATCATTGTGCATTACTGTCTTTGGATTTGCGGAATTGATTATTGGAAAATAAAAATAACTTTTGCCTCTTTGGCACAAAGGTTGTTAAAACATTTAAAAATTAATCATATGCACTACTCCTTTGGAACGTTCAACATATATATTAAAAATACATATTAATGAAAAAGTGCTTTAATTCTATTTTCAAAGACGAAAATTGTGGGATATATTATTGCAAAATTATCATGTTTACCTTTCGCCTGGTATTGCCAGGCATTCCTACGCGGCGGCCTTAGCACAAAAGGTGCCTACTTTTCAGATTTATGAACCCTAAGAACTAATGATGATGGGAGCTGATAAGTATAAATAAATATTCGAGAGAAAATTAAATTCTATCGTAAAACAAATTATCAGATTTATTACCGATGGGTATAAAAACAGAACGAGGTCGGTTAGCAAATCGATAGTTAATACATTTTTAGTGAACGTGTGTAAAAAAAAATAATTAAGTCACTTTCAACTTTTGTTGATCAACTTAAGTTGAAAAGTGAGAAGTAAAGTAAAAAAGTGAAAAGTAAGAGAGGAAGTGGAAAGGTCTTACTTCAGATAATCTCTTTCACCTTTGCCTGCCTTGACCATACTGAGCCTATAAGAACTTGCCTCTTGTTGGTTTGTTTGTTCTTTTTCCCCGTCCTCCCTCCCTTTCAAAGCCTGAATTCTCTTGGATTTCATACTTGAAATACTAGGCCAAGGAATATTTCTTTAGAAATAAACTATCAATTTTATTACTTATATATTTAGCGGCGTATTTAGCCGAAGGTCGAGGGTTCGAATCCCGCTCGTAACACTATCTTTTTCATCAGAATCAAGTTCTTAAATAAAAACAAAAATTAACATAAATTTTACTTATTATAACCATTATATTTAGTGGTCTATCCACCAAATTACTTCTTTCTATTAATTAATGTTTTACGTAAGATTTTGGTTCAAATGAAAAAGCTTTGCGAAGCACGAGCAGGATTCGGACACCAAATAAATTTGACATTGGTTTAAATTTGGTTTTTAAATTCCTTTGTCGTGTAGGCACTCCAGTGGTTTAACTTTAAAAAAGCCTAAAGGTTATTACAATTTTTAATTAGTACCATATTTTTAATTTAATTTTATTAAATAAGAGCTGTTTGTAAGCAATAGGTTGAAAAATAGGTGAAGGACAAGTCAAGCCAACAACCCTTCACTCGTTAACCTATCTATGCTGACATATTTTTCTTACATTGCCAATGATTTCAAGAAGATTTAAATATTAAATCTAAAATTTTCATGAATGTTTATTAATATTAATATTATTTTAAAGGTAGAAATAATAACGAAGTCCTTTCTAATGTGATGTGGCCAAAATTGGCAAGGATTCCAGAAACCGAGACAGACATTGTGATTTAAAAAAATCAATCGGAAACGCATTACAATCTCCGATCCTTACCGATCTCAGGAAATGATCTGAAATCGGATATTATGTAAGAGTTTTATTGTTACATACTTGACGGGCCTTTCTCCGGGGCCACCTCTCTAGGATGTACATGAACCTAACTGCCACGCCCTAGCTTCCGCCGTTCCCCGTTGGTCTGAAAGTGTTTATTTTATAAATGCCCCTACTTACTTAAAAGATTTTCGGAAAGAATATTTTTTAAAAAATCAATCGAATTTAAAACATTAAAATCATAACATTAATTTTAATAGAAAAGATACCCTACGTTTCCTATTGCTTGTGACTAGTTAAACATGCTTGCCTAATTAATTGGATTCCGGCGTATAATTAGTCACACTGCGCTGGGCATTTTCAATTGCATAGGAAATCATAGAGCACGGAGAACGATGAGAATCGTTATCGGAGACGCTCCTGTTATGAGCTGATTGCACAATTCTCTGGCATGTTAAGGATGCCTTCTGGCTAAATAACTTAACAATGAGCCTTGTGAGAAGAAAGTTAGGTAAGTTAAAATTGTGTTTTTATCTAGATCGAGAAAAGGAATGATCTCTTCAAAGGCAAAATTTGTTCCTTCTGCGACATGATTGCATATCTCAACATTATCAGTATACCAGTCATCTAAATAATAATTCTAGTATTGAGAAATAACTAAGAATACTAAGTAGTAAAAATACTAAGAATAACTTGATTGATGACATTCAATCATTGACCAATGTCTGAATTTTCCTCCAGGGTATTTTTCATTTAAGATATCACACTGCCTTTTTTATTGTTATTATTCAACTTCCGATGCCCCTGTTTTTGAACGAAAGACGTCTTGAAAGTTCACTGTCGCAGACGAGGATAAAGCAGACGCGAGATGTAATTGCAGATGGCTTTCACTGCCCAGCACTACCCTTTCTAACTTCAATCTAATTTTAATCTTCCGGTAAAGGTTCCGGTCATACTAACACTGTCAATTTCTCCTTGGGAAAAATCAATTTCAATATTTTAAAAGTAGAAATCAGAAATTTAACCTTTTTCACAACAAAAATTCGAATTATTTGGTCAACAGCGCAGATTAAATGCCAACGGACTTAAAATACAAATCCCACTTTCCATTAATTTGGTGAAAAATGAGGAAAACTTTTATACTTTTTATATCTAAAATTTAGTTTAAATAATAAATATCTTAATTTGTTGGGGTCGTGAGGAGTGGTCAAAAATGATTTTTATTCAGTTCGTCTTCGGGGCATAAAGTGTGTTGCTATTCTTTTGGTGTGACATCGGTTTTGAATGAAATTGTGGTGTCACATATAACCAACATGACGTCACAAGAATTGCACCGCACTGAAGATGGCCCGAATAAAGATCGAAACGTCAGCAAAAAATGAAAAAGGTTGTTTTCTAAACTACACCATTTTGGAGCGCTCCTCACAATTCGAACAATTTATTAAAACCGGTTACTACAAAAACACTTTAAATTCATTAATGATTTTTGTAAATTCTTTTTTTTCCTGATTCCTATTCATCCACATTTATTGTTGATATTTTATTGAAGAACTCCAATTTTGAGTTAATTAATGCAATAACGCCTTTTCAGCTAACGATGTTTCGGCCTATGTCCCATTAGTTCTTGTATGCAATGTGAACCGTGCATTTCTACCAATAATTGCTAGTCATCATTTGTGAAAAGAATTTAATGTGTTAATTATTCTTTTTAAAAAACAATCAGCTAGAATCGCAAGTGGTACAAGTCATAAAATTTTTTTTTTTCATCTTTCTAGAACCCCTAATAAGAGAGAATTTATTTACCACATGTTCTATAAGACATATTACATGTGTTTTACAAACATTGATATATTTGCGTACACTATTAGCATTTCACGTAGGCTTGAATTAACATTATTGCATCTTGAATAGGTTAAATTAAATCAAAGTTGAGGTTTTAATAAATGGAAAAAAATTCAAATGCATTAATTAATTCTAAAAATGTTAATAGCCAAGTTTTGTAACATGTTATATTGAGTTTATTGTCCTGGCCACCAAGAAGCCACCTAATTCATTTTTTTTTTCACCGCCACTCGGTTTTGAATAATTTTCAGGTGTAGAAAAACAATTTATTCCTTTTTATTTTTAGAAATCAGACATATCGTAATAAATAAAAACAAATTAATCGTTTTACTTCTATGGTCAGAGCTTTCGCAAAGTCCCGTACTTTAAATTAGCTCTCTTGAAAACGTAGGTATTTTCGACTTATGCCAGATGAGATCACACAGAAGGGAGAGAGAGAGGGAAAGAGAGAGAGTATTACATTTTTTTTTTTTTTTTTTTTTTTGCTGGGGCTTCCAACATCTTTGTCATTTCAGCCCCATACTTAGTCTATATATTGGGTTGTCCGGAAAATAATGCAGGATTTTAAGTTTTCATTAAAAAAAATCTATATAAAATATTCTGTTTACGTTTACAGGATTACTCATTTGTATGAATGTCAACACTTATTAATCCTCTTCCAAATGATATTGTTTGTTTACCTCTGTAGCATTCCGCTACTTGGAAATAATTCAGTCATCCTTATAATGTCAAAGCGAGAATTTCGTACGATTTTCTTTTACGAGTTTAAACTCGGCCGAAGCGGAGCCCAAACGGCTAGAAACATTAACCAAGTCTGGGGCGAGGGTTGTGTTAATGAGTGCACTGTGCAAAGGTGGTTTAAAAAATTTCGGGAGGGAGATTTCAGCCTTGAAGATGAAGAAGGTCGTGGAAGGCCTTCCTCTCTTAATGATGATGTTCTGCGATCAGTGGTGGAAGAAAACCCCAAAACAACTGTTCGAGAACTTGCAGAGCAACTCAAAGTCAGTAAAACGACCGTCGCTGACCACCTCAAGGCGATTGGAAAAGTGAAAAAAAAAAGGTAATGGTTACGGTATGGTGGGCTTCATTTGGTTTAATACACTACAGCTTCTTAAATCCTGGCGAAACCATCAATGCTGAATCATACTGTAACCAAATTAATACCATGCATCAGAAATTGGCAGTAATGAAGCCCTCTTTGGTCAATCGGAAAGGGCCCATTTTGTTGCATGACAACGCTCGACCACATGTGTCACGTGTAACGTCACAAAAATTACCCACCCTACTCTCCGGACCTCTCGCCTACTGACTACCATTTTTTTAGACACCTGGACCACTACTTACAACACATAATATTCAAAAATCAAACGGAACTGGAAAATGCATTTATTGACTTTATCAATTCTAAAAATTCTGAATTCTACTCAGACGGAATTAATAAGTTACCAACACGTTGGGAGAAATGTATTGAGAGTATGGGAAATTATTTTGATTAAAGAACAATGCTTTAAAGTAACTAGTTTCTTTTTTTTTTTTAATACCAAAATCCTGCATTATTTTCCGGACAACCCAATACTATACCCGTTCAGACAAATACATCATTCATACAAATAAATACGTTCATACAGTACACTCATTCCGTTTGGTTGGTGGAGTACTTGATATTCCTCCACCGACCTACAATTAAATTAAGCTAGATGGGGTCTATGAGGTACTTTTATTAATATTCCGCCAGCGACCCCGCAAACACACTCACTCGCTTTCATCGTTCGAGGGGCGATGGTGACGTTCTATTCACACTCACCCCTAGCCATTCGCGCCAATAAATACATGCACACAGACAAAACACAAAGACACATAACACATAAGATATGCTATATACAATGAGAAACCCCAATTCCCCTAGAAAGCGGAACAGGGGACTCAGAAAATCGCTACTGTGCTCGAGGACTCTTCTTAAATCCGGCGGCATACCTGCACGTTCTCTGTAAGGAGCCAAGGCATGACACGCCTCTATTATGTGGGACACATCGAGCAGCACTTATTTTGTATATATTGTATTAATAATTGTAGATAGTAGAGCAAGATGAATGCAACATTTGGAAATATAGAGAGATCGGTAGATAAATAGATGGCTAGGTAAAAAGGAGACGTTTGATGTCGATAAATCGACAGTTAAATGTATAGCCAAAGAGTTGCAACTATTTCATTTGCAATAAGAATGCAATAATTTAGTAGGAATAATAGGATAATATAAAGCTAGACAGTGACAAAGATGGATGGGTAATAGTTCCAAAAATTGATAGATTGGCACTTACGAAGTAAAAGTATAAAAACGTAGATCGATAGATAGTTATGTTGATATTTAACCAATTGGTGAATATTTAGGTCAATGTGGTCATATGGATAGATCGATAGTTATATGAATAGATCGGCCTCCTCCAGACATCGATGACGTGATAGTTTAAAAAAATTGGTAGAATAGAAGAATGTTAAAAGGAAAACGTACGTATGTGTCATGAATAGATAGATCGATGCGTAGATCGAAAGTACGGGGTAGTTTGGTACCTATTAAAAACTATGGTAGGGTATATGAACAGATCAAATTTTCTTCAGACTGTTAGGTAGATTGATAATAAGTGCACAATAAATTAGTAACTAGTTGACATTAAGCTAGGAAGAGCCATAACTGGGCCGACAAATAGATTGATATGTAAATACGTGGTAGATAAAGATATGTCAACTGAAGGTACGAGTAAAGGTAATAGTGTGTGTGCGCGTGGGGAGGAGTTAAGAAGAGGGAGAATTGATACTTGTTTTTAATCCAAAGTCTAATCTATCAATAGTTTATTGTATATATTAATGTTTTTAGAAAATTTCTTTCTCTATTTAAATTAAGCAATTTAACCTACAGAAGAAGAACCGTATCGAATATCATGGCGAGATGATGTAAGACGTCGCTGTCGGAAAATAAGCACGGAATTCTAACATAATTTCACGATATTGCTATCCGAGATACAGCCGTGGCCTAACCACCGTGAAATTACCCGGTACCGCTTCGAGATTGCCGCAAAATCTAATGAGAATCAAGTCCGGGCGGCCTGTTAGAAATGAAAAATATTTTGAGGCATCAATCCAAAGCAGGATGAAGTTGTTCCGATCGAACTGAACAGAATGATGAATTTTGAACTTTCTAATTTTTCTGAAGGTTGTTTAAAAATACGGCCAAGTTGTATGTTTTTGATTACATGATTTTCTACAGCCAAGAAATCGTCAATCACGAAAAATAAAAATATACGAAATTGTTCTTAATAGAAAGCCAATTTTACATTCTTTTTCTTTCTTTACTCCGTCATCATCTCTATTTCCTGATTGTTCAAAAATGTATATTGGCGATCTATTAATTTTTCCCGGGTTCGAATTAATTTGCGTACAAGTTCACAGAATATCGTAAGTAGAGTTTGCTATAGACCAGAAGCGATTTACCAGACTCTTCTACATTATTTTTATCTTCCTTTTCCATTTCCTGTTTTATTACTCCTAGTAGTCTGTATGTGTACATTGATCCCTTCATAATGATCTGGCCAGACTTTTCACTTTAAATCTCTGCTTGTGTGACAGGTTTAATTCTTATTCTTTTACCTTTATTCAAATATTTCGCAATATGCGCTGCAAAAAAAAAGTATTTTAAAAAATGTAGGAAACGTTTGCTCCATATTAAAAACAATTTGACCGATAAATCCACTGTCATAAAACCTTTCACAAAATATACATTGATGAGTATGTGTGGTGTTTAGTGACCTTTAGCCATGAATTCACGTAGATTTAAAAAAAAATTCTTTATCATGCCAACGACACAAGAATGACATATCTACACGGAAAACAAACACCTGAAGATGAGCTCAATAAAGATCGAAACGTTGGCACGATTAAAAAAAATGTTTTTGTAAAGCCTACGTCACACCAGACCGCATCTCACGATCTCCAAATAATCATTGATGAATATATTGTTATTTGCAATAGTTAAGTTCCTATTCGTATGTTTTCAAGTGGAGATCAAAACATTTCCTTTAATGAGAAACTGAGCAAAACAAAAATTGTCGTAGTTCGGAGTTTTTCATGCTGTTTAGACACCGGAGGTTCAGATCCCGTCTTCTCCTCACTACTTTAACCTGTAATTATGTCATGTTTGGAAGCCAATTAGAATATTAAGGAGACTACATAACAGACTTTCTGATGTATGAGGAAGATTTCTCAGTAAACAAATATTATGAAAAGTAATACGCCCTTATACCAGCCATTTTCAATAACTGTGTGAGTATACTGAGAGAAAAACTCAGCTATGAAGAGGTAGAAACATCGGAATAAATGTGAGTGCACACCGTTAGCTCGAAACGGTGCAGTTATAGTAAAGCCAAAAATATAAGCAAACAGGTACCCCGGAAAATGCTAATCTACCTTAGGGTGAACTTTCTGGTGTTTATAAATAAAGAATTGTCAATTCCTGATTAGATCTTTAGTTCTCATTGAAATATACGGAAACCTCGGTTACTAACGACTCCGAGAAAACAAACTTTATAATATAAATATAATAATATAATATAATAAAATGACATTTAACAACATTTTAGACAAATACAAAAATATGGTTAGATTGATGAGTAGCACACCATAAGTCCGATTGTCTCAGACCTAAAATGACACGATCAGATCAGTTCAATTTTCATCGGCCCAGATAGTTGTAAGTGTAACTTTCTCCGGAGTATAATACAAATTGCAATCTACCTGCCTCCGCAAAAGGACCGTCTGGTCCACCGACCAATTTGGATTTTACGTCCGTAATTTGGAACATTTGAAACCACTAAACGACTACATGTTCGATTTTTCTAATACACTTCAAACGCTCTGACAAGCCTGTAGAAAAAATATACATAGCACGCTTTAAAGTTAACATATTATCTTATGTTTAAAAATAGTATCTTTCATGAATTTCGGCTATTAATATAATTGACTTTATATAATTCTCCTTGTCAAAAACGGCTTGTACACACTCAGCCAGACCAACCTCAACTTCTTCATAAAACAATAGATTTCCATTAATACCCGTTGATGTTAGACTTGGATAAATTGCCACTTGTTACGCCATTTGTGAATACGACTCATATTCTGTAGCTTATGCGCAACACCCGGAAAAAATTTCGAACCTGGTTATAAACTTAAAAATTGCCCTGCATTATAATTCTACTTCATTTATCTTATCTAGATCCTTCTGACACGGAAGACTCGGATATAAGTGCAGGCTTTCTTTCTTTAAACCAATTAAGAGATTATTTCATTATATTAAATGTTATTAAATATTATTAGTATAATGTAGATCAAAAGCCAGCCACTAACATTACCAAAATCCTAAGCAGAATAAATATAGAACATAAATATATCAATTTTTTATACGCTTCATCTAAAAATAAATTGGAATATTAAGAGTAGGCATCTCTTGTAGCAGGTTTCAATGTCATAACAAACTTCTAGAAAATGAAATGCCTAATTTTTAAAAAATCGTTCTCCTCTGTACAATACACAGTTTACATAATATTTAAAAAACAAAACCTTTTTGGTCCATTTGTTATGTTAGCCCCGCCCTAACTTCGTTTCTAAGTTCCCACGTTTCCTACTAATTTCACAGCAATCATAGCCGCTTCCTTATTGAAGAAAGAAATTTTTTTTATAAGTAGTCATGAGATGTTCATTAATGTGTTTGTATAATAGTTTCTTAATTCATCATTCTGAGTGAAACGCAATCATTTTCTTACATTGTTTCCTCACCAGAGTATCAAGCGTCTATGGCTTTTAATTCATTTAGAATCAAGCGTTTATTTCAATCCGTTTGGATTATTTTTCATAAGTCTGGGCAGAATTTTAATCATCCCGTAACCTTATATTATGGTAATATCACCGTCGAGTCTACAAAATCAACTTTTATACATATGAAATCTTCTTTTTTGCGACTTTCTTTTCTGGCGTTCTCTCCCGGTTTTATTCATACAGATTTGTCTAATTAATCTCGTACTACCAAGAAACTGCGAGGTTGCAGTTACGAATTTCACGATTTTTGGGTTCACTCTGCCTACGACAATTTGGAATGTACATTGATACTTAGTAAAACAATCAAATTACGAAAATGGTTCGTAAACGACTTAAGAATTTGCAATGTAGGGACTCAACTATAACTTTCGCCAAATCGTATTATAACTCCACCAAAATATTTAAAAGCATTCACAAAATTCGAATATTGCGCATTATAATATTATACAACGTTATTTTACAGATTAAGGATTACTTTTGAATATTAGATATGTTACAATTGTAAATATGATATATGCTTAATTTTGTTTCAAATTATGAATTTTAATTAAGTTAATATTAGCTGAGCTAAAAAAAAGTCAGCCTCATAGCGGGATTCGAACCCACGACCTCCGGCTAAATACGCCGCTGCTCGACCATTTGTTAATCTCTACCTTACATAAAGATTAATTAATTGAAAAGAGTTAATTGGTCATTCCGATCTTGAACTATAATGGATTTCTTATAAATCTTTATAATTAAATAATTTTTATTACAACCCATGAATTTGTAACCTCGTTTAATCCGGTTTAAATTAAAATAACTATATTGTAATTAATATAGCCATAAAAATACGTACATCCTCCAAGAATCGTATTATACAGTAGTTCCAAAAATTATACACGTTCTCCTTCGCGACACTAACTTCATAACTACATCTTCTAGATTTTATTTAGTAAAATGTAGGTTAAAACTTTTTGAAAGATAAAACAAAACAATTTTCAAACAAACCAAGAAATTTATTTAATTAACCTTTTTAGTTATATATGTATATAAAATTTCAAAACACTTCGAACTGTGATGTGTAATTATTTGAAAGGTGTAATTAATTGAAGGTGACACTGTGAGGTGTAATTAATTGAAGCGAAAGCGTTTATTGCCCACCAAAAAAGTTGCTTGGATTGTTTATCAACCAATATGGGTTACAGAATTGAGTTAAATGCGATAAAATATGAAACGAGTGATAGAGAGAAAGAGAAAACGAGAAAGAGAGAGAGAGAGAGAGAGAGAGAGAGAGAGAGAGAGAGAGAGAGA
>CM077105.1:2130701-2225402 GCA_039619505.1 Cimex hemipterus | reverse complement strand
TATATATATTACGCAGGGCGGGCGACCAGGACCCGAGGGGTTAAAAGCCTGGGTTGGCCCGTACCCCATCCCTAAAAGGTGCGGGACCTGGTCGGCACACGAGTCCTGCATAAACCTATTGGGCTTATTAACAAACCCCAGGATTGTGGACCATTTTATCCTGGGGAATGTTTTAGTTATGTCCTCTCCTTCGAAAGTGTCGAATCTTTCCCTAGCATACCTATCGCATTCAGCTAGGTAGTGTCGAGCCGTTTCTTCTTTTGTCTCGCAGAAGCGGCAGAAGAGGTCTGGTAGGGTGCCCATTATGAAGAGGTGTCTTCTCAGGGGGCAATGGCCCGTTAGGATACCTATCAGCCTCCTAATTCTTTCCCTTGAAATTGGTGGAGGTGGGTGGATGGATACCAGGGACTGGAGGAGTCCCCCCCAGGAGCACTGCAGCTGTACAGCTTATTGTACTATACTCTGGCTCCATTTTTGGGGGAGGGCTCACAACACAAAGTGAACTTGAGCCCCGTTGTACCAGTGTTCTTCCATCGAAGAAACTCATTTTTGAATGGGGTTGGTACCAGGTTCAGGGACGCTGAGGTCCGGTCCCGCCCCTTCCATTGATGAGTGCCGTGTCAATTTCTTTTAATTGCCGCCACCGGTCCCCTTAGGCGTCCGAAAAATTCCGGAGGCGACGGTGGGGATCGAGCCCACGACCGCGAGGTGGATAAGACTTCGTGGTCGAGTGGATAAGACGTCAGACACTCGGCTACCGCGGCCCCCCCTCCCTTGAGATTTTTTTTAAAACTTAAAATTGCACTTAGTATTGAGGGTGTTGAGCGAGGTGTGGCACGTATTGATGACGGACGCCCCATCAGATATGCGGCTATTGCCATCGGAGTTTCCTTCGAAATTATTCACGGATTTTCGAGAAACTGGGTTCTACGACAGAAGGCCGGTTCTGGACGCTCAGCGTAACAGAACCACAGGATGACCGTTTTTTGACTTCGAGAATTTTGCGGAACCGTCACCTTACTGTTGTTCAAGCGATTCAACTCCAGGAAGTTCGTGGTGTCCGAATTTCTCAACACAATGCTCGAAGAAGATTGAATCAGTATGGACTGATGGCATTTCGCCCCGTAACGGGGCCAGAATCAATCAGAACACATAGATTTGCTTGCATTTGCTCGAGAACACAGCAATAAACGATTGGTCTGCTGTACGTTTTACAAATAACTGTACATTTGCTCTACGATCTGAGTGTGGAGAAGGCGAAATGAAAGGTACAAAGCCTGTGATTTTTCCGGGCCAACCTTTTCAATTGATGGTGTGGCCGGGAATTTCAATAGAGCGTCTCATAGAACGTCGTTGTTCGTGGAGGGGCCACTCGCTATGAGGATGAAATTTTGGAACATCATACGTTGCGTACCCTCGATGAAATCAGCGACAATCCTATTCTAATGTACGGTAATGCCACTCCATATGTCGTACAAACGTACCTTCAACAGCATAACATCAGGGTCTTAGCCTGGCCAACCCTTCTCCAGACTTGAACCCCAACATCGAACATTTAAGGGATAACCTCGAAAGACGAATAATTCACATCCATAAATCACATCCATCACTTCCTGATATACTCCACGATCTTGAAAGTGCTCTTCGTGAAGAATGGGCTACCTCCAGCAAAGTAACATTTCCAGACAGGTAGAAAGTATGCCGAGGCATCTTCGAGATGTAAATAAGTGTAGATATGGGGTATTGAAATGTTAATAAAAAATTTAAAACAAATTTTATTCGTCTTTCTTTTTAAATTGTTTTAACTTTTTTAAGCAATGAATCAATTATAAAACGTTAAAAAACGTAAATCTATACTATATACAAATCAATACTATATACAAATCTAGTTATATTTATATCTAGTTATAAAAGGGCGGAATTTTTTGCATGTCAGTATATATAAATCAGAAATCATAACTATTCTATTAATATCATTACTCTTCTGTTAATATATAATTATTATATATTATTCATTATATTAATAATAAAAAAATAATTACAATATGCATATAATATATTTAAATTTATGTAGAGATAAATCCTCTTCATCTTTTGACTGCGTAGGTTGGAACAATTTCGGTGAAATAGACCTCTTGTTTTTCTTACCCTTTTAAATGTTCTACTGATTACTTTAATTTTCAATCAGTCACCTCTTTTTTTACGAGGGTTCAAATCCATTCGAACACGGGACCTCCAGTGATGAGCTCTGTGTCAACGTCTTAAAGGTAGCGGCATCGACGTCCCACACTAAATGATCTCATTTTCATTGTATTCGTAGTAAACATAAAAGATCGTTTTGTATTTCAACTTTTCATATCAGCAACTTGTTTTCGGTTTCATCTGCAAACGTAATTATTCACGTTTACTGAATCCTTTTTATACAGAATGCACACACGTTTAGTCAGATGGGAGATGTTTGTACAAAAGGTTGTGCAAGCAAGTCTCATTTCTGTAAAAAGACAAATTTCGGTTTCCAAAAACTTATTAACTTAAACTATTAACTATCAGTGTATGTTGTTTAAAAAATATTTAATAGTGTTTTCTTTCTACTTGCTTAATTTAAATAAACACTGAAAGTAAGTTTCATAAGTTCCATGGATCTTTCTGAAAAAACGCATATTAAGCTAATTAGCGACTAGTAAATGTAATATAGACCATTTCGATCGGGCATCTCTACTAACAAGTAAAACTGCTTTCGGAGCAACAAAAATCAATTAAAGTGAACGGTTTCGGAGAAATGAACCAGTTATTTAGAGTGATAGTCGCGTAAAGTATTTTCAAAGAGGAAGTACGTTTTCATATTAGAAAGTGGATAGTGTTGCGTTAACCCTAAATAGAATATTATCGGTGCAATTTTTACAATAAAATGAAAGACTTTTCGGCTTTTTTAACTGATTTAATTCATAAAATAAAACAGAGAAACTTCATAAAATTTTATTCAAGTTCGTTTCACTATTACTCTTCTATGGGGAAACAATAAAAATTTTTTCTTACAATATTATAGGGTTATTGTTTTTTTTCTCAGTTTTTGTTGTCTATTTTCCAATTCTAAAATGTGGGTTTTATATTTACAGAGAAAATACCAGTCCTACGGTTGTGTGTATTATATCATTTAAATACCATTTAATTATATTTCCTAATTTTTTTGTTTCACTAATGCAAGCCATTTTGCAATTCTTAAAGTTCATTTTTTATACTAGATTATTTTGGTTTATTGAATTTGTTACATATTTTATTAAGACCGTTCATTCCAAACTTAATGTTGGTATCAAAATTTGAAAAAAGCTTACCTTGTACCTTAAAATGTTGTACCTTGTACGTTTAAACAGCTATTTACACCACATACAAGAAAAATGTATAAAAATAATAAAAATTAATAAATCCTTTAGAGAGTAATATTAAATTTAATATATATTTTTATGTATTAATTATGTCCTTGTCGTTCGACTTAACCCTTCATAATAATCGGTTTAGTTGGGTCACTTGGACCTGTCCTCAACGTTGGTTCCTGAAGAAGCTTAGCGCCGTGTTTTCTCACTTTTTGTTTTACTCGAAATCTTCATTTCAATCTTTCGGATTAAATTATTATCTTTTCAAGTATAAATCCCATAATATAATTTGACTGGTGAGTCCATCTGGTTCAACAACAGACATGAATGTGTATTTTAGGTTCAAGCTAATGACATACTTTTTGTTAAATGGAGAATAGAAAATCCCTGATCACTTTTCCGAACTTGCAAAGCATGGGACTTTTCTCTCCTGCGTGTCATTTATAGAAGAATAATTTCACGGAACGCTCATTTTCTTTAGGAACTGTCGTGACATATAAATAAAATAGTTTAAGGTTAATAATGTTTTTTTAATTATACGCAAAAAAATCCATTCACGCGGAATTGTAGAAGTTGTAATGAAATATTACTTCCATTAACAACAATTCTCCAAAGATTAAATAGGTTATATTTTAGGATATGCGTGTACGGATAACACCTATAAATAAATAGACAGAAAAGCAAGCACTAGGGGGGATGGGTAATGGAGGTGAGATCGCTGATACCAATGAAATCTTTTTTGATGATACTAGGTCGAAAAACATCAGTTCCTGACCTACTGCTAACAAAATAGCTATTGTTCATATTTGCAATTTACAAAAGGACAGAGAGAATCAACCAGTTTCTTCGTTATGTTGCTAAGATGGTTTAAATAATTTTTAACATAGAACAAATTTGATATTAGCTTTCTGCAATCTCCCCCCCCCCAACAAAAAAAACCGAATACAATTTTTTTAGAAAATCAAAAAATAGTTTCGCAAAATGTTGGCCTCCGATTGTTTTTCGAAAATCATGATAATAAATTTTTAAAGATTCCACTGATTCAAAGGAATGTTTACTGCTATTTACAACCCGACAATCCTCAGGTAATATCACAAATTTGTTCTAAATTTATAAAAATTGTTATAAAATAAATTGTTTATTTTTCCTTTTCTTAACTCACTTATGACTTTAAATCAAAACTTATTAGCATCGACTGCAAGTAGAAATATAATGCTTTCTAACAATGCTAACCATTGTAATAACGTTAAATTTTAATAGAGTCCAGAGGAATTATAATTTCTTAATGGAACACACCTACATTACAAGAATAAAATTTGGTCGAACGAATCGGCCAAAATGTTTATTTTTTATTGCTAGAAAATTAAGTATTTAAGGGTTTCAATGAGTGCTTAGGGAGAATCAGAATTTATTTGGTTCTTTTAGTGAAAATTCTCTTGCTTTTGGGATTTTCCAACTTTTATTTGTCTGATCTCATTTATTACGTCCTAACATATTATTCTGTCATTTTAAATAAAAATACATATACAATAAAGTCCAGAAAAAAGTAATGTAAATTACATTTTTTTATCGATTCCTAGAGAGTACTTGTTCTCACGTTTTGATTCTTATAACTCGATGTGAAGTCGTGCTGGCACAGCAACGGTCTGGATGACTTATGTCCTCGTGGCCTCATGTGTTGCTGAATGACAAATTTGTTTTCTTCGAGCATTAGATATTCCGTACTCTGGGGTTTTGGTTTTTAGCTTTCCTGATTATTGTTCTTAAAGTAATTATCCAATCTACCAAACATCAAGGTATTTTGCTTCGTTGGCGTACAGTATTTAAAAAGTCTTGGGGAAATTTACACCAATATAGTTGCCCCACTCAAAAAGATGCCTTGGGAGATCATTTTTATATTTCTACTTTTCTACATACTAACTTTTTTTTACAAAGAGGTTTAAAAGAAACAATTTATGATTTTTTTCTCGGTTGTATGCGTTTTCTCGAAAACTACGTGGTAAACGAGCTTAATTTTTTCCGTTTTTTAGCGTTTTTTTTTCTCGAAAACTACGTCTTATCGATTGGTCTTTAAAATTTGCTATTTTAATTTCTTTAAAAATTAAAATCTTAATTAAAAATTTCTTTTCCACACAAGTCATCTCTCATAATATTGGTGTGTCCGAGGGCAGAAAAATGGGAATTAGTTCACAAGCACAATGATAATTCTCCTCAGGCCTGTAGCACACCCCTTTGCAAAGATTTAAGATGAGTCTGTTTGTTCTTAAAATGCTTATTTTAATTGCACGGAACACCTAACAAAGATTTTATCCTTGGCCTTAGCCATTTCTGTATTTTCCCGATGGTAAAAGTCTCTCTTTGGTTCGGTCTTCTTTGTTGTTCGCGGTACGTAGTTCTACAATGGTGCCCAGCGACGTCTTAAGAAGTTCGCCTGTAATCTGGTAGTTTTACCTAAGTTTTAGACCACTTTTTTTAAATCAAGTAAATCTTGAAGTTTTTTTAATATTACCGCAGGCAAATTTCATCATCATCGTCAATCCTCTTTTTCCTAGTTTTGGTTTTGTTTTCTTATCTTTCTCATGTTTAATTTTACTTTTCATTCATGTTATCGAATAGTCAATTTGTTTAAGATTATTTTTCTACTATGTTTGTTAACCTAATTATTACTCATTATATTAATATTAACAGAATCCTATAGTCCATCATTTAAACAAATTTTACTTATACTATAACATTATTCATTTCCGTAATAAAATGTTTGTATGTTTAATATTGCAATCTGGAAGCAACTGTGCAAAGTATCTCGTTATCTGTCCAGGCGCTAGAGGGCGGAGAAAGTAGCATAGATATAAACATGACTTGGACTGGTCTATAACAAAAAGTGTTTAATTTTAATTGGTTAAAAAAACTGAACTCTGTTGTACTACATACGTTTAAAAATATTATAAAAGAAACACTGAATAATAGTTATATGTACGTACATTTGCCTAAATTTAAATATGAATGAAAAGATTCAGTTTTGTTTTATTAAAAATTATTGGATTTCTTTTAAGGCAAAATAACAATTTATATTGTTGACAAAAGTGTGAAAATTTTTCTTCACAATTGTTCATTCGTTTAAAAAAATAACAAGAAAAAGTCTTCTAAAATCTTATAACAAAATAGATTCTAAACAATCTCTTCTTAATCGTAATAAGTACATTTCAGCAGTTACTCTCTATATGACTAATGTCTAGTCCGACTCTAAACCTTGTCTTCAGTCAAGGTCATATCAAAGAACCATCTGGCATCCCCTTAAATCGTCGACTTTTTATAGGTTATCTACAAACATCTAGAGGCAAGAGAACACTGGGAAGTGTAAAATACGTTACAGAATCTGAAACAATGGCATCATTTGAGTGATTGTTCGATGCATTATTACTGTATTTTTTTGATTGCTCGAGTAAGTTTCACTGTAGTTTCTTTGTCACAACGGCATGTGACGAGATCTGATGGTAAAACACTTTAAGGTTATACGATAGCAACACTTTTCCTAATTATCTGTGACACTGGGATACGCCAGCTCTTTGGATCTTTTCTATAGGCTATCGCTAAAGATCAACTGGTGATGGTTTTTACAAGGGAGTCCGCTTTTCAAACACAGTTGCATGGACATGAGCTTTTTTTACCCACTGGAAAAACACTTTGTATCTTACTGACCAGATCTAATTATTTATGTCGTATAAGATTACCGTCGTTTGAATTATACAATGCGACGAGGGCTACTCCATTATCCGTCATAGTGGTAAAGTTAATGGTTTAATGGAAGCAAACTTCAAACCCTTACAAACAGCTACGATTGCCTAATTCTTCGGCTTGGTTATTTGAGGTTGGAACCATGGTCTAAATGCTTCTTTTTCTCCAATATAAGCGACATAGATAAAGGCTGTATGTTCGGCGTAGTTACTTCTATCGGTTTACACTAAACAGCGATAGGGATGGTTAGGAGGTCCATCTCTCCTCATCAGGATATTCATTACAAAAGTCGGTTAATGTCGATGTTAGGGATGGTTAGGGATATTGTTTTTACCGCTGAACACATCAGTCTTCAGACTTCTTTGCCGATCTTCCTAAAATATTAATAACCTTGCAAGACTTTCTGTCATGTACCGAATATGGTTTTCATTCGAGCTTTTATTTAGTATACCGTCAAGGCATTTTCATCCATATTTTCCAATTTGTCCCCAGCCATAATGATAGTAAGGTTAACTGATTTTTTAATGTGTAGCACTGTGTGGTGTTTAGTGACAGTTAGTTAATGATTATGAGATGGATTCTGGTGTGACCTAGGTTTTAAAAAAACATTTTCTTTATCGTGCCAACGTTTCTATCTTTATTGAGATCATCTTCAGAGCTCAAAGTATTTGTTTTCTGTGCAGATATGTCATTATTGGATGTCGTGTTGAGAGTGCGCAATTCGGTAAATTGTTTTTAATGATTAATTAGCTCCTAATTGGACGTCCAAATAATCTTTGTCTTTTACAATTAGGGCGTAATCTTTTGCAAAGGTTACTTCCCATTTGTCTGGTTTTAATAATGAATTTCAGAGCACACACCAACATCCCGGTACACAGGGACCTTGATGGCATGCCGTTGTGACCACGCAGGTGACGTTTAGGCACACCTAACTCTAAAGAGGGAGGCGACAAGGAGGATAATAACCAACTAACCAGTTCTCAAACGACACGACCTTTATGTCTCCTGGAGGTTCTGTTGTTCGTGTATCTTTAAAGCAATTTTGTTTTTGATAACCTGTTCAGTGAAAATAAATGTTTTTGTCTCTTACCCCCAGTGACATGTTGCTTGGCCCTTTGTTGTGAAAACCACCTAGCATACAGACGATTAATAAGCTGGTAAAAATAGTTAAAAATCGAAAATTTCTAAGTTGGCTCAATACCTCTGGCCACCTAACAGATTTAAGCACACATTTTACATAAATATTATTGTCACTTGCTCGTTCGTTTCTAGCCCTAGTATGTCGGTACTATTGGTGTATTTGTGTGAATTTTTAATTATTCTTATCAGCACATGCTTAATTACAATATTTCTCAATTAATTATACACTTTTTTTTATGAAAAATTTGTGTCCCAGGAGGGCTTCTAACTCATCGTGACTTCGATCGTCCATGCTTCCCATTTCGACTCCCCGTTTTATTCCATTTGCTAGCAATCCGCGGTTTCATATAGAAACACTTTTTATTAAAGACTGAAGTACATTAGCGGGACTGGTAGAACAGCGGCGTATTTAGCCGAAAGTCGTGAGTTCGAATCCCGCATGTGACACAAATTTTTAATTTCGAAAAAATTGTATATAATTAATTGAGTTATTTGTGTGAATGTTAAGAGAAACTCTTTGTGGGCATTTGTGCTATTCTCTGTATATGTGTTCTGTATATTCGTGTTTTTATTCAGGTTTTTTTCTTTTGCGTGGTTTTTTTGTGTACTTGTGCGATTGTTCAATTAAATGTTTATGCATATTGATTTTTCTGTGCAATTGTGTTTATATTTGCGTATGATTATTCAATAGTGCATGCTTGAGTTTATGTGCGATTGTTTAAGTGTTTTGCAATTCGAGAATACAAAAATAATTTATTCACTGTGAAGAACATTTTAGAATTTGCCTTGTGAGTTTACCATACATTAAAAGCCTCAGAAAAACAGACACCGATTAATTACGACATAGTTGATTAGTTAGTAATAGGGGTAGTATTATTTTTTCAATTCTTGGCCTTTTGTGCTATCCTATCTCGTTTTAAACATATACACACATATCCACAAAACAATTAAAATCATTTAATTCAAAAAAGTGACAGATCATGATTATTCCTTGAGGACGTGCTTCGGCCAAGAAAAAAGTTAACAATTAACACTATTATTTTTCCAAACACTAAACATTACCTACATACTTCCATAATATATCCACAATTCTTGCTGATTCGCTTTAAAAATCTTTCCAAGCAACATGGCACTATTTTTTTACAAACATACGAGAAAAAATTTCACAATGTCAAAGTATTTATTTCCTAGTTTTGCAACATTTCACAACTGTGTGTCCGAGAGCGGGCTCTATGTGCAATACAGAAAACAATTCTTTCGGTTCACATATAATTCATTGTGAGACAAGTGAACTATTGTTACACGCAAACGTACAAAGCAGCCCCTTAGAAACGAAACAGAGTTGAAAATATGATTAAATAAGATTCATGATACATTTTTATAAGAATAGAACTTTAAAATGTATCACGTTTAAAAAATAAATATTAAATTATTAATAACTTTCATTCCATTAAGATTTTTAATTTAGATAAAAAAGTCAGTGTCACGAGCGGGATTCGAACCAACTTCCCATCTCAACCCCACCGGCCGAAGATCGTGGGGTTCGAATCCCGCTCGTGACACTGACTTTTCTATCTCAACTCAAAACCTTAATATAAAGATATTAATTGGTCAACCGTACCACGAAAACTAAGGAATTATTATTAACCTGTACATTTAAAAAAAGATTGTGCTTAGTCATCATAACGCGTAATTTTATAATTTAATAAAGGGAGGATATAAATGTTTAAATATGAGCATACATTTTGCTTAAAATCTCGAAGTATTCCAGTTGTACTTGTATTTGCAATTAGGTAATTCTTATTAATATCGAAGGCTTCAGCTCACAACGCTTTAATAAGAATGAAGCAATCAAGTTTTCGTCCATTTTCGTCCGTTTTCTTCTACAAGGTGCGGTAGCGTAAGTGACAATTAGAGAAAATTGTTTAATTAAATGTAATCCGAATCGCGAGAATTTTGGAAAACAATATTATTTTGAGATCTGAAGCCATTTACCCACGGGATTTCTAAAGTCTGAGCCCATCTTGCATCAGAGAATAACTATTGGGAATCTAATGAAGGCTGGGAACTATTCCTTTGGGTTATTGAAACACTTCTACACTCACAATTGTCTTGTCGTCAAAGCGCTATGTTTCCTGTGAACCGGACGCCTAATATATGAAACCGACCGATGAATAACTTATATTACGTGAACTATAAAAAAAAAAATCTTGTATAACAATAATAATTTGGGTATTTTCTGTGTTCACCGTTGAACTGGTCCAATATCTGACAACCGAATCAGATTTGGTGCAAGATTAGTACACCAACTGCTTAGATACCTAAACCATATCTCCCAGTCAAGTCATGTCATAGAATGGCACTGGCATCGAAATCCCATCGGTCAAATAATATCAGAACAGTCAAAAATAAAATTAGCCCTAGCAAATCAGGTCAGATTCTGAAGTAAATTGCTTAGATTTATCGTCCAAACAATGCAGCCTTTTATCTTCTTTATGTTATGTGATGTTAATTATAAAGAATTAAAAACCATAACTTACAGCCTTTTTTTTTTTACCCTTTATTTTATTTGGGATGCGTGCTTTATTGAACTTCCCGTATTCCTTATTTCACGTTGGAAACGTAAAATAAAAAATCGGCCAATTGGCTAGAAAAGGAACTCAGAGGATTTCAAAAAGGCTGAGGTAAAATAAAGAATGTAAAATTTGCTGTGAATTTCAACCAATCACGAATTCAAATACAAAAGCATAACTCCCCATCATTTAAATTTTAAAACAACATAAATGAAAAATGAACTTTTTTTATTGTAAAATGTTTTTATAAAGTTGAGATTACTTAGTTCTTAGACGTAGCACATCCTTACGACAGGGTTCATTCAGACATACTGAAGCGCTTCCTACCATCTCATTATTACCTTTTATTGAAATCCTACGTAACTATCGCTCTTTCAGAGTGAGGGGAAGCAATGGGTCGTCGCAAGTCAAACATATAGAAGCCGGCGAACCACAGTGGAGTTTTAACTTTTATATCCTTTTATATCATTTATACTGCTGACCTACAATGTGAGACTATAATCACCGTCTGAGCAGTATCACACCGCGATCCTATCTTCTACATCCAACATCCAGGAACACCTTCAGCTTTTCAACGAGTTTGTGTAAGCAATGGAGGATAGACTGAACGAAGAAAAATGTATTAAGTGTACTTGTACGCTGAAAAAGCAGTCTTCTAATCAAATACCTTGGGCTATATCTCGACAGCAGGCTGACGTGGAATCTCCACACAAGACTTTTAAAAAAACTTAATACGGGCTATGAAGACTTCTGAAATCGAAATCGATTTTGACAACTAATACAAAGCTAACACTTTACTAAGACCAAAATGGACATACAGAGTGAAATTGGGGGTTCCTGCCAAGCCATCCAATATCCAGCGCATCCAGTGCTTCCAATCGAAAGTCCTTGGACAAATTTTCAAAGCACCTTATTTTGTCACTAACCTCACTACCTACATAAACGTCAACATCCGGGCTGGATTCCAAACCTTCCACATCAACCTTTCGAACCATCCTAGCCATATTGCCTCTCCACTTATTCTTCAAAGCATGTGTTCAACTGGTGCAAGCTACTGACGTGATACATTAATCATGTATACAAATTTGTATGTATACGATCACGTATGGGTAACAAATAAATTTAAACAAACAAAATCCCTGTTATGTAAAATGCCCATCATCTAAATTTTAAAACCTATTATCAATAAAAACTAAACTTTTTTAAAATTATAAATGTATTTATAAAGTTGAGTCCTTAAATCATGTAAAATATGCCATATCACAATTCTGATTTGCAAGAGATTGTCAAGCATAATTTTGGTTCAAATCACGCCGAAGCAACCTATGTATCCAGAAGCTGTTATATACTGGAGATTTTTATACATGCATAATTTCTATGCCACCAGCATGATTTTTTTATATACATTTTACCAAAACTCTGTTGCCAACCAAGGATGAGATAAAGCATTTAAATTTTTAAATCAATCAGTTCAAATGACGCTTTAACTTCTCTTTTTTAATCAATTAACAAAATTAAGATCTATGACCTAGGAAAACCATTACTACGATTATCAAAAATAAAGCACACAGTATAAAACCTGACTATATTAAGGAATATCAATACTAATAGGCTTCACCAAATGACAAATAAAGTATATTACAAAGATTTTAATTGCCGTACGCCAACGAAGTAAAGCAGGCTTCGTTATGTTCCATGTAGAAAATAAATGGACACAAATTCTCTATTGCATGTAGAAATCAAGTTTTCACTAATAAATTAATATCGCCTACCCTCTATCCAAGTGTCAATAATTACAATACTATCAAGGATAGATTAAGACGTGAGATCGTCAGTTTTAATGAAACTAGTATCCGTGAGCTCTTGTGCCCTAGGAGATAAGAAAAAAATGATATTTTATTATTAATTATACTTAAACTATCTAAACTTGTATATGTAATGTGGGAAATTTAGAGGCCGACAAACAACTGAGGTTATCGTCAACCCTCTGCGTGTGCCTCTTTTCCTGGTATTTCAATTGAAAGACATATTTTTAACTATGATTTTATACGTTTGTACTGCACATTTTTTAAGAGTATTATATATATATATATATGTGTGTGTGTGTGTGTGTGTGTGTGTGTGTTGTTGATTTGTTTTTATGAAGAGTAAAATAGTAATAAACAAGATTGCATTCAATTATATAGAGCGGTGTTCGGCTTAAAGCTTCATAACCGCCCCGAATTTGATCCAAATTAATGTCTTCACAACAGTTGAAAAGACTTAATATCTCTTCTTTTGTCAATACAAATGGGAAAAATAGAATTATAATGAATAATTATTCAGAAATCATGAGATGCGGTCTGGTGTGATGTAGGTATCAGACCGCATCTCACGATATCTGAATAATTATCCGTTAACGGCCACTAATCTCTACACATTATAACGAATAAAAACTCCTGACTTTCATTTTATATCTCCGATTGTTATGGATTTGTACAATTTTCGTTTTTTTCTATTGCGTTTATTTTAATACTACGAAAGTTCTTATTTAAGAGTTATAAATTAAGCTAATTTATTACAGTCTTACATATTTTTTTATTATTAAACTTGATTATCCTAGGTAAAAACACGAATCAATCGATAAATAATAACCCCGTAATAAAGCCATGACGAAGCTAGACAAAAAACTATGTAAATTTCATACAGTTTTATAATTTGCTCATATGATTATTCGGAGATCGTGAGATGCGGTCTGGTGAGACGTAGATTTAGAAAAGCATTTTATCGTGCCAACGTTTCGACCTTTATTGAGATCATCTTCAGTTCCTGGGATTTATAAACATTGTTTAAATTTAGCAACTACATGTAGGATGTGGAAAAAAATGAATTTATACAATGCAAAAAATAATTATTTTCAATCAAAGTATTTCTACTCACTCAAAGTGTTGTTTTCTGCATAAACTTTGATAAAAAAATATAGTTTTTGCATTGTATAAATTCACTTTTTTCCATATCTTATATGTATTTGTTAAATGTAAACAATATTTGTAAATCCCAGGCCTGAAGATGATCTCATTAAAGATCGAAACGTTGGCAAGATAAAGAAAATGTTTTTCTGACATCTCATCACACCGTAACTCACGATTTCCGAATAATCGACTAACGGTCACTTTGCTCATGTTTTTTTTTTTTTTTTGTAGTTGTTTTTTGTACAACTTGACGGATGATCTTGCTGGCGCAGCAACAAAATACTTTCTGTCTACCGTGATTGACTATACTAGTCAATGCAGAAAAATTGTAATGTCCCTAAACCTACCTCGGTGCTGTACTGTAGTAAGCTCCAATGGTAAGACCACATTCGGTATATAACGGACAATGCTGTCAAGGTAATTAACAGTTTAACACGTTAATATAAATAGATACGTTATTAATAATTCATGGATTTTATTCAAATTCAAACACTACAACTGTTAGAAAGATTCATTTATTTTCTTTGCTCAATAGCTGAATTCGGTTCGGATCAGGTCCTCAAGATCTTAGCCATCTTAGCTGAATGGCGAATTTGTTTTCTTCGACCAATACAGATTCCTTAACTATACATTTTCCCGGTTTTGTTTTCTTTTTTTTTTCTTTTGTATTCTTAAAGTAGTAACCCATTACTCATCGAACATCATACGAAAATACTTTGTTTTGTTGAAGACGAATTTTTCCGTAAGTTTTGAGTAAGTGCTCGTGAATCGATATTATTTGATTCAGTCAGATCCTTTAGAATGCGGTCCAGTCCAGATCAGACCATAATCATGATTGATAACATCTTAAGAAACATATCTGATTATGATGGTTATGATCAATGTTAAACATTGTTTAAAAAATTACAACAAATTTTAACATTTATATCTCATTTATGTTATTACATTTACAATGGTTTACTTATTTTTCACTGTTTAATATTTTTGACATAGCATCACCAAAAAACCGGTTGAACATGCCTTTTTCAAAAATTAAAGGAAGTGCGAGAAGGACGTTAAGTGATTCGACCAACATCGTAAGTGATATTGCAGAGATGCAGAGTCAACTCAGTTACAAGTACTGACTGCACCAATTGCGTTGTAGAGTTAATGTCAAAACTACCGACAGCTGCTGCAGGCCGCTTTCAACATTAATCTTCGAATTATATAATTGAATTATAACATTTAAATTCATTTCTGTGGCAATAAAAATGTCTAAATTACCACCATTTCATATTTATTGTTGTTATTTTAATTACATTTGCCTTTTTATAAAACATCCAAATTTTTGGATTTCATTTGCTTGAAGAAAGGTTTCACCTGCTTAAAAAAATTTGTTTGGAAAAAAGTTCCATGCTATAAATCTGTGATCCCACATCATCTCCCCTTATAAATCTAATTAATATTAATAGTAATATAAAAACAAATATATAATTTTAAATTAGTTCTCTATGACTCTCTACCATTGTTGTTGGTTAGCTGAGTATAATGGACAAGAAAATTTGTACAAACCTACACATTATTTTGGAAAATCTCCTAGATTTACATTGCACTGTCAGGCCAATTCAGATCAGCAACAAAAATACTGTAAACGCAATATTATTAGAAATTATGAATAAAAAAACGCATTGTTATTGTTAAAAAATTTGAAAACCAGCAATAAATTAAAATACATTTTTTTGAAAATCAAAAAAATAAATATTTCACTTTGAATATCTGCTATTGAGTGGTTTAGCTAAGTCAGACCATCAACAAATAAGCAATGACTTTTATTTTTTGATTAATTGACCTTAAACGATAAAATCATTTTTCTTAGTATTCAACATTTATTTTACAAAGTTACGATGTTCTAATGTTTGTTATGATAAAATTACTTTCCCTAATCTTTTGTTAAACATGGAATGTCACTTGGTTCCGTTTTTGGCCTTTTTCTTTGCTTTATGTTTTATCAATGCCCTGCCTGTCTTCTCATCTACTCTCTGACCTTACAATTTTACGTATGAAGTTTTTTCTTTTGCGACTCAGTACTCAAATGGACGAAGAAAAGTCAACATAAAAATAATTTCAATGCTTCTTACACAACGCGTATATTTGTAATATTCGAGTTTTTCAGCAAACCTGAAGTGATAAATGAATAAAATCCGTGATTCGTAACGTTTTGATAGGTAAAATTTGTTAACGAGTAAGAAAAACTGACAAATGAAAGTGAAAAGATGCCTGACTGCCTTGCGACTCAAAATCCTTCTCACAGGCGCAAGTTCACGGATAGTTTTTGCCTGCGTAACATTAATCTCCCACGATCTCCTCGGCGTTTGCTCAAGATCCACCGCCGGCAGCATTCACACAAAGTCCCCTCCCACGCCCGTGCTTCGCTACCTATAAAATAGAATCGTGACCTCAGGGAACACTCACAGTTGCCCATTGCGCATCCAACATGATGAAGGTAAGTCGAAGAAAATAGAAATATAGTGAATATATTAAAATAGAATAGGGTCGTGAAAATCCATCAGTGATCTGTTACGAGTGTTAAGAAGTGCTTTTTCTTTTATGGAAAAATGTTATTCCTAGTGCAGTGTTCGCCCTAAACTGAGTGTTACTATAATTTTTTTTCTGATTTGTAGTAATATTTCAGTTGAAACTAAGCATAAGCTTTATCCAGCCAGCTCACTATTCAACTTTTTCTGCCTACTAATTTTAAATTTAAAGTTAACACGCAAAAACAACAAGCCTTGGCTTCCCTTTCATCATGCAGTTTTGTCTATTAATAAAATCTTCCTAAAATTTCTTAACATTAATCGTAGGGATGGGAATAATAGAGGCGGCCTTCTGCACCTCGACCGGAGATGATCTATTGTGTTGTTTATTCAACTTTTGTTTGTTTTTATAACTCCCTGGCCAGCTACAGGCTGCACTAGCCATGCCAGCGGCTCCTTAGTGTAGGATCTCCTTGCAGTTTCCTTGTAGTTTGTAGGACCTACATAGAGTTTCGCGGAAACATAAAATGTGTTCTGCGGTCTCCTCCTCTTCCTGGCTATATCTGAACATTGTTTCTTCTGTCTGTTCTCTTATCCAGTGCATGTGCTTTCTTAAATGGCAATGCCTTGTCAGGCATGCAACCGGAATACAAGTTCGGTTTCTGTTTCGTTCCAGTAATTCCTTTGAAGCTTTACGGCTTCTACGAATCTCTTCGCGTACCTCATGCTTGTGGTTTATTCCACCAGCTTTCGGATTCATTAAGGATCCATTAAACATTAATCATATTGACCATACATTTACCCTAAAAAATTAAAAATAATAACCGAGTTCAAAAAACAATAATTGTAATTTGCAATCCTTTAATGAAAAATATATCTACGAATGCCTTATGGAATTTACCAAACCACAACATACGAACACTTTCCAAATATCTAGAAAACGGGTAAAATTATTGAGATTTTAAAACCCGGTTAAGATGCATCATGTGTCCCAACCAATCTCTTGGCTACCTTGTCTAAGTAAAATTGTTCGGAGGGTTATACTAATATGAATCAATTTGTAATTAAATGAAAATAACATAATACCAAAAAACGAATTTTACCACTTGGTCCAGGTGGACATGTTAAACGATTTAATAACTTAAATTTAACTTTGAAAAGAACACCGGTACGATGAACATGTATGGTGTTTTGTGATCATTAGTCAATAATTATTCGGAGAACGTGAGATGACCTGGTGTGACGTAGGTTTTAGAAAAAGATTTTCTTTATCGTGCCAACGTTTCGATTTTTATTGAAATCATCTTCAGGGCTCAAAGTGCTTGCTTGTATGCGTGTAGATGTATGTATGATTCATGTCTGTCGTCTGTTGTGCACTCTCAACACGATAGAGAAGAATGACACATCTACATGGAAAACAAACACTTTGAGCCCTGAAGATGATCTCAATAAAACGTTGGCACGATAAAACGTTTTCTAAAACCTACGTTACATCAGACCGCATCTCACGATCTCCGAATAAGTATGATGAACTTTTTGCAAATGATCTAAAATTTGCTATAAATTGTTTACAATTTACAATTGCTCATCATTAGGTTGAAGTAGTTTCAACGTAAACAAATGTAAAATCTCGACGTGAACTCTAAGTCTTGAGTGAACCGCCAATCCACGGACGGCGAGGAAAGACAATAAGTATAATTTTCTACAATTGTATTGTATTGTAATTCTATAATTGTACAAATGTATAATTTTAATAACTACTGTTAGAAAATAATTTTAAAATAGTGATTAATTATTATGACAAATGTTTCTTAGGTAAATGTTTAAAACAGTAGGTATATCAAAATCCATTGTATTATTTACGCATTTATGTCCTTGTCTAATATTACAATTTTGTATTTCAAAGTTCTCAAACCAAAGCTCCTCCCTTTGCTGAAACGGTGTAACACTTTTGTATTTAAATTTAAATTTAATTTGCGTTTTGTTTCATTCAGATTGTCCTTAAATTCCAAATATTTGTTCGATTTAGGCAAGTGTTCTTTAACTGTGGGTTTAATTACCTTGCCGCTCTGCCCTACATAATTAATACTTCAATCAATACAATGAAGTTTCTAAACCCGCTTTTTGATAAGTTGTCAACCTTGTTTTTAGGTTTTGAGAGGATGTTTCTAAGTGAACAGGCACCTCTAAAAGCTACTCTAAAATCTTCTCGTTTAAGCATTTTACCTACTTTTTCTGATATTGCCCCAATGTATGGCAAGGATTGAAAACATAAAGATTTTCTGGTCGGGTGGCTGAGTCAAATTGTTGCTTCTTTTAAAGTTAATTTTTCATCCTTTTTTACTGCCGACCTATCAATAAATTGATATCCATGGTTTTTAGCTAAAGTTTTAATTGTTTGTAATTATTTTTATAATTAACAGGTATTAGTGGGAGTTTCAACATACGCTCTATGAGCCAAAGGCCAAAAGCCAAAATTTATGTGCATTTAGAATCTCGTCAAAACAATTGGAATTCTTCACAGGCCGTTCCCAAGTTTCCATTACTTTAGAAAATCTATACGTTACTAAAAAAATTAATTTGCTTTATTTACATAACCTACATGTTCAAAAACACGTTTAAAAAATTACAATAAATTTCAAGAGGCTCAAAACCAACGGTTGAAATTGGTAAGTTCATCTAGTGTCTGAATGTTACATTTGCAGGACTGAAATGTTTTTAGCCTAGTAATAACAACCCTTATCAACATACAGATAACATTGAGGTCTACACTTCGCTTCAGTAGAAAAACAAATGCATATATAAAGCAATAAATCAAATGACAGAAACTTAACACAATGACCATCTGATACTCAGATCAGTAATATTGTTTTTGCACTATTAAAAGAAAGAAAGAAAGAAAACAGAGTTGTTTTATTATATATAGAACTGATGGTTTTGAGTTCCTAGTGTGTGTTGAAAGTGAATATATTTATTGGCATGAATGGAAATTGGGAGAGGAATCTATGGCGTAATTTTGAGTATCCCGTGGCCCTCAATTAGCTGGTTAGCTATAAGTGATAGGTGTAACACGTGATGGAGGAATATCACCACCACCCTAACTGATTTAATTAATTTTGACTTTATGAACTGAGTGCGTTAGGGGCTGAAATGACCTAGCTGTTTGCTAACCGTGGAGCCCACCCTCGGGCTGGACAGATAAGACTGACCCCGGTCTGCCAACACCCGAGGTGGTTGATTCACGAGGCCTGCCGGTAATTTATTGCGATAGATGATGACTCAACCCCGTGCAGATTTGAAATGTAAATTTGTAATAAATCAATAATGATATTATAACATTGCACTACTGATATGATATGTTGACAGACCAACCCAACGAGGACACGCAGATCAAAATGTCGATAAATTGAATAGAGCTGATTTTCAAAATCCATATCCTTCTAGATTGAATAGAGAATCAAACTCTACAAAAAAACATCAAGGATTTGAAATTTGCTTTCAAAATAATTCAGACGAACCTTAACCTCTTTGTCTATTACGATATCAAACTGACGAAAAATCTAACAATAAGGTCGTAGAAAGTGTAACCCGCAGGAAACAAAAAAATGTAAATGAACATTAAATGAGAGGACTAGAACAAAGGAGAGTTAGAAAAAATTCGATGAACACGACTTATAAAACGACGAATTATTTATGACAATACAAAACGTCCAATTCATAAATTAAATATTATTTTATTTTTTCAAGATGATAATGTTAAATTTACATCCATCCTGACGTGCTATACTTCTGACAGGTGTAAAACTAAGTACATATTTAAAATTTCCATTTATTATTTTTATAATTGATCTAAGCATTCATTTGTTAAGTAAAATGACAACATTTTATAAATTATTTAATGCGCTTTACAATTTTTAGGGAGGTTTGGAGAGGAGTGACATCCTGACCTCCTTTGAATGGCAATGGTGAAGAGATTCACAGCCTCGTCCAGATCTTCTTGGGTTTTTAAGAAAATGGTTAGATCGATGGAATTTTCGATTTGGGTGCGAAAGGAGTTCCAATCTATGGGACCATTGATTAGGGACTCGGGATTTGGTTTTGGAATTGGGATGAGGGATAGGTTTAGGAGAATTATAAATGCTCCCTATTACTTCTCAAACGCTACCCTCCACAGACTTCCAAATTCCTTATATCCAAACATTTATTCCCAAAAAATTTACCTATTTCCACAAAAAACTTTCCCACCATCCAAATAGACTTGCCCAAGCCCTGTCCGACAAAACCTATCCCTACAACCCCATAAGGCTCTTAAGAGGAAATGGCCCCACGACCTCCTTTCTGAGAAAACCTACAAAAACATAAAAAAAGAGAAGACGGAGGATAACACCGATTATTTTCTCCCCTCAATGTAAATATTTGTACATAAATTCACGAACCGCAAATTATACAGTGTAAATAATAATTACAGATTGTAATAAAAATAAATAAATAAATAATAAAAAAATAGAATTTTTAGAATGCAATGTTAAAAGAAGCAATTAAAATACTGTCTTGACTATACTATTTATTTTTTATTGTTTTGATCCAAAACGAACATAAATGTAGCCGGTTCCCTTTTTGTTTCATGGCTAGAACAATATCCCCAAAACACCATACAACATCCAAGGCTTGTCAATTCAAGAATACTGTCAAACAAAGACGTCTAAAAAAGACAATGAAGTCTTCTCGGCATGGCCGATTCCGACATCGTGTTTTCCATTTTCATTTTTATTCTCAGGCACGACAATGGTTGGTTATCGAGAGGTCATCTCGCGTCCTCCTGGCAGATCGCCCTTAACACCCTTTTCGAGTTTTTCTCTTAATCATTCCCATTGCCCAAGGGTGTGATGATACCGTCAAACCGTGTCGAAAACAACTGGCCGTCTGATTCTCCTAACTCCGATCTTCAGTCAAGCCCATCTTGTTAATGAAAACAATAGGACGAACTTATTGCATGAACTTAATCGAACAATTTTAAATTGTTGTTAAAACTTAAAAAATACAACTTAAGGAAGGATAAAAGTCTGCCAAGTTGTGTCTCAAAACTTAAACAAACTAAATATTTCTCCTTTCATCAAGCTATCAACTAAGAAGTTCACCGTTAAAAATGTTCAAGCATAAATTATTTTCGCAGTTAGTAAATTCTTTTACTATATTTTCTTACAAGTTTGACTATATTTCCTTATCATACCACATTAAATCAAAATTACATTTATTTCAGATTTCGTACAGAGTTTCTAAAATCCTGTGAAAAGAATTTGGATGGATCGAAAAATACAAAAACTGCCAAGGAAAATGACGGACTCAAAAATCCATTAAAATTCCCAATACATATCAATACAACTGACAACTGGCTGGCTTTTGAAAAATATTTTTATAGTAAAAAAGCCTAATTATTAGAAAAAAGAGAAATCCTTACCCAATTTACACACACACCCCACAAATAGGTATCATGAAATCACACCCAACTCTTCATATAGCAACCCACAACTAGATTTATTTCTCAAAAAATTTCGATTCAAACGAATATGATTGGTTGAAAATTAACTAGTTTATGTCTGGCTAAAGTGTTACGTATGAGTAAAAAATCTTACTCCAGCGTTTGAAATGAAATTTTGAGACTGAGAGATTGAAATTTTCACTAATTTAAGCTTGATTTTTGCTAATTTGCTAACAAATATGTGCAGGATTGAGCTTATTACTTCTCGTGTCTAGTCCTTCGAGTATTCAAAGTCCGACTCACGCTAATAAATATATTCAATCTCAGAACAAAACAATATATTACTATACACAATAAAACAGTCTTGTTTCATCAAAAATCGGCCCAAGGGCCCAAGTATTCGCTGGCGTGCTCAATTATTTACATGGAAAGAATGGAAAGAATTTATATTCGCTATCTATGGAGCCAATAAATGACGTTCTTCAATTATGTGAGATGTATGAAGAAGCAACCTTTCTCACCGATGCCTTAAAAATCAGAATCTGTGTATCAACCTGACGCTTTATCTTCACAAGACCAGATCGCGGTGGTGAGGTCCTGCGGTTAGGTCGTCGAGGAGATTCACGAAGAAAGAATTTTTTTTTAATTTATCATCATGAGTTGGCCACGGTTTTAATTTCTTCTTTGTAGCGCCTTTCCATTCCTGACGGAGACCCTATACGGAACCCGCCATCCTCCAAATTATTTCAAGGGTCACAATTTAAAGTTTATGGCAGAACCTCCTATTTCTTCAATGGAATTATGATTGGAATAGGAAGGAGGAGGAAAGGGCTCGTTGTCAGCTTCTGTGAGTCGGTTCATCCGAGAAATTCTTGCGTGCCGAAAGCACGATTAAGTGACAGCCTACCCAATATTTGAAACGCAAGGAAGGGTTCGTGCACACCTATTTGAGGATAGATATGGTCACTCGCGTTTGGTAGGAAATCCCGCATATCTTGGTCGAAGAGTCCCATGTTTTGACCCCCAAAAAGGAGACCCGATTCAAAGTCAGCCCTTTGGCTTGTTTAGGTTGTTGGGTCGCCTGTTCCTTAAAAAAAAGAAAAGAAAAAGAAAAACAAAGAAAGAAAACGGTGGTATTGTTCGCCACGATCTGCCCTCACATCTATTTTCCTTTTTATCTGTTAAGTAAATAAATAAATATACAGATACATAAATAAAACTTATCTAGTTACAATAGACTAATAGTAAAAGAGCCTTTTTATAACAAAAGCAGCAGATCCCCTAGCAATACTGTTTTTTATCTTTCAGTTGAATTCAAATAGTATTAATGGACAGTTATTGTGGTTTTACCCTTTCCAAACTCTACTACATAATGATTTTTCGCTGGGCATATTTTTGTCCAAAAATTGCGAGATCAGCGTTCTTTTGGACCTTGAGTTTGGACCTTTCCGTGCCTTTTGGTCTGACTACCATCGTTGGTTAAGCTCTTTCGCTCTGCCGACGTTTCGGCTTGTCATCTTCAGTGTTGGGTTTTAACCAAAATTGTTTCTAAAAACTGAATAGGCCGACAAGCAAAAACTGCAAGAATAGAGACTGCAATGACCCGAGACGACATCACTACAATATCACCCTGTCATACTTTGTCAAAATTGCCAATATATACTCGTCTGTCTATCAGGCATGTTTTATTGCCTGTTTTAGCATTATTGATCGGTTAATACATTTTTTTTAAGTCCGAACAGTGGTCGGTCTAAATCTGTTCGGACTGTAATGTGTTACCTTGAGACTGAAGTATTTGCATGGAATTAAGTCACTTTTATATTTATTTATTTGTAGAATCATACTAAAAATATATGTAACGGGTTACTTTCAAGGCATTATCCCACGATAAGCACATATTTCAAACCCCTCTTTTGTTCCATTACCTAAAACTAATTCTCATTGTTGCGATTGTTCTCTTGAACGCCTGATTCTCAAACTAAAGGAAGAGAACTTTCCGGACAGACCCCTTTCTTCCAATTTTCACATATGTCGCAACACCCTCTCATCATCTTCTTAGATATAGCATAATAAACTTTACACTTAAAGGGAGTTATCAACATTTTTTGTCTGTTTTCAGGTATTATTTCTTTGCTCTGTAACACTCCACACGGTTTTAGCCGGTTATGTCCACGGCCCTGTTTCTCTTGATTACCATGTAAGTAAAACCCTTGATCCTATCTACAGTAGTTGTCATTATAAAAATAATAAATAAATATTCATGTGATTTCTGTGTAAATCAGGACCCTCATCCCAAATATGCTTATAACTACGGTGTGGATGATCCCCACACTGGTGATGTGAAACATCAGTCTGAAGCCAGAGACGGAGATGTAGTCAAAGGTCAATATTCCCTCGTCGAACCCGATGGTTCAGTAAGGACTGTCGATTACACTGCCGATCCCATCAACGGATTCAACGCAGTGGTCACCAAATCCCACCCTGGCGTGCACCCGACAGTCGTCAAGCCTGTCGTCGTCGCGAAACCAGTCGTGCCCGTCGTTCACCCTAAGCCCGTCCTCGGTACGACCGACTCCAACTAACCACGACTACTTGTAATAATGGATTTGATTTATTTCAGTTGCCAAACCAGTAGAAGTGCAACATCACTACCCGGTAGCTTACGACCACGGCTACGACTACGGTGCAGATCTAGTAGACTACGCGTCTGCGGTGCTTCACAAGGCTTACGTCCAACCCGGCTATGACTACCACTATTACTAAACGGAGAACAACAAACCTTGGTATAAAATATGATTTGGTATTTATACAAGAAGTTACCAAAGTTCATACTGAATGAAATCCTCAATATTTTTTGAATTATAGTTATATTTTTGTATAAAATATACATTTTTTCATTTTTGATTAATTTCATTATAATGACATAAAGGACCCTACATGTTTTTAAGCATCATCCTCCATTTTCCTAAGTTCAACAACGCATATAGTATGTTATGAGCCTAATATATTTTTTTAACTTCTGTAGAGCTGCGAGTCTCCTGTGTCCGACTACACTGCTTTACAACAATAATTAACTCGCCTGAGCTAGGCACGTACATCAAAAGCGTTTTACAGATTAAGTTATCTTTCATTGCCCGCATCCCTGATCTAAATAATCCAAACTTAAGAATTGTGGTCAATCATTACATCCTTATTCGTAAGAATTAATATCACAATAATAAGAAAATTGAAATGTTTTAGAAACATTGGAAACCCTGTCGTAATGCAATTTTTGTGTTGTTTTGTGTGTGTGTGTTTTTGAGGTGTCGCCTTTAATATTCTTAATAGTTAGGTCCTTGTCATCATTTTCGATATTTTTTTCTTAAATAAGTTAGCATATACTGACAATCTTATGCCTGATAAAAAAAATTATGGTTTATTGATACAAAACTGCATGCTGAGGAGATCAAATACTTGATTTTATTAAAACTGGCAACCTTCATAGGTCACGGTGTTTCCACTTCTTGCACAGTGGCAGTGTCATAATCATTGAAGTGAGTTTCTTGATCCAAGGTTCACTTGAATGAAGAGTAGTGGGTTAAATGCCTGGGTAGACTCGTACCATATCCCTAAAAGTTCCGGGACTTGGTCGGCTCGAGTGTCCTGCATAAATCTCTTGGACCTGATCACAAACCCCAAGATTTTGGACCATCTGGGGGAGTGATTTGGTGGTGTGCGCTCCTTCAAAGATTTCAAATCTAGACCTTGCTTACCTATAACACTGCGAGATAGCGTCTTGCCGTTTCTTCTTTTCTTTCGCCAAAACAGCAAAAGGGGTCTGGTAGGATACCCATTACGAAGCGGTCTTCTCAATAGGCCGTGGCCCATCAGAATACCTGTCAGCCTCCTAATTCTTTCCCTTGAGATTGGTGGAGGTGGGTGGATGGATACCAGGGACTGGAGGAGTTCCCTCCTGAGCACTGCAACTGTACAGCTTATTGTACTATAACCCTGGCTCCATTTTTGGGGGAGGGCTCACAACACAAAGTGAACTTGAGCCCCCGTTGTATCAGTGTTCTTCCATCGAAGAAACTCATTTTTGAATGGGGTTGGGACCAGGTTCAGGGTCGCTGAGGTCCGGTCCCGCCCCTTCCATTGATGAGTGCCGTGTCAATTTCTTTTAATTGCGGCCACCGGTACCCTTGGCGTCCAAAAAATTCCCGAGGCGACGGTGGTGATCGAACCCACGACCGCGAGGTCTACTAGCCGAGTGTCTGACGTCTTATCCACTCGGCTACCGCGCCCCCCCTCCCTTGAGATTAGTTGCATTTCAACCCAGTTTTTTGATCAACTATCGTCCGATAAAATCGCTAGAATTGAGGATACTAGCGAACAATTTCTAGTCGCGAATGGCCAAAATATTTCGACCTCTTATAAGGTCACTTTGATAATAAAAATTGATAAATTCACGTGGGCACGTAAATTTTATATCCTAAAAATTTAACGTCGGGCATAATTCTAGGATTGGATTTTGTACCAAAGTCGCACATAATTATAGACCTGTCAGAAAATATAATATACTTTAAATTTCGCCCGTCTAGTCGCGTGGCCCTTTCCTCCAATGAGGATAAATTATCCTAAATCCTATTAGTAGTAGCCCCGAGGAGTTAGTTGCTGACCCACTTGAAAAGTAGTTTCAAAGACATAAAAATCTAGGCGCGGGGCATTCCCGAGTATGTTACCGTATTGGCCCAGAACAGTACCAAATTTTGAAAGAAAAGATCAGTAAATTGGTTGAAGACAAGATGATTGAGCAAATCGAAAACCATTTCACGTCGTCATGTTTTTTGGTGCCCAAACGCGATAAACAAAGCGGTGCAAAAGATTTCCGGCTAGCTATTGATTACCGCGAACTAAAACAAAAATCGCTTATTTTGCCCACCAAATTCCTACTGTAGAGGAAGCGATTAATCATTTAAAAGAGGGAACATATTTCACAGTCTTAGACTTGAACGCAGCCTATCACCAAATCCCTCTAACAAAAACCAGACAAAAATTAACGGCATTTCAGGTACCATGGAGAACGTACAGATGCACAGACGCAGATAAGCCACTCAATCTCCCAAGGAAAGGTAGAAATTTCCCCTTCCAGGATCAGGCCAATTTTAGATATCCCAAGACCAACGACTCCATACCAAGTCGATCAATTTATGGGATCAATAAATTTCTTTAGTAAATTTATCTGAACTTAAGTGAAATATCGCGCGGACAGAAGAACATGAAATTGCCTGGTCAGCACTAAGACATATCACCCTCCCCCCTACAGGGAGCATAAACAACGCATGAGACAAGCAAAGACTACTTGCAAAAACAACCCAATCGAACAGGAAATCCTACTCAACAGAAAAAGAATTGCCAACTTTAACTGGTATATTTACAGGGCGTTCTAGTAAAATTCCATTTTACAACAATGGGGCTATCAGCAAATAATGTCGATTATGTCTAGAAGCGAACATATCATATGAAACTGCCACGTAAAGACTACGGTACCTTGAAAACCCATTCTTGAGTTATGTAAGTCTTGACACCATAACCCTGAGAAGAATTACCAAAGTAACAAATTAAAGTAAGTATTCATGAAAGAAAACATTTAAATGCTAAAAGAAGTCCTCACAACTTCAAATAGGAAATTTTGTAAAAAAGCTTCATTCATCCTTGATCTCAAGAACATTAAAAAGTAAAATATTCCTAGACCTTTCACATTCTATTATCTCCTGTGCATCCTCAATTCATAACAGAAGTGGCTTTAAGTCTGCAAATTATTAGCCTGACAAAAAAAGGATAAAGTGAATAAAATAGATACAACCTGATGAACTTGAAAAAATTTATCTTTGTACATGTACATATACATATTTTAATGGAATTGAAATAAAAATACATTTTGTCACATGCATTAAAAACGCTATAAAATAAAATCTTAAAATTTATAAATAATATTATTACAAATATTTTTCCTCATTTTTACAGTTAATTATGTTGAAACACTAAAATAAACCTTCATCGTACATAACAATGTCTCTTCTGTGAGGCAAGTCAGGGAGATCGACCTCGGGGTCTGGTGAAGGTGGAGGGTTGCTCAGTTGATCTTTGACAAGTTTTGTCTTATCCTTCTTATTTTTCTTTTTTTTCTTTGCCTTTGGGAAATTATCTCCTTTGTTTATTTCAAAAATCTCTTCCCTTTGCACCCCGGTGATATCTCTGTCTTCTCTAACTAGGAATATAAATATACCACCTGATGTCCTTTTCCTGTTTCCACTTAGGATCAGCATCCCCCCATCACCCTCAATCTCCTTTGTCGCTTCAAACAGTTCAATCGCTTTCGCCTTACCGAGCGTCTGCACGATCCTGAGTATGAGAGGACGATTCGGCTCATCAAGTTTCACAGCAATATCACTAGCGATTTCTTCACAAGTGTTTTCTTCAGTGACAGAAAGTGGTTCCAGCTGCTTAGCCTGGGCCGACGGATGCAGCACATCGTCTTTAGCACCTTTTGGAATTTTTCGCTTCCTAGGCGCATTTGGTTTCCAATTCCTGACAAGGTAATTTTCAACATTCCTGTCGTTTTCGGGTATTTCCTCCATGCCGAACCTGTCCAGTACATCAGTAAGAAAATCGTCCGGATCCTTGGACCAGATGTGGTATTTATTTGATTTGCTCTTGACTGGACGACTGATTTTCATGCGTTTACCAGAAACGTATTCATCGTCCGACTCTGAGCCGCTGCTTGCATCAATAACACTTTTTTTCTTGCCTGGTTCATTATTGTCCTCATCGTCTTCATCCGGATCGATTACAGGCTTGGCCAAACAAGCAGGATTCAGCATCGGTGGCCTTTCTAATGGAATGTACGGGTTAATGTCATCGGCGCTATCATCATTAATTTCCCCATCTTCCAACTGCATTGCCCTGTAATACAACGAAACAGATCAATCTTCATGATGACTAATGGTTTTAGTCATCCTTGATATGGAAAAAAAAGATGTCTTTCTGCACAGATAAAATGATACTACATTCTGAGCTTTATGGAATATAAAATATATGTTGTTTTTCATCAAACAGTTTATTCTGAATACTCACCCGAACTTGTCGAATCTACAGAAACAACAGAAAACAATTCACGAGACTTTGTCGCAGTCGAGAGTTGGGAGGTTACGAGGTACACCGACCTGCTACAAGACCTCGCTGCTCGCAGTTGCAATCGAAATCTGCAGAGCGCAGACTGCAGAGTGCCGGCCGTTGGCAAATAACACGTATAAACAGTTTAATTGAAATAACTATTAATTAAACATAATTAATTCATTGTTAAGATGAAAATGTCAAACAGGATCTGAAACTTTATAAGTCGTTGAGTGTTTTTCATTAAAATAATAACAAGAAAATCATGGATGAGGATATGGTAGTTGATGAGGACTTGGAAGAAAACCAGAAGAAAAGGAAAAGGGACTTCTTTGAGGAAGATCTGCCACAAATTGGATACGTTTATGATGAAGCCCTCGGAAACGAATCTTCCAAGCTGCCCAATGTCTCAGGGAGGGTAATTTGTTTAATTTATAATAAAATATGATTATTTGAATTTGGGTGTAAATAATAAAAATTTGGTTTTAATACAGTTCAATTGACTTTCTGTCACATGTCACAAGTTTTAAATTGAATTACTTTAGCTTAAATTGATCTACAGCCTAACAACTATGGTTCCTATAACAGGTACATGAGTTGCAAGAGAATTGAATTTATTTAAGTTGTAAAAAAATTCATTTACAAATAGATGAATAAAAAGCTACCAATCTCTTATTTTTTCTCCTGACCTGAAGATCTCAATTAAAATAGGACCATTAGAACAAGATCTAACATCTTCATTTCTCCTCTCTTGACCGAAACTTTTCACACCTGATGAAGTGTACCACAATCATAAGCCGTCTAGCACTAATGAAAGCTCCTGGTTTTCACCCAATGACTACAAATGCCCTCCGACCCCAGTTAAAGAATCATATGGCCTAAAGATCCTCATAACTTTCATTTGTACTTCTGTTTGATTTGTCTGTTGCGTATAGTAGCAAAATCTGTAAGGAGGGCTGCTCCAGTCTATTACTAGATGTGAAGCAAGCATTTGATCTGATTAGGCCGCTCTTGGAGTTTAAGAGAACTGATTTTAAAATCCTAATTAACCGACAGATACTCAAATCATCAGTGGCTCTATCCATCAGCTATTGTACAGATACCAGGGTGCTCCAGGGGAAGATACATCTAGGTACCAGCAAATTTGCTATCAACCACAAAGATCCTGTCATCAACCAGAAACCTACCGACCCATGTCACATCCCTTGAACAGTGGTTCAAGTGGTAGAAAATGTCAACATACAAAAATATGAATACGTCACATTCCTTTTTCCTCTCCCACCAGCAGATGTGGTTCAGTACCTTTGGCGAGGGGGGGCGTCGGTGGCTGCAAGGTTCCATCTTTGACACGGCGCTCATCACTATAAGGTGAAGGTCCAGGGCTGCTGCATTCGAACCCGACATACTTACAAATGGGCTTTTTATCAAAAACACCAGCACCCTGAGGGTTTATATGACCTCTGCTGTTGAGAACCCTCGTAAAAAAAAAAAAAAATAAATAAATAAATAAAATAAAATAAAAAGTTCCTTTGGCATTGATAAATTGTATACATGGAACCCACACTTCAGAACTTACTAAAACCACTGGGCAAACAATAAAACTGACTACAGTCAAACAATTAATTTATATCACCATTTTGGCATGGAGCACCGAACTTTCAATCAAATTTTCCAACCTCCAACATATCCAATCCTTACAATCCAAAATCCTCCAAATCATCATAAATGCTGCTTTCTTTCATCCAATCTCAAGTGTATCCTTCAAGTAGCCAAAAACAGATACAACTTATCCAATCCTTACAATCCAAAATCCTCACAACCATCGTCAATTCTACTCTCTATTATATTTTCTATAGACTTATAGACTTATTTTCAGATAGTCCGCAAAAAGTGAAAAATTGATGCATGGAAAATAATATTAAATATCGTTTATGAAATGTTTAAACAGGAAAGGTTCACCTGTGAACCTTGAGGAATTCGGAGAGATCGACAGTATACTACGAAGGAATATTAATTTGGCAGTTTTCCTTCTGCCTGTTAAATAACAATAAAATCATTTATAGAACAATCTATGAATTCCAATTTAAATAAATTGTTAATCATTACAATAAAGTGTGTGGTGATTAGTGATAGCTAATTGATAATTATTTAGAAATCGTGGGATGCGGTCTAGTGTAATGAAGGTTTCAGAAAAACATTTTCTTTACGGTGCCAACATTTCGACCTTTATTGACCTTCATCACACCAGACCACATCTCACGATTTCTAAATTATTATAATAAAGAATGAAAGCTTTTGAAACGTCAAGATAGCAACAGCAAAAACATGTTGTCAAGGGATTATTAAAATTTTAAGCAATAGTGGCTGTTTGATTAAAATAAGCACAGCAAGTATTTTGGCTCCTGTTTTGATTGTTGAAGGAAATGGGTTGTTCCATTGTCTATGTGGCCAGGCCATAGCTACGCACCACAAAAGAAAGCTGGTGAGGAATTTTGGTTGCTTACTTGGGTAGAATCATCCAGCCTTTAAGCGTAAATCCCCACACAAACCTAACAAAAGACTTGGACAGCTAGGAAGACTTATAGAACTGAAATCAGTTTTGACCATCAAAACAACTAACTTTGTACAAGATATTACTGCGAAATTTTCGACATGTGGTGTAGAACTGCGAGGTTCCACCTAGCCATCCAATATTCATAACACCCAATCCTTTCAATTACAAGTCCTCAGACAAGTTGTCCAAACTCCTTACAACATCTCTAGTACTCTGTCCACAACGTTCTCTACATTCTGTTAGCCAATGAGCTGATCCAATCCTGCTTCCAAAAGTTCCACACCAAGTTTTTGATTCATTCTAACCCTACTAAGCCCTGGCCTACTTGCCCATCTTAAGAACCTGCCTTAAACAGCGATGGCCCTGAGATCTCCTCGGTCCTTAATCATTTTACTGAGTGCCAGTGTTGTAAAAGGAAATATAAAAACACAATTAATAGGTACAAAGTAAAAATAATTTATTTAAAAAAATCTAAAATAATTACAAAATATAAAAATTAATTTTATCATGATTTAAATAATTATTCTTAAATTGTTTGTTTTCAGGCAGCTGTTGTTCATAGTTTAATAGAAGCGTATGATTTACTACGAAATGTCACTGTGTATAAAAGTATGCCTGCCACTGAAGAAGAACTTTGCAATTTCCACTCCAGTGATTATATATCATACCTAAAACACATCAATAAAATGTATACTCCAGATGATGATGTTGAGTTAGAATATGGCTTAGGTATGCTTTTTAATAAAAGCGACAATTCCTTGAAGATAATGTCATTTTTTTAAGGATACGATTGTCCACCATTGGACGGCATTTACGATTATTGTTCAGCCATAGCAGGATCGACTCTCACGGCAGCAAGAGCTCTAGTCAGAAATGAAGTAGAAATTGCAATTAACTGGTGTGGTGGATGGCATCATGGTCAAAGGTAAATTTTTAACTAAATAAATTGAAATTTGTTTTTAATTTTTTTTTTCTTAAGGTATGAAGCAGAAGGATTTTGTTATGTTAATGATGTGATACTTGGAATATTAGAATTGCGTACATATTATGATCACATTCTATATATAGACTTAGACGTGCATCATGGTATGTTTATTCTTTTTTTCATATTATTTGTGTCATTTAAAATTAATGAAGCATTTCACAGGCAATGGTGTTGAGGCATGTTTTGAATTCACTAAAAGAGTTTTCACCCTATCAGTTCATCAGTATGAACCTGGATTTTATCCAGGCACTGGTAAAACTTGTGACATCGGCTTTGGCCTCGGGAGCCACCACTGCCTCAATGTGCCTTTTAGGGAAGGGATCAAGGACGGAAATTACTGCCAAATCTTTCAAAGGTATGCGATGCAATTTTAAAAAATGATTCGTCATGTTTATATATTTTGATGGAAGGGTTTTGAACGAGATTTCCAAAGCTTATTCCATGGATGCCGTCGTCGTGCAATGCGGTGCCGATGGCCTCTCTGGTGATCCTCTTGGAGGTTTCAACCTGACCGAGAAAGCTTATGGCTACTGCCTCAAACAAATTCTAAAACTTAAAAAACCAACTTTAGTTCTTGGAGGAGGTGAATCCTTTAGGGAAAATGCGCTTTACGCTTAGGAATGAAATTATAATTCTTATTCCAGGTGGTTATAACATTGCAAATGCTGCACGGTGTTGGACATACCTCACATCTGTTTTAATTGGAGTAGAACTGAGCCCAGATATTCCAGAACACGAAGTAATTTGTTTTTAATTTTATTATATTTTTTAAGTTCCATTTATTTATAAAATACTTAATATTTACAGTATTTTTCACAGTACGGACCTAGTTTTGAATTAGGTATAACTCCAGGAAACAGGAAAGACCTCAATGACAAAGAGTACCTTGAAAAAATGCTTGCAGATATCTCAGGTTGGCTCCTTAATATCTGTTTACAATGAAATAAATAAAATCTAATCTACATTTTTATATCCTAACAGAGAATCTGAAAGCGCTTTATGATTCAAGATTGTAAAGTGCCTGTTACACATTGCCCACACTGAATAATTTAATTTTTTTCTAAGAATAAACTTTTTTTATTTTAATTAATTCCTGTTTTATTATTTAACCTAATACTATTTAACCTGTTTTATAAATAGGTACGTAACAAAAAATTATAATTTGTGAGTTTGTACCTAATTTCCAAACTATTTTGATGATAATAAATTTTTTTTTTCCAAAAATGGATTGTGTACAAACTTGTGTTGAAGTCTTTCAAGAATCACTATTATCATCTTAAAAATTAATACCTGAAATAAAACTATTCAACTCATCTTCAGTCAATGAGGCTATAAACCAATTTGAACAAATGTGCTGAAATGGCTGGACAAGATTTCATCACTGCCTCTGTACGCTATAAAAGAGGAGTAAGAAAACTAAAAGAATGACCTAACTTTTTACAAGAGTTTTTGCTCGCATGCGCATGTAGTTAATCTTATCTTTGTTCATCACACCTATCTGTCACTGAGTTTCAATTACCCCTATACTATGAAGTAGTATGTAAACAAAAATTATAAACAAACATAAATCAGAAATTGTTTTAATTGCATTTTGTAATCTGGTTATTAATTGCAAAATGTATTAAGATGAGTTCATCTTAAGACGTTTTGAATGAATAGCTGAATTACAAAACGTAATCAAAATGATTTTTGATTTACATTTGTTTATAATTTTTGTTTACATACTACTTCACCCGTTCGTTTTATATTATTGACAGCCAAAAAGACAGTTTGGAATTATTTTGCAGGTTTAATAGAACAATAAATAAGACTGACATTCAAATGATACATGCGCATTGAAAATAATTGGAAGTTTTGAACAAGCAGGACAATATTATTTTAGTCATTTTTGTCTGCTTATCGCAATTTTGGCCTGCCTGTTTTTTAAAAACTGGCTTCTTTCCATATTCAGTTTTTAATCATTTTTGTTAAAACTACCACTAAAGAAAGTGATGAGTCAAAGCATTACGAAGGGACATTTCATCACACAGACCTCACAATTTTTTATGGAGTGAAGCAAAAAACCAGCAGTGGAGTTTGGAGTGGACAAAGCCAAAGTTAAACAATATTAACCATTAATACTGTACACAAAACACTATATTTTCCAAACAAAAAATTTCCCGTATACCGACCTAACTGATTAACATTGGATTAACAAGACTGCTGTAATAAATTTTCAATATGTACCATTTTGTAACTGTAATACTGATTTGGCTTGATAAGATCAATCATTATTATTTTATAAAGTAGCACCAGCTGGTTTGTTACCAAACCTTCATTTTTATTATTTTAGTCTGCCTGTCCTTGCTGATTTAGTCTACCAGACGTACTATAAAGCATGTGTGTTGAAGTTCAGTTGAGGGAAGCAGATCGGGGGGGGGGGGTCTGTGCAAGCCAAAAATATGACCAATCAAACTCAGGAACGTCGGTGGCCGCGAGGTTTCGTCTTTGACACGGCGCTCATCACTGTAAGGTGAAGGTCCCGGGTTCGAATGCAGGGCCGCTGGATTCGAACCCGACATACTTATAAATGGGCTTTTTTTCAAAAACACCGGCACCCTGAGGGTTTATATGACCTCTGCTGTTGTGAACCCTCGTAAAAAAGCAAAAAAAAAAACTCAGGAAGTCCACCTTGATCAGACAGCCAATCAACACATAAAAGCATCCCAATGACAGTGAACGCATCTAAAATTTCAAAAACTTGGAAAAACAATCTAACAATATCAAAGGTATACAAAAAAGTGGCAAATGAAAAAGCGGACAAACAGGCCATTAGATGATACAAGATCAAACATAGACTTTTCTATTTCAAAGTGGGTCCTCAAAACCAAAACAAAAAGTAGGTAAACTTTGTAGGTCCCAGACACTAATGATTAAAGAACTCTCACCACACAACTGATAAGAAGAGCTAGATAATTACTCTCACAGGAGAGATAGGGGTACATACAGGTCACAGTTATCTGAACTCTAAATAACATGACAGCATTCAAAAATTATGAAATTTAGGATTTTGCAATCAGAAAGAAGAAACTAACACTCATACTTTGAATGTGAAGCAACCGCCCAATTGAGACAACCTAGGGAACCAAGAAGCCCAAATAAAGTGTAGGAATGATAATCAATATCCTACTACTTCTTAAAACAAGTATCTAATTGAATTGAAATAAAAAATTAGAAAAAGTACAATCAGCAAGACATTTACGTAGGTGTTGGGGGTCAGTGATCAGACTTAACCGTCCAAAGCTCCAAGTTCTATCAACAGCTAAGTCCTTTCACCCCTTAACGCAATCAGTTTTTAGATCAGAGTCCATTCACTCTTAAATACATTCTTTCCTATTTACATAACATTCACCCACTTATGGTGGTGGAATACTTGATATCCCCCACCTACTACATACTCACTCTAATAAATATGATCAGTCTCATCGTAAATACATAATATTTTTATTATTATTAGTCTTTATTTAATTTATAGTATATAATATACATAAATACATTTTTATAATTAAAAACAGGTTCTTTTTGTTATAAAAATGGTTACAAATCGGAACAGGGTTTGATCCCCTCAGACACCAACTTCCCATCCATACATCTGTTCGAATGAAAAAAATGGCAAAAAAAGGGAAAATCCTGAATCGTTGTAGGTTGAGGTGGGTGGGAAGTTGGTGTCTGAGTGGATCAACGTCACGATAGCTCAAGAAGTTAGAGCAGCGGCGTGTCGAGCTGGATGTCACCTTTGATGAACGAAATAAAATAATTGGAATAATGAATTGTGTTGTCTATTGTCTGGTATAAACGTTGAGATCCCTTCACAATCACTTTTTAATCTTATAGTACACAGAGTTATAAATTCCTTAATTTTTTTTTCTCTTGTTTGCAAGAGTAGGTGAGCAGAGGGCGTAACAACAATAGCTTTTTTGACCCACTCAACATTTATACATGTGAAATTTAGTTTTGCTGTCTAGCAATAAATCTCATTATTTCACTGAGCATGACCAAGGAATTGTGCTACCACGGTGGTACAGTAAAAAGTGTAATGGTACTCAGTGACTTTATTGATATTATGCAAACTTGAAATGTCATTCATACATAGTTAACAAAGAGAGTGGGTCCAAGGACAAATCCTTGGGTTCAATTGATGGTGATTCGTATTCATTTGATATAACACCTTCAATATATACTTGAAAACAGTTGTTTTTGAAACAGACAGTAATTATTTTTATCAGATAGGTTGGATAAGGCCATGTGGCCAACATTCAAAGGCCTTGCTAATATATAAAAACTAAGAACACCACCCATTTTTAAGTCTATACATACAAAATTAAAGGAATTCATGTTTGACAAACAAAATGTAAATAAAAATTGTTTCCTTATTGTTTGAGGCTTTTGAATAATCAAAATAAAATTACCAAAATCTTTTGATTCGTAGTTAACACTTATCTTAAAAACCACAACAGTTTAGTTTTTACATTGTTTGATTCACTGTGCATATAAAAATGTTTTGTACATTACAAGAAAAAGTGGAAATGTTTCTGCTGTTGGGAAAATTTGCACTAGGCTGAATTTAACGAGCTCTTAATCTATGTTATTAGTGGCAATTGTTGAGAAGTTTTGAAACGTATAAAATATTTAATTTACTATCGATACAATAATAAATAAATAGGTACTTGGTTCGAGAAGAAAATTTCATTTTTTTTAAACAATTTTAGGAAAGATTTTTTCTCTGAATAATTAAGAAAGGTTGTTTCAAAAAAAAAAAAAAAAAGTTGAATTAAGAATTTTTAAAAATTCAAAAACTGTATATTGATGAGTTTCTTACCATTTAAAATAGCTAAGCCCTCTAGTTTGTATCCCGTTATCAACTCTTTGGTTCATGAGAAACATCACTTTTGTTTAGATGTATTGACCATCTTTTCAATCTCAAATAATCTCCACTCGGAATGACCTGTACGAAAGAACAAATTCAATTGTTACTGCTCATCTTTTCGCCTATTTTTACATCATCATCAGGGCAAAATACTCTTAAAGATATCTACACACTGATGATGAGAGCTTTAATAGATGGTTTCAAATTTCTTTGACATTCCTTGGCAATGTTGGGACTGACAATTTCAATTCTTAACCCCAACATTTCCAAAGATCGTTAAAGAAATTTGATACCATCTATTAAAAACATAATTATGTCAGTTTGTAGACATCTGTAATATTGTTTTATCCTGATGATGTCCTTAAAATAGGACAAAAACCATAAAAATTGAGTTAGTTCTTTCGTCCAGACTGTACTGAGGTCCTGATGATTCATTGTGAGAAACCAGATAAGAAATAAAAGTGTCTCATGGTTTTTCCCAAAATGGACAGTTATCTTTTGGAGCACATTAGTAAACTTTTACAAAAAATCAATTTTGCTTTGGCAAATTTGGAATATAATCAATGATAAATATAGAAAAAAGTATGATGTGTAAGCACGCATAAGAGTATCTAGTATTCTGGAAGGTTGCCCATTTAAAAAATTTCAAATCCCTTTAAAATAGTATTCCAATCGTTCCCAACAACACTACTGCACTCACACAGCAAGAAAAATCCTTCCTCACAGTTAATTTCCTAAGAGAAATTTGCAATATAAATATCTCCTTAGGTACTCGCTCCCATAATAATAATAAAATAAAAAATGCTACATTGGCAGTTATCAGTCTCTGCCTACTGAATATAATTTCACCTGCCCAGAGAAATAATTAAAATTATAAAACCCCACAAAAACAAAAAATTACAATATACAATTAAAACAATAGGTGGTCGTGCATTTGAACTCGACATACTTACAAATGGGCTCAAAAACACCGGCACCCTGAGGGTTTATATGACCTCTGCAGTTGCGAACCCTCGTGAAAAAAAAAAAAAAATTAACAAAATATCTTCAAACAAAATGATTGTTGCTTACTATCCCTATCCTCTAGTTATCCTCATTTTGAAACTCACTCACCCACATAGCTGCATTCATGCTTTATAACAGCATCATTATGCTAGAGCAGTTTGTAAGTATGTTGGGTTTGAATGCAGGGCCACTGGATTCGAACCCGGGACCTTTACCTTACAGTGATGAGTACCGTGTCACCTTGCGGCCACCAACGTCCCCTACACAAAAGCATTCTGGTATAGTTCTGATAGATGCCTATGACACTGTTTGGCATAATAGTAGTCAGCAGGATGATGTAATATGGCTTCCCTCCCTATATAATAAAAAATAGTTCACTCCTATCACTCGTCCAGACAATTTTGAGTTTTCTTTGGATCATCTCCTTCCCGACCAATATATGTTGCTGGTGTTCCTCAAGGCTCTATCCTTGGATCCATTCTGTTCTTACAAAATTTCACAAAACACTTTGCTCTAATAATGTAAAAATTTCTCTCTACTCCTTTTCTTGGAGTGTAGATATAATATCAAACAGATTAGGCAATGCAATGTGTTTTGAGGAAGTTTCTTCAACCATTGAAAATATAAAATTAATCATAACAAAATGAAGGCAATAGTTTTCAGCAAGTGTAGACCATTGCTTTATAAAAATAATACCATAGCTTTATAATATACAATTTGAAGGTGTATTATATATTATGCAGGGTGGGCGACGGGGACCCGAGGGGTTAAAAGCCTGGGTAGGCCCGTACTCCATCCCTAAAAGGTCCGGGACCTGGTCGGCTCACGAGTCCTGCATAAACCTATTGGACTTATTAACAAACCCCAGGATTGTGGACCATTTTATCCCGGGGAGTGTTTGTTACGTCCTCTCCTTCGAAAATGTCGAATCTTTCCCTGGCATACCTATCGCATTCAGCTAGGTAGTGTCGAGCCGTTTCTTCTTTTGTCTCGCAGAAGGGGTCTGGTAGGGTGCCCATTATGAAGAGGTGTCTTCTCAAGGGGCAATGGCCCGTTAGGATACCTATCAGTCTCCTAATTCCCCTTCTAGAGTTGGAGAGTAACCATTTCGCTTCCTTAGGTTTGATTTCCTTCAGAAACGACTTCGATTGCCTGCATCCGGGGGACGTATTTCATTCTTTGAGGAATTGTTTCATTCCCCAGCAACTTATACTCTCTTTTGCTGTGCTTAAAGAGTGGGGTAATACTGGCTGTGGCCCGACAAATGCAGTATTTGATCCTTCCCTGGCCAGGCTGTCTGCCTCTTCATTGCCATAGTGTACCTTATGAGCTGGTATCCATATGAGGGTTACCCTATTCTCATACCTGGTAATGATCCTGTTAATGAGTTCAACCGTTTCCTCTCCCAGTCTAGATGTTGATAATTATTTTTGTAATGATTTTAGACTGGCCTGACTGTTGGAAAATTTTTTTTATATGTTTTCCCCTTATACCGTTATCCATAAGTGTTCTGCAGCAAACATTGATGGCCCAGACCTCTGCCTGAATTTGAAGGTGTAACTGTGTCGTGATCTGAGTCAGCCAATATCTTGGGGTAATATTGGACCGTAAACTCACTTTCACCTCCATGTCATTGATAAAGTGAACGAGGGTAGAGCGACTTTCCGCGTACTTTACCCTCTTCTCTATCACCAGTCTAGCCTGTCGTCTATTAATAAGCTTCTTCTGTATAAGATGGCGGTCAGGCCGATGGTCATGTACATGAGGCCCTCCTAATGCTAGCAAGCATTGAAAATTAAACCAATATTTTTTCTGTTGACCCGACCCTTCATGTATGAGTAATATTGGGGATTCCTAATTACTCATACAACTGCGAAATTTTATAATTGTTGAAAGTGTGAGATAATAAATTAATCAAGAATGAAAATTACAAAAATGTTTATTTTTGTTTGAAATGCTGACCATTACACTTACATTACTTAATAGATTTTTTTTACATATTCCTTTTAAATATTGATATTAAACCTGTTTAATTATCCGATTAAACCACTTGGAGAATGGACAAAAAAAAATCAACAAGTACTTCTAGAAACGATGTGTGTGTATTGCAGCAGATCATTGAAGTTGTGAAGAAACAGTTGCCCTTATCAGTTTCTTTATATTCGCTGGTCAGAATGAGTTTGATTTCATTCCAGAAGCATCACAACAACAGTGAGTATCACTTTAATTTCATATTCTTACGCTTATGGTATCAAAAGAAAAAGAATTCTTTATTAAGTGCTTATAAAAAACAATGCGATGCATTCTCTTAATACTCTCTTCTTAATAATGTAAATTTTTGATCTTTTCATATATGACTTGGAAAATTGTATAATTTGGATTGGGTAAATTATATAGATGTCACGTATAAAAATTAAACCAAGAGATCAACAATACAAGATACCTTTCCAGTTGTAATTATTGTAAAATTAGCTTCACGATTGTATCTCAGCACATATTAGCTTGAAATCCCTTTGAAAAAATGGCAAGCATTGATTATAATTGTTTATAATTTGAAATTTAGTCTGTTTTAGGACATATTTACATATAAAGCTCTATGCATATAACTTACATAAATTACATTACACAAAGAACAAACATTATGTAGTTTAAAGGTCATATATGTTGTCAATAGATTTTGGTCTACGAATAGATGAAGGCATGATGAACATCATTTCTCGCAGCCACTTGTTTTTTCAGATCTTTGTGGTTGGGTCTCCAGAGGGCAACAGTGAGATCATTTCATCCCTCCCAACACATTCAGTTTCTAAATCCTTGTTGACTCATTCTTTAATACATTTTTTCCTACCATACATACCATTCACTCAGTTAGGGTTGTGGAGCAGGTGATATTCCTCCATCACTCTCCACACATATAATATAATTAATTAATAGTCAATAAGGTAATCAATATTCTACCAACGGCCCTCCTACACTACATTCTTGCTAATAAATACCTTCAGTCTCAAATGTGCAAAATGGAACACAATTCACAAGTATACACTATATTAGCCATTTCCCCAAAACTGCAGAATACTATTGTAAATAAAACCCAATATTTTACTATATACCAATTATTTATTTCAGAGGAGAATGAAATCTCTATTGTTACTTTTCACTGTTGGGTTGGCCTATGCCGTACCTCCTTCCGACTGGGTCATATTCAAGGCAAAGCATGGCAAAAAATACAAAAACATTCAAGAGGAACACTTTCGCATGAATGTCTTTTTGGAAAACAAGAAACAAATCGAAGAGCACAATGCCCAATTTGAAAGTGGAAAAGTTTCCTTCAAACTTGGAATGAACCATTATGGAGATATGGTAAATTAATTGAATTAGGTTTATTAAATCTTTCTGACTCAACTTGAACTACTTTTGCAGTTGGCTCATGAATTTAACGCTTTAATGACTGGTTTGAATGCTCCGGCCAGTGTACCTGATATGCAACTTTTCCAAGCAAAGCACGATGAGATTCCAGCAGTTTTCGACTGGAGGCAACATGGAGCAGTCACCCCGGTCAAACAACAACACCTCTGTGGGTCCTGTTGGGCTTTTAGTACTGTAAGTAATTGAAATATTACAAATCAATTGTAAATTATTACTAATATACGTTTATGTTTTTCAGACGGGAGCATTGGAAGGTCAGTTCTTTCTCAAAAACAGAAAGCTAGTTTCCCTCAGTGAACAAAATCTTATAGACTGCACTCGCGAATACAAGAATGTTGGATGCCATGGTGGCAGAATGGAAAACGCTTTCATTTATGTCATGGAAAATGGAATCAGCACAGAAGAATCTTATCCTTATGAAGCTCGCGTAAGTATCTTTAACATTTGAAGCAAATTAAATTTGGCTCTCCATTATTGTCTTATTTATTTGTGTGTAGGATGGCCCTTGCAGATTCAATGAAAGCCTTGAAGTTGCATGGAGAGTTAGAGGATATGTATCCATCCCAGAAGGTGATGAAGATACTCTGAAAAAAGCTATAGCTTTTGTTGGACCAATCTCAGTGGCCATTAATGCCAACTTTACATCATTCCGATTCTACTCATCAGGTAAATTAACTTGGAAACAATAATCTTCAAGCTTTTCAAATCAAAATTGTTTTTTAGGTGTATTTTACGAACCTAAGTGCAATAGCGAAAAATTATCCCATGCCATGCTTGCTGTTGGCTATGGTACTTCGGATGATGGTCTTGATTACTGGCTTGTGAAAAACTCTTGGAGTTCACGCTGGGGTGAAAACGGTTACGTCAGGATTGCCAGAAACAAAAACAATCACTGTGGTATAGCTTCTACCGCCTGTTTTCCTGCTGTCTAATATCTAATTTTATGAAAAAAAATATATTTATTTATTGAAAATATCTGTTATTTTTTTGCATTAACCTATGCATGAAACAACAATTAAACACTAAAAAAGGATAAAGTTACTAGGAAATTTCATGTGGTTTAGTTGGTTTTCCTATCTTAATGGTCTCTGCCTCTTTCTAGATTTATCTGGTCAAATCCTGTAGCTTTCCATTTTTTTAATCATTAATCTGCCCTTGTCTTCATTTACGCAATAAGCAGATTTTTTGACAAGGAAACAAAATAAGGTTAAATGAATACCCCTCCCATCTGTGGCCAACTTTTTAACATGCGTTACACGACATCAATAGGTGGTTTTTTGTGCACAGTTAAGCCTGGACCCCACATGTACCCCCCTGATGTCCAACAGTCGGCTGACTTGTGGTGACAGTGACAGAGGTCCCTTGTTGGACCACTCAATAATTTAGCAACTTCAAAGCTACATTGTTCGAAGCTTACAACATTTTGTTGAAAAAAATGTTAAGAAGTTTTAAAAATAATGAATTAGGGATGATAGCACCTGCTTTACAGAAAGATGTCAATTGGCAAATAAATCATCATTGAAGGAGAAGAATGTGATTTCACAACGCATGGAAAAAAGATGTGTTGGCAGGTTTTTAACTAATTTATTCCATATTTCTGTTTTTCATTGAACTGGTCATCCAACACAAGAAACTTTCTTTTCTGATCTCAATTAGTTTCTTTGCGTCCCTTTTAGAAAATAAAATTGTACTGAGATTATAAAATGACAATTGAGAATATATAGATAAATGAAATATTAAAAAATAATCTCTACATTGCACCTTACAATCGTGCCCATTAAAAACTAAGCGTACTAGTTGGGCAGGATGCATTGTGTTGGTGTGGAGAAGTGGGGACTAGCCAGCTCATTTCCATTGTCCTAATTACTATCCATGTGATGCCAGACAGATGGTGGTGGACACATGGTGCAGGCTTGGTCGTGTTGGGTCCGACCTGAACTCCTCAACCTCCTGTGTGGGTAGAGTAAGTGTAGAAAGGATGAGGGAGTTGGGATGAAGAGATCATTTTTAGTGGAATTTGTATCATGATTAGATCAAAGAAGGGAACATTGACAATTTTGCGGAAGATTTTAGACTATAGGGATACTGTTAAGGTTTGATTATTTAGATATACTGTACAGTTCTAGTCCATAAGACCATGTAGGAGCTTTCTGCCATTTTAAGTTACGTATATACAGTAAAGAATGCAATAAGAGCAATAATAAGCTATTGAACATCTGGTGTCGAGAGGGTAACTGAACAATCCCCCCCCCCCAAGAGTCCGAAGAGAAAAGGAATGAGCTCACTCATTTGAGCCTTGAGGATAGGCAATGTTGTAGCATACCCAACTAATACACAGACCCCTCTATTGTGACAAACCCTAAGCAGTGGAGAGAAAAATCGCTCGGTTGCTCAGTGAGGTCACACTTGGTCAAGGAGTGCCAGGCCTTGACTCTTTATCAGTAATATGTGTGCATAGTTGTACAGTCCTTATGCATGGCAATGTTTAGTTGGATCACCTTTCTTATTACTAGTTATCTACCAATTGTTAAAATCTGAACTAGTTGGAATGGAATGGTAGCAAAGGTACTAGGAGGTGGGGTTTGTGTGCCCCAGGCACTGCAGCCTTCTGGCTTATTGTACCTTCCTAGTTCCTTAGTTTAGTCAATAGACTCGATCCTTTTTCTCAGAAGTATCAAGTCATTGACTGTTATTGCTTCAATGTGGTTCTCTGAGTCGCTTTTGTGTGTCAGATTGAATCTCCATTGAGCCGTTGCTCCGCATTCGAAGATATGAGTGGCTGTTTCCTCCTCCTCATTACATAGTCTGCAAATTGGATCACTATTATATATGCCCATGTTATGTAGATGTTTTCTCAGATGCCAGTGGCCGGTTAGTAGTCCTACCACTCCTCTGAGATTTGCCCTCCCCAATTGTAGCAGTGTTTTTGCCAGTTTTGATGAGGGTTGTTTTATCATGAGTTTACTGTGTCTAGCACTGCTAGAGTTTATCCATTTTTCTCTTTGTTTTATTTGGATCCATTCTGTGATGGAGGATTCTACGTTTGTTTTGGATATCCCAAGGATAGGCTCGGGGCCTATGTATGGTCTTGTGGATCCTCCTTTGGCCAGTCGAACTAGTTAATATATTGTAAGATTTGACGGCAAAAGCAACTTTTTACACCTGTAAAAGTTAAATATTTAAAAATTATTTGCAAATGAAATATCAAGAAAAAAGAAAGCATTTGTTTCAATTAAAAGTTTTTTATTTGTAGTATTACAGATATTGCACGTACAAACTATAAAACATTTATGTATGTACAAATATATTACATAGTTTAATTGCAATGAACTATAATTTTCTTCTAAAAATGACTCCTTTAGGGGACATCGTATTAGTCTGTAGCAGTTATTCGATTGTACACTGTAACTAAATTAATTAGAAAAATCTTCAATTTTTAGCTAGATTCATTCAATGCACTGACTGAATCCAATGATAGTTTTCTTTTGGTTTCACAAGTGGAACAAGTCAGTTTCATATCTATTATTGCTCCCTGGGTACAAACTTTTCCAAGTATAAGAGCAACATCTCACTTTTACAGTCTCTCTTGGTTCAGCTACTTCTAAGAACAGTCTTTCAAATTTATTATCATCTGTAGCCTCTTGAATAAAAACGAAAAGCTGCAGAAATTTATTAAGCCGCTTAAATATACTTAAAAACACCTTTCCCCCCATTTTTTAAATTTTTTAGCAATTTTAAACTGTGATTCAACAAAAGGAAGACTTTTACATTTCAAATTAAAACGGAGAAGAGTAAGTGAGGGCACTAATTAGTATTAATAACATGGAATGAATTTGTCCTAATTAAGCAGTTCTTAACAAAAAACCACAATTGAAATATTCTAAAGCCACCCTTTTTAGATGTAACTATTTCTTTTTAAATGTTTTTTCATCTAGTTTATGTGCTGTATGTGCATTAGCATGTAATATGAAGCACATTTTTTCCTTAAAATAACTTTTCCATCAAATATATTCCACATTTTTTGGATTTTTGTTGCACAATTTCATTAACCTCGTATTAACACTTTTTTTTAAAGTAGTTCACCTTTTTTCCATAACTATGTATAAGGCCCCTTCAATTCACTTATCACGAATTCTGTTAATTATGAAACTGTTTTAACAATGAATCTTGCTTTCGTTCAAAAGCCATAGTCATGATAAAAGGTCAAATAAATCAATTACTTTAACGCTTTATAAAGTGTTAGTTTAAAATAATTTTAAAAAATTGGGAAGGTGTTAGGGGTTGTAATATGACTAAAATTTTTGCCTGATAGAAAAGGGTCACCTTAATGAGTGAATTTTTAAAACAACCATATTTGCCCTTTTGCCCTGATGAAGGTCTATTTTGTACAACATTCTGATTAAAGGATGTAAACAAGACGTACACCACATAAAACATCAGACTACATTTTTTTTAAAAACAACCTTTTTTTTGACAAAAACATTTTAAAATCATGTATTTGCACATATGACACTATTTTACTCTAATTAATTTTCTTGTAGGAAGACAAGCAATAATTCTATATTATTTAAAAACATAATAATAATAAAATAATGAAACTTGTGATATGTGTGTATGTAATATAATAATAATATACTTTTTTTTTTAAATTGGTAACTTTAAAAATATAAATGGGGCAAAAATAATCACATTTGAACAGTCTAACATTTCCTTGTTGCTCAAAATGTGCAAATACACCATTTCCGATTGATCTATTCCTACAAAATGTGTGAAAATTGTATAATTTTCAATTAATCTATTTATGATGAGCCTTCTAGAGCATGCTCTGTCATGCTAAGGCAAAGGCTCTGGAGGCGGGAGTCAATTTCTGTTTCCGTTCCTCCTGGAACTTCACTCTGAGTATTGACACCGGTAACAAACTCACCCTGGAACAAAACTCACATGAGCCTGGCCATCTTATACACAACCGGAGACCAAGTACCTGTATATTGATCTGACTCTTCTGGCTAACCTGTGACAATATGGGTGAAACCTGAGGTTTTGGAGAGACTGAGAGAGGAGGAGTTTGAGTCGGTTTTGCACATAGCTTTGATGTCTCTTGCAAACGTCTAAATAAAAATAAAAATAAAATTTAGTTGTTAAACCTAACTACTAATCATAATAGTCATACCTAACATGCTGGCTAACTTGTAAACACCAAGAACTTATTTTCTTTTTTTGCTGTGGGGTAAAAGCATCATGATGCAGGGTCGATTCAAGAAGTCCTAGGAACATCCATGCTGTGTGTTCATCGCTTTCACTACCATTAGTACACCATCGTCCACCGACCATCAGCTGTGTACAAACTAAAACGAAAAGTTGTAGCACATGTGACTTTTTCCTTCTTAAAACTTACTTTTCCCCAAGACTCTAGTAAATTGTGAAGGTATGTCATCGTAGGAAGGATGTTCTTCTTCGTGATAGACCTTTATTGGCGTAACTAAAATTTGTTTCAATTCATCCATTGCCGTTAATAAATGAGCACCATTCATGACTTCCTAATAAAGTAAAGTTTAAACATTACAATTTCTTTCTTTAAATAATGTTTTGGAAATTCCTACTTGCTCCAGAGATGCAAGGAAATTAGACCTTTCGCGTAGCTTAACAATACTGAGTATAATTTTCCTTCTCGCACCTTGAGTCACTGAGCCTCCGCCAATCGATTCAAGAATTGAATCAAAATTTTCTTCAGTGAGCGAAAGTATCTGTTCATAATTTAATTGACAAAATAGATGCCAGTACTTGTGCAGTCTCAGAGATTTGAGCCAATTTTTAACATCTGAAAATTTAAAAGTACATGTAATAACATGTTAAACATTGGGTTGTCGTACTGACCCCTCATTTCAGGTGAGTCATAAGCGAGGTCGAGGTGAGTTTCTGAGCCGCTTCCCGACGATGCCTGTGAGGACTGTGGGGATAATGGGGGGCCGACAATCTGTTCAGAGGAAAGGGAAAATCTCCTAGCTTTCACACCTCCACTCATTGATAGGTCATCCTGTTTTCAACATATTATTATTTTTATGAATTATGAATGATAATTCTAATTTGGACTGTTGTTGAATTACCTGTGAGGACCATTCTGTGTTAGGGGTAAGGGCAAATGGAGGAGTAAGACTGTTACTCCGTCTAGTCTTTTGAAGTGATTCACAAGCAACTAAACAAAAATATTGTACTGTTTAGAAAAAAAAATCCTAAATAGTTATGAATAATAGCAGAACGGGACTTTCCAAACTGAGCTCTGCGGACCTCTTGGGGGTCTGTGGTGCACTTTGGTAAATAAATTCAAGCTTTTGTCCCAATCCATTCTCAACAAACCGAGAAATTGCACATACACTAAACATATCTCTTACATTTTTTCAATGCATTTGAGAGCCACTGAATATTTGTTGGAGCGATATAATATGATACAGCACGTCAACTGAGAAGAATTTATTGGACAGCATCCACATTAAAACTTAAATTTTAAAGAGATTGAAAATTGGTAGCAAAAAGTGGGTTTTTAAACAACTGAGAGGAAAATCATGAAGAAAAGGCAAATCTGAAAGATGGATTACAACCCTAAAAGGTAATGAAGGTTGTGCATTTGATGTGAAGGGAGTGTGCTTTATTTCAAGCTTCTTCCACCTAACCCGACTGTTAACTCTAGCGTATTAATGACTGAAGGCCAGCGATTAGCCTCACTTGAGGACTGTCGAAACAAATCAAGAAGTTCATCGCTCACAAACCTGAGAAATTCTAGGACAGAACTGCAAAATTACACAGAAGATGGTAACAGGCAGTGGAAAGAAAAATTCATATATTACCTAAAATGGTTACTGGTTTAAAAAAGTTTTGTTTTTTGTTTTACACCCTGATAAAATAAAAAGCAGAAGTCTTTCTAGAAACAAGGGGTCTTCTCGAGCAGCAACTGATAGATTTTTCTCCTGTGAATCCCTACTCTTATCCAAACTAGCTTGATTCAGCCAAACATTTATTTTTTGTATGTTTTAGTCAAAAAGATCTGAAAAAGTGTTTCACTTGGGGTTAACCACGCAAGACATTATAATAAAATAAATAAATAATAAGATGGCAACATCTCATGAGAATTGGGTACCCAAAAACAAATTTTTGCTTAAACTCCAAATGACCAACATATATAGATATATTAGTAATAAGTAAAAAATTATAGAAATTGATTTAAAAATTTAAGAAAATTTGTGTTTATAATATAGATGAGAAATTAATTACATAAAAATCTTACTTACTAGGAGTTTTATTGCCGCCCATAATTTTTTCGCCTAATGTCCTTCTCCATGGTTCAAATATTCTAATTTAAAAAAAAAAAAAAAATAATAATAATAATAATAATAATATACAAAAATATAATTTAAAATACATCTATTTAATTGGCTAATTTTTGTACCTTCTGTCATCTCTGAGAGCAGGATGAATCAGTACATAAGAGAGGAGCTGCCTAGCCTCCTCTACAAGTGTTCCTGTCTCCATTGAGTAACCAAGAAGTGCAGGGACAAGGGCGAGGTAGACAAGGCGAGCTTCTGAATTTCCAGGCCGGAGGAGAGGGAGGTGCACCAGAGTCTGCGCCATGGCTACTTCTTTGCGCTCTCCCATCAGACTCCCGACAAACCCTGTTAAATGAATATTTATAGAAATTTGCTATTTAGAAGAAATTTTAAAAAAGCTACCTGGATTGTTAGCTTCTTGCTCTCGCAAGGCGAGCTCTGCGCATTCAGTCAAACTGTGCTCCAGAGCAATAGAGACAAATCTCGCCTGGGTTGGCGCAAGTCGGGTAAGCATCTTGAACAAAGCAACAGTCTGACCACTTTCGTTCCATTGGTCGAACCACATGACCATAGTATTCAGCTGAGCTTGGAACATTGCCATCGTCATCTCTGAAATTGAAAAATTCAAACTGCACATTTTTTCATGTTGAACCAGCACCGGGTCACTTGCTGGGTTTGTTTTTACTCATTACATAAAAATAAATTAAATAGCAATAAATTAAATAAAAATATACAGTGTGAGTCCAACTCATTTTGAACCAGCAGGGGGGTCACTTGCTGAATCTGTCTCTACTCGCATTTTACTTATTTATTTATTTATTTATTTTTTTTTTTTTTAATTTGTTATACAAACATGTTCAGCATTGCACCACCTTCTGTATGGAACTTAGTGCATGTCAAATGGCATATTGCATATCTGAAGTTTCCCACTGAAGTGGCGCAATCCCGAAACATGTCCAACAAGTGACACTGTGCTTGTTCAACAAGGTTTGACTTGCTGATGAAAATTCACCTCAAAGCTATACATTTTTATTTAATTTATTGCTAATCTAATTTATTTTTGTGTAATGACATATTGTACAATTGCAAATTTGCTTTGTTTTCTCTATATGTGACCAATCAGGGATAATAGATTACATTAAGATTGCTACCTAAATAAATGCCTAATAAAATTTTAAATAATAAAATTAAAAAAAGATAACTTGATTAACTAATTAACTCTGATTAATCATTGATAATGTAAAGCATACAAATTTAACTAGAAAGCACCACTAATAATTTTTTAGTTAGTGTATCAATTTTCATCATGTTGGTTGATGATTCATCAGCTTAAAAAATCTGTAATTGTTGTCACTGCAATTGATGCTTTTATTTAAAATGCAATTTTTACCAGTCACCAACAAATGCTGATAACAAACCAATTATTTAATTTATTTACATATGGAGCATTTAATTTGAAATCTCGAGAATGCCAAGACCTGTTAGAGGCTGATGATGTGTTTCTGTTTGTTTCTGCACAATTGTTTTCCTTGTTTAATTATACTATTTCTTGTTACATCAATTCTGATCTTTTGGCTTGCCTACCCTCCTTGTTTTGATATATCTGACATTTTGCCTTTTTATCATCTTTATCATCACCCAGCAGGCCACAAGAGGAAATCCCTTCTTTTCTGTATTCATGGTATTTTTATATACATTTGTTTGTATGCTTCCATTGAAATTGTGTTTATTTTTTAGCTTACATGTGTATGTCTATATTTAAATTTATTGGCTACCATTCCACCAGATTCTGGTAGGTATTTATGATTTGGTTGATCATTTTGGTCTACTTATCCTTGCACAATCCTGACAGACATTTTTCAGCTCCTTGCGTCTAGATTATCAATCCACAGACCACAAGAAGAAACCTACCAATTTCTAATAATTATTTGTTGTATGTGCTTCTGAACATATACCTATATCTGAATATATAAATTATACATTGTAAAAATTTGTTTGTTTACATAGTTCTATTTATTTTTTGCTGTTTGCCGATTGTTTTGGTTTGATTTTTTATCCCAATCACACTTGTCTGACTATTCTCGCTGTTTTGGTCTCTCAATCCAAAATATCCAGAAAAGAACCAACCTACAGGATCATCATGTGCGGACCACAAAGAGATCTCATGTTTGCTTGTTTGTTTCTGCATTTAAAAATATCTGTGGGGGGGGGGTCTGTGGTAGCTGAGCATGTTAGACTCTTGGCTCTTAGACCTTGTGGTCATGGGTTCGAACTCTTTCTGTCACTCCTGGAATTTTCTTTCACACTCTCTCCTTTTCTCAAAAATATGATATATACTAAAAGTGTATTCTACTGTGGAAAATATGTAAACTACAAAACCATAAAAAGTAAATAAGTAAAAATCTGTATTGTTGAAAACAACTGCACAGGAATTGGGTACTATGGGCCAGTCATCCATTTGATTAAAAAATCACCAAATCTTGAATTTGACCAGGGATGATGATGTGTTTCTGCAAGTCTGAGAGTAGTAAAGTTCATTTAGGTGTAGAAGAAAACAAACTAAGAAAAGTCAGACACTTGGGTCTAATGAACCAAAACTGTGATAAATGGACTGAAATGATAGGAAACAATCAACATACAGATTCATCACATAAAGTCCCTAAATAGATATCACAGTTTACTTGTTTATTTATGCATTCTCTATTATATACATGTGAATCCACAGGCGTAGGGTTGACGAGCTATATACCTCGCAGAGTTTGATAGGTATGCCAGGCATAGCTCTGAAACTTTTGAAGGAGAGGGCATTGCCAAATCACTCCCCAAGATAAAATGGTACAAAATCTTGGGGTTTGTGATCAGGTTTATGCGGGACACATGAGCCGACCAAGTTGTGGCCTTTTAGCAATGGTATACGAATCTACCCAGGCATTGAACCCCTTGGGTCTTGGTTGCTCACCCTGCGTAATATATATATTGTTAGAGTTAGAGAATAGCCATTTCGATTCTTTTGGTTTTATTTCCTTTACAAACTCCTTCGATTGCCTATGTCCAACCCCATACTCTGTAGTGTGGTCCAATCATCCTGCCTTAAATATTCAAGAACACTAAAACTTTAGCATGATCAAGGCAAATTAGAGAGCCATTGATGATGATGTATTTCTACAGGTCTGACAGCAGTCCATGTAGGTTTTGAAAAAAAAAACCGACAGGAAGTCACACTGCACTCACAAACTGAAAATGTCAAGATAAGGTGACAAAAACGATTGGCTATGATCAAAATGTAGACCCAACACCCTGGACACATACAGATCTCACTTTACGCGTTTTCCTGTGAATTTGTAAATGTTTGTATTTATTGGCAGCAATTCTACCAGACTCGTATGTGGCCTCTTGCTAAAAACTCAATTTCACCAAAAACAACACGACAGGCAAATTTGAGAGCCATTGATGACGATGTGCTCCTGCAGAGCTGACAATGGTAAAACTACACAGTTCATTTTTACTATGTTGCCAATTGAAATTGGCAGACAAAACGGATATTTATAGATTGGCGTAGTAAAAAGTGATCATTTTATCGAAACCCATGGTAATAGTGTTGTATAGAAGACTGTATGAAACTGTTATCTCTTAACAGCACTATGACTCACGATATTTCATCAAATTGTTAATTTATAGTAATTTAGTAAACTATGGAATATCTGCTAAATTGAAGAACAAATTAGGATGCTTAATTGAACTGTGATGGGATTTGGTGGGTTGTTTACTATATGTTATATACGAAATATTTTGAGATTTTATTATAAGCTGTGAAATTAAGGGTTTTGGAACAGTTTAAAGCTTTAATAGCGTTTTTTAATTTTTAATTATTATTATTATTTTTTTTATTTATATTATATATTTTTTTTTTTTTTGTGGGAAGTTGATAGAAAAAGAAAATAATGCGTAGACGTTTGTGTCGGCAGACAAATCGGACGCTTCGACTTTGGACCCGTGGGCTACTTCCGAAGAGTGTAAAAAAATGTTCAATTGAAATCAAAAGCTCACTTACTGCGAGTTTCTTCAGGATACTCCGCGCGTTTCCAAAAAAAAATCTATTTTTCCCCCCGAATCGAAGTGGCTACATTCGGCTCACGCCAAGGCGGCTGGCTTTTGATTCGCGTTGAAACAAGTTGAAAATCGGATTAAAACACCTCGAAGCACATGATCCTGGGTTCACGGAATGGGACGTCCGACGCGAAACTAATTCCTCCCGCAGTTCTACATCCGAGCCGAAAGGCAAATCAGTCTGGGCAGAGGAGATCGGGGGCGTTTTCGGTACTCTCGAGAGCGCATAACAGTCGACTTCAAGAAAAAAAAAAAACCTCAACGCTTTGACAAATGCGCAGAACCCGTCTCGTCCGGACGAATAAAATCCTCCGCTTTAAAAACAAGATGAATATTAATAAAACCGGGCCCAATCTATTATAAATAAAACTACTAGGGTTATAAATAAACCAATCAAAATCGTACAAATGTAACAATGGCTGAGGTTTCCGACTGACAGTTCGTATAGGTTTTGTTTACAAACATGCAGAAGTTTCTTCCGGTGTTTGACCCTCGACTTGCAAGGAGTTAGAGAGAAAAACATCAAAAGCTCAGAAACGATGAACCAGGCGCCGGTTTTCATCGAGCCCGGCGATGAGAAAAAGCTGCAAGCTTTCATCAAAAACATGCCGCCGACGATCGGCTACTGGAAAAGGATCACGGTAAATTTATCTTCCAAATTTTTCTTTCTGGGGTTTTCCATACAAAGTTTTGACAAATTGGCGCAGGCCGATGGCATAAGTTGGACAAACATTGTTGTCACCACCTTCAACTGTGGTTTGCCTACACAGTCCACTGGTTGATCCTAATTTGAATATAGTTTCTCATCGTAAAAATATTTTTTTTTAGATTAAAGATGGAATGAAATATGACAAACATGATGTTCTAAGATTGATCATGAATGCAATCTATCCTCATAAAATTCTTCCTGTAAAGGTAATCAATTTTTTCAATATTTTATTTATGTACTTCAATTTTATTTAAATTTTATCGTTTATTATTGCAGTATCAGAGAGATAAGAATGATACATTTTTCATCTTTCGAAACACTCTCAGTGTTCTTCAGCCATTTTGTTCAAAGGGTTTAAAGCTGTACAATGACAAAACAGACACTTTGGTAACGTTAGCTATAAAAATCACACTTAATGTTTTAATTTTTTTGTTATTTAATTTTAACGATTAAATCTCAGATATCAATTGGAATAGTTATCAGATATGCGCAGATCATGGAAAGTGACATAGATCCGTCAAAAATAATTGAGGACTGTCTAAAAGTGAGAATTAATACAGCGAAAAAAGTCGTGGACCTCAGAAACTTCCATAATGATTCCAGTGAGTAGAAAAAATTAATAAAGTAAAGTAAAAATGCCTTTCATAGAATTTCCTGTGTGCATAACTAGTTAATCCTAAGGCTCTTAACTTGAACAATTTAGATGATGTGACTTTGATTTCCCGCTTCCTCTTCTTGTTATTTTTTTTTTTTGGTCATTTTGTCTAATAATAATGATATTACTTACAGTGCTTAGTGACATATATGTGCCTTTGAGCGTGCCACAGTGTGCATCGATGATCTGTGATAAAATTCTTACCAAATTCATTCAAAAACCACAAGCCCTGTTGCTCAGCTACAACGAACTGGACAGGCTGGATGTATTGGAGTATTTTAGAAAAATGTCGCACGGTCTGAACTGCCTAGATCTCAGCTTCAATAATGTAATTCAAGTTTTGATTAAAAATCATTAAATAGATAATAAATAAGGATGAGGAATATGATTTTTTCCTTTTTGCAGATTACATGGTCAGGGTTTGAAAAAATCCCATTTATTAATATAAGAGAACTTTGGCTGGAGGGAAATCCACTTTATGCTGATTTTGTCCATTCTTCCACAGAATTGGTGAAAGAAATCAAACGTGTTATTCCATCAATTCTAAAGCTTGTAAGTATCCCTGAAATTACATATTAAAAAAAAAAGTTAAATTAGCTCGAACTTTCCTGGTTGTGCTTTCCTATTTGTTTTGTTTGTCTTAAACTGATCACCTTTATGTGTGAAAGTACAAATTAAAATTAAGGATCAAACTTGTAATAATATTTAAGGCTACCATATGTTGTGAAAGTGAAGAATTATGAGAAGCTATTGCGGCTAATCATGAAAAATCATTCACTGTTAAACCAAGCAATAACATTAATGAAAGAATGAAGGAGAAACTGATTTCAAAGGGAGTTATGCAGTGTCGTTGCGAAAAATATGAGCAGACAAAAACAGTAACCCTGTAAAATTGGAAACTACCACAAAAAAAAGGAGCAATTCTTAGTAGATAAAGTTAAAAACTCATAATTTGTGGAACAACACCTAGGGCTCAGACAACCAAAAAACTCAATCAATTAAGGACCTCAACTCCGATCTAAACATACACAAGAAATTAAATTCAGCTTTTACAAAAGTTTTGTGACTCGAACTTACAAGGGGTTATTGGTCGTAATTAGTAAGTTCTTGGTAGTAAATATACAGCACAATATATACAACTTTGTTCATATTTATTCGTTCCATGGCAAAGTGTTCAAATTAAAATCGCACTAAGTGGAGATTTTTTCCCGATAGATATTAAGCTCTTGTTTCAAACATAATAAAAAATACAATGACATGCACAAACTAGTTCCCTTAATAATTTAAGATTATATTATAATTAGTACATACCTACATACATATTTAGATCAGGATTTTATTTAAATTACTTTGCACAAGGACAATATATAAAAAAATCCTTGAGAAGTTGAGTTGAGGTTATGTGGTTTCTCAGTTGCAACCTTTTTGAAAAATGTGTATAAAGGTTGCTTTGCTTTTCTTATTTTTTCATTCGGTAGATGTTGATAAAAATCTGTTCTGTCATTGACAGCTGTTTTGAGTATCACAATTCCCTCCCAGTCAAATTCATTTTGCTCCATGTGGTTTAAGCCTGTTTGAATTAACCATTAATTAGTTAAACATTTCTGCACGCAAGAGAATGGTGTCCCTCAAGGTTGCGTGCTTAGCGCAACTCTGTTCTGTATAGGATTGAATGAGGTCTTGAAACAGATTGACTGGCCAGTGCAGGCTGTGTTATATGCAGATGATTTAGCCGTTTTCAGTTCAGGAAAACATCTAGTGAGCCTTCAAGAAAAACTTCAAGACTCACTACACAAAATTGGTAACTGGCTTAACCTGAATGGCTTCAGGGGTCTCCCCGGATAAAACAGTGGCTGTCCTTTTTGCTAAAAGAAAGCCCACAATACTACCAAATTTAGTAATAAATGGATCCCCTATCATCTTTCGGGATGCAACCAAATACCTCGGTCTGACCCTTGATAGAACTTTGAACTGGTTAGCACATTTAAATACTCTAAAAATGAAATGTAATCAGTCACTAAACCTCATCAAAATGATAGGATCTTTCTCTTGGGGTGCTGACCGTGTCAACTTATTAAGACTATACAGGAGCATCGTACGCTCAAAGGTTGACTATGGTTGCCAAGTGTATGCCCCAGCCTCTCAGAGAACCCTTAAGATTTGCGACACCATTCATAATGCAGGGCTACGACATGCCATTGGAGCTTTTCGCTCAAGTCCTGTTAACAGCCTATATGTAGAAGCAGGTGAACTCCCACTTCATTACAGAAGAAAATTACTCGAACTAAAATACCTTGCAACAATATTATCTACATCTTTTCATCCACTAAGGGAGCTTTTCCCTCCACTACGATCCATTCCTTCAGAAACCATGAATACAAATATGTAACTCATATAGATGTCACTTTGCCTTTCGAGTCCTTAAGTTCCTAAACACCACAGACTTACCAATCCCCAAAATACAAAAGAAACATGTCTCCCCGATACCGCCTTGGCTCATGCCTACACCAAATATAAACCTTTACCTAACAAGATTTCCTAACGAAAATACTCCCTCATACATTTATAAAAAAGAATTTTTAAGAATAAAAAGTGCAATCCCAAATGTAACCTTCGCATTTACGGACGGTTCCAGTAACCCAAGTGGTGTCGGAGCGGCATTCGTTTATCAGGATAGAAAAATGATGTTCTCTCTTTCTCAGATGTGTAGCAACTTCACTGCTGAATTAATTGCGATCAATAAATGCATTAACATCCTAAACTCGAACCACACAGCCCTGGTTGTCTGCACCGATTCCCTTTCTGCTCTTTTATCCATCAAAAACAAATTTTCCAAGAATCCAAGAGATTTTACTTGCTATAGAAAATAGTAAGAGTACAGCAGTTAGCTTTTTGTGGATCCCAGGTCACTGTAGTATAGGAGGCAATGAGGAGGCTGACCGAGCAGCGAAAAGTGCTGCATTGAATGGTATCTACTTGCCAGAGGTGCCATGTGAAGACTTTGCTGTGTTTCTTAAAGCAAAAATTTGGAACCTATGGCAATCAGACTGGCAAAATATCGAGGATAACAAACTCAGAGAAATCAAGGAAAGTGTCAGACAATGGAACACAGCAATGCAAAGATCTCGAAAGGAAGAAACTGTGCTGGCCAGGCTCAGGATAGGTCACACAAGACTAACACATGGTTACTTAATGGCCAGAGAACCTCCCCCAAGATGCACAACGTGTTGTGAAACAATCACCATCAAGCATATTCTGTCAACATGCAGAAACTACGAAGACCTCTGTGTCAAACATAATCTTGGAAACAATGTGTCTGAAATTTTGAAGGATTCCCCAGCTAACATCAGAAAGCTTTTCGAGTTCCTAACTGAAACTGGGTTGGCCGATAAATTGTGACAAAAATGAGTAGGGGAGCGGGTCGGCCTTAGGTGGCGGGCGCGGCTCCTGGGGGGCCGGTGCCGGGGGTGGGTGGGGCTGGCCTCTGGGTTGAGTTTGAACCCCGGAACTTGGGAGGGCTGTGGATGCTGGCACACCATGAACAGCCCTCTAGGAAGTCTGCCACTGTCTCACCACTAAGGTGTTGTGTGGAGAGAAGCTGGTCTGGGCGTCTGGTTCTTGCCTGCCCTGTAGTGTCCGGTCCGCTGTGGGGGTGCGCCCGCTCTTGATGTCCCTACTCCCCCTTCTGTTTTCTTCTCTCATTGATTAAGTGATCATCAAGGCAGTTTTGACCCATTGTGGTTGTATGCCTTTATAATTAAATTAAAAAAAAAAAAAAAAAAAAAAACATTTCTGCAAAATTTTAGATGATAAAATTTGCAGTTCCTGGAGGGACGATCAGTCTTCTTTTTCCGCTTGAGATTTTAATTTCAGAAGTTCGTTTGTCAAATGTTGCATGTCGGATTTAATTAATTTGATGCTGTCTTGTTCTACCAAAGATTTTTTTTTTCCAGCAACCATTTATGCAATACTTCTTTCCATGAAAAATAATTGGCATTCGTTAGGTTAAAAGATTTCCACCTTTATTTCATTGACAGCTTAATTGAATCTGTTTTACAAATTAATTGGCTGATTGTGCATCCCAAAAAATACCTTAAAAGCAGCAAAAGCTCCTCAATCCATAAGCTGCAGTAAACTTTTACATTTTCTTTACAAAAAAGAAACAATAACAATACACAGTTTCAAGTAACTTCTATATTCTATATGATAATATATTACTTGTCATTCGTATATCTTTATTTTTATAAATTACTTCTCCTCTTCTTTTCTGGATTGATTGTCTCTTCTTCAATGATAGATTCGGACAAATGAAACTGAAGAAACTGAACTTCTTCAATCTCCAAATAAAAAATTGGTTTAAAAAGTTCATTAGTAATTGTGTTTTATGTGCAAAACAGGTTATGACGGTATGTAAAAAATTTGAGATTAATGGGATCCAGGTAATTACAAACATTAATAATACATGTATCAACATTCATGCTATAGGGAAAATACCAAGAAAGCTCACCCAGATTGCAAAAAACACTAAATGATCTGTGATGATTACAGCAAGCTCATAGTGTGGAATTACACATCGTTGCTCCAAGTCAGTGACAGCTCCTTATTTTGCAAGTTCATATCACTTCATGTCAAGCAATGTAAATGGGTCCTTACATAAATGAAGAAACTAGAACATGTTTAAAGAAATTTAGTAAAATCTCACATTTAATAAAAAGGGATTTCACCAGGAAGAAACGTATTCAAAATCCAAGTGATTAATGTTTCATCTAAACAATTTATTACTTCTTAGGGCAGGATCTAAAGCTGGACACTTTCTTTTAAAATTGATTATAAAAATTACATAAAAATTGCAAAAAGGGAAATTTCCCTCGTACGCAGATTGTAAAGTCCTAACTTAGGTTGTACAAACTACAACTTGGAATAAGAACGGAAAATCTGTAGTTAAAAAAAATATATATATAAAAGGACTGTTGAACAGTTAGCAATTAACCATTGAAATATGATGGGGTATATTCTTAAAACAGATGACAGTGCTGATTATTTAATTTAAATATCTTATGAAATTACATTATTTAAGTTCAAACTTTAACTTATTTCTAAGATACTCTGGCTGCTTTAAAACTTTAATTTGATGTTTGAAATCCTGTAAGGAATAAACAAATATGTAGATTTTTTTTTGTTTTTTAGGATGGTGTGGAATTGGGAAGGACAGTTCCAGGAGACATTGTCAATTTGAAAACATGCTTTATAAATGGTGCTTATGCCAATTTCGTCGATCACTTCTTGCACCATTACTTTTCCCTTTTTGAGAACTCTAGGGATCTGCTTAAAAGGATATACCATCCAGAGGCATTGTTTTCCATCACTGTAAATCACATAGAATCTCAGACGACTTCTGGATGTCAGAGGTTTGAAATAAAACTTAAGTTCAATTCAGTTGTATTTTATTTTATTTTTATTTTTTTTTTATTAATCAGGATAAATTCTTATATGAAATTCAATCGAAATTTGATCTCTATGTCTGACATCAAGAAAACCTACGATCTGGTGCACTATGGCCCGAATGACATTGTCGAAATGATAAAAACATTTCCCAATGTGAGATTTGACCCATTTTCATTCCAAGTCGATGTTCCCATGACTCATTTTGGAGTAAGAATTTATTGTTTATTTATTTATTATTAAATTTAAAACGATATATGTTTTTAAAAAAAAATATATTTTTGTAGAAAACCAACATGGTTCAGATAAATGTGTGCGGGATATTTAGAGATCTGGACAGTGAGAGTTCTGCCCTGTTTGCATTCGACAGGACATTCCTCTTAACGCGTTGGGTTGATCAAGAAGAGTGGAAAATAGTGAATGACATGTGGGCGATAACAAATGCAACTTCTACGATGGCAAAAGTATGTATTTTCAATTTCTATTTACGATGAGTAAAAATTCATATCTAGTATATTTATCCATTTGATTTTTTTTTTTTTTTTAATTTCAGTCCAGCTTTAGGTTTGCAAAAAAGCCGGTGCAGAGTGATTTTGCAATTCTGCTAAATCCAAAAATGAAAGGCAAAGAACAGCTCATGAAAATGTTTGGAAAGTTAACTCATATGAATTCAGCATGGGTACAAAAGTAAGTATTTCATCTCCTCAAAGACCCAGAGTACTCACATTTGTCAGTAATGACAGTCTATTTAATATTAGGAATTCACATGTTGTGTTTCCTCTCCCAATTAATTTTAAACGTCCTATCCAATCTGTTTTTTTTTATTATAATTACAACAGCACTAAAGCATGGAGTCTTTTTCTTTATCAATTTTATATTCTAAACTTTTATTACTACATTATTCACTTTCTTCAGTAATGCAGAAATTGCCATTGACGTTAGGTAGGGTTTGGGATGAAGGATGTTGGAAAATAGTCTGGTATTTTATGCAGGCATCTGTATTGGCTAGTTGCGGTTTCCAGGACAACTGGCTCATAGAGGTCTTTGTAGATAGAAATGTTGGGTACATAATAGGGAGGTTGGAGAGTTGTAATAGATTGAAGGACAGGTGATGCAGCGAAGGGTGAAAGTTATTTGCTGGAAGTCAATTTTGTTGATTCTGAGGGTTCATTACTCTAACAGGAGAGATGATTCTTGAGGTTTCTGATGGCCACGACTGAGTCTAAGTTGCAGTATCAGTTATGTGAAGAGTCCTATATTGGGATTGATAGGAATACCTGCAGTAAGAAAAAGAGTTGGACTAAGGACATTGCCTTGCAGAACACCTATTTTAGCCTAGTGGATGAAGTGTGTCCTTGAGTTTCCAGAGCAAAGCCACAGGCTTGTGTAATGTCTAAGAAAGTACCCCAGCAGCATTCATTTTTCTTTTTTACCAAATTATTCCCAATAAAATTCCATTGGATGTGGCAGCACTAACCACAGTGAATATTGTTCCATTGGATGTGCTGTGATGCAAATCAAAAACCACTAGTGCGTCAAATATGGTTGGAACGTCTTTACAACTGGGCTACCATTGTCCCAACAGTACTTTATTTAATTTATGGTACATATTTTGAAAATCTAAAAATATATCACATAGATAAGATTTATACGTGTTAGAATAACTATTCAGATATCGTGAGATGCAGTCTGGTGTGATGTAAGTACCAGAAAAACATTTTCTTTATCGTGCCAAGATTTCGATCTTTTATTGAGATCATCTTCAGGGCCTAGGATTTACAAACATAGTTTATATTTAGAAAATACATATAGAATTTGGAAAAGTGAATTTATACGATGCAAAAAAATATATTTCATATTCCATCAAAGTATTTCTACTCACTCAAAGTGTTTGTCTTCTGTGTAATTGTGCCATGTCGTGTTGAGAGTGCCAGTGAGATTTTACTGTTTAATGTTTATATATGTTGGATTTTGAAGTGGTTGGGAAGGAAGTGGGTATAGAAGAGACAATTTTGTATAAGTGTTAGAATAACAATAGTATACATCTAGCATTACGAACCAATGCAATGTGAGATATTCAGTGTTATTTTTAGTTATAATATAACCAATATTACATTTAAGCAGTGCATTTATTTATTTCTCAATTTTGTTTTCTAGATTTTTAAGCGAGAGTTCATGGAATATGGAATTAGCATTGTTGGCTTTTACCGATCAGTACAAAGCTAATCAGATACCATCAGAAGCTTTCAATGCCAAAGAAGACAGTGATTAGTATAAATTCCTTGTATATTTTTCATTATTTTTTATTATGTAACATAGAAAATATAAAAATGTGCCCAAAACAAAAACTTTTTTTATATTTATCACTTTAACATGTATCCTGGAGCCTGAAACGCTGTTGACCCTCTAGGCAGCAGGCAGTCTTTTCCCAACAAATGACTTTTATACTAATTATAAAAAGTGAGATTTTTTTAAAGATCTTTTATCTAAGTTAGCATTTTCAAGTGAAATGTGATTAGACCTGCTGCTCAGACAACATCCAAGTTAAGCAACCCGAACAGTGTATAGTTTCTAATTTTTGTAATAAGTTTTAGTTTTTAATTATTATTTTACTTTTTTAATTTAGCTACTTGGATAATTTGTTTGTTGTTTACAATCTGTTTGCTTAGTGATCATAATTGACCATATTAATTATTTCTTTTATCTAAGGCTTTTAGTGAAATGAAAAATTAGTGTCACGAGGAGGATTCGTACCCATGACTCAATATGCAGTTGCTCTAATCACTTGAGTAATCATCACCTTTACTTGCCGAGTGGTTAAGGCATCAGACTCTCGGCTAGTAGATCCCGCGGTCGTGGGTTCAATGCCCACCGTTGTCTCTGGACTTTTTCTGACGCCTAAGGGGACTGGTGGGCATAATAGAAAGTAATTAACACGGCTCATCAATGGAAGGAGTGGGATTAGATCTCAGCGACCCTGAATTCAGTCCCAACACCCTTCAAAAATTATTTAACGGAAGAACACCAGCACACTGGGGGCTCAAATTCACACTTGTGTTGCGAGCCCCCAAAAATATGGAGCCAGGCATAAAGTACAACAAGCTGTACAGCTGAAGAGCTCAGGAGGTAGGATACCTCCAGTTCCTGGTATCCAATGCAAAACAAAAATACCTGGGGTTCGTGTTTAAAAAAAGCCTAAAACATCTTTCCACCCAATTTAAAAACTATTTCAAAATGTCTATCTAATCTATAAACTTTTTAATCCTGCCTTAACATTCCATGTCATGGTTTCTTCTTTGGCTAAACTGCAGAACCCAGATATTTTTATTGACTCACCCCAATAATATTTAAAAATTACAGTTATCTGGGAAACGTTTACATATATTTCTATTTTTTATTTATATAATATAATACATATAAAGAGGAAGGACAATTATAGAAAACAGTGAGGGTCTTATAACAATTTTTGTTATGCAAGATTAATTTTTAAAAAATTTTAACATCTGAAAAAGCAGTAAACTGTTACATAAAATTCTATCTAAAACAAACATTCGACAAATGTTTATAGTACAAGTTGCAATTTACCACTTTTCCAAATTAAATTTAAAGAAAAATAACTTAAACAAAAAAAGACTAAATTGAATTTTCTTTTTCTTTTTGTCTATAATAAGTATGTTGATTGCTCTGAACGATAGGCTACCAAATCCATTAAAGGTTTGGGTAGGATGTCTGCAAATAGCTGTAGGGCCTTGTCACTGACAATGACATTTAGACAAAGCCTAAAAAATAAATCAAAATAAAATACAATCTAAGTAAATATATTAAAGAATAAAGATTACCTGAACAATGAAATGGGCTGATATGCAAGCACAACGAGTTTTTTATCTTCACAATCCTTTAAAAAAATTAAAACATTTACTTAAAAACTTATTTACACATTTTTGAATGGAATGTTTGTTTGAATGTGTTCCAGTGTTTTGGTTATTATATCATAGATCTATATAAACATTCACCTCGTAAAATAAGTCCATAGCATTTTTTTATGCAACATTTATTTTAATTAATTAAATACATACATAATTAAATTTTAAACAAATAAGATGAACCATTTTATTCCACTACATTGTAATTCAATGTATTGTATTTTGAAATTCCACCCTCCAAGAACTTTTCAGATTTTTGAGTGATGAACCTCTTCTTTAGCGAGTTTTCACAAGTCCTCAAATGCTTTTTTTTTTCTTTTTTTTTTTCAAATTACTAGTTTTGCAGGGCCTGGACTAAATGAAAATTTGAAGGAATGTCAAGCGGATACAGTGTATGGGGGAGCATATATCAGCCAAGCTCCAACAATTTTTGGTACATGTGCAAAAACCATGGGGTTAATTGATCACTTTAAACGCTCTAATTGTGCGCAGTATACAGTAGAATTAACGAACTGGATGGGCAGAAGAAGTTTACAATAGCAATTTCCACCAAATGCACTACCTTCTTGAGATGTCATCCGGCTTTTGGAACAGCTAGCTGTTTTATCGAGGATTTTCTGTTTCTCATGTAAAGGACCCACTTTTCTTTTTCCTTATCAATGTTTTTAAAAATGAGCCATTTATATTGTGTTTTAAAATGGAGATGGAGATACGTTCAATAAAATATGAATCCATCACTTCAATAAACATATCCAGTTGCTCTAAGATGCATTGATATGCTTTGTGGCATAAGTGAAGTGTCTCTGCACTGTCTTATGTAGAGTGTGTTAATTATGACAAAAGCTTGAATTTGGTCATCATCTTCATTTAAAGAGAGAAACAAAATAATTGAATAATGCTGCTATGAACTTATTTTACAAATGTATTTTATTACATAAGTTACATTATTTGTATAGACCTCATGACAATTGACAATGAGTGATTTTGACAATTAAAGCTCAGCCTGAAATAATTCTATTCCAACAAATTAACCAAGAGACTAAGACAGAAGAGGTGCGGCAGAAGTCCCCAAAATCAATATAAAAAAATAATATTTTTTAAAATTTATTTACTTTAATTATTGCTATTTGTATAAAATAATATAATTATATGCAAATATGACAGATCTGTTGGACCAGAAGGCAGTGGAGAAAAACAAACGAGTGATGAAACTTTTAATCCAGTGGGGAAAGATAGAAGGTCAAGTTGCCATCATTGTTTCCAATAACGGCATAAAAGGGTGAAACTTTAAGGAAAGAGATAGGGCAGTGGGTTAGCGTGGAGGGATAGTTTTGAGTGTAAATTGAGGAAGTGTGGGCGGACCAGATCCTTCGCGAATAATGATCATCTTGTCCTTTATCTTTGATTTTTTTACCTTTTCATTTCTTTCATATGGTGAATCATGAACTCCTCCAACAATGATAACTTCCCCTGTTATTTTGGAATAAGCCGCCTTGTGCCAGATTAAAGGGTTCATCAGTTCGGGTAGAACTTTCCAAGATACTTTGTTATTTTCGCTGATGGTGCACTCCCACCACTCCACTGAATAACCAATTATAAAAGAACAAGTTTGAAAGTTGTGCCAAAATAAAGAAATTAGTCTTACGAGAAGGAGATCCGTACTGCTTTAAACCTCCATACAATACGGCTTTGTTTGGTGAAACAAAAGAGAAGCTGTGCCAAGAAAGTCCACCTGGCACTTCATTCGACTCTTTTCCAGAATTGAGGCTATTATAAGTTTGAATATTTAATGCATATGTATATATATTTTTTATTCTGGAGAAAAATTACTTAGAAGACCAAGTAAAAGTTTCCATGTTGATGCAATACAGATCATTGTTCCTAGTATCTCCTTCCCTACCTCCAGAGATAAAAGCAAGATGCCCGATAATGTCAGCAGCATGAGCTGCTCTTGGATTCGGGGGGACACCTTTGACCTATTAAAAAAATCATTTTACTCAAATGAACAAATTAAATTAAAATATACTACCTTTGGGATTGACCAGGCATTTTCCTCAGGATTATAGCAAATGAACTGATTATTCCAGCCCATGAACCCCTGGGTGTTAATGTCAAGGAGAAAAGTGGATTCTAGGTTTCCCTGTAAGCTTGACGGCCCTTCACCGTAGCCGCCAAAAAAATACAGTTTATTCTTGTACTCCCACCCAACACCTTTGTCACATTTTTTCGGTGCTGGACCTGTAGGATTGAGCCGAGTCCAAACGAGAGTTTTCAAATTTAGCCTGTAGAGCCCGTTAGAATACTTGAATTCATAGTTTTCTCCGAACAAACCTAAAAATAGTAATTTTCCCCAAAATTCTACAACGTTGTAATATTAAAAAAATCTTACCTCCAAAAAGGTACAAGAAATCACCACACACCACTCCCGTGCTTCCAGAATGGCCCAGAGGCACATCTCCAGTACACTCTGCAAGGGTCCTACAATATTGAATCTTATTCAGAAAATTTACAGAGAAAAAAATTTAAGCAAGTGATACAAAAAAAAGTGGATCTATTTTAAAAAATTCTGCGCTTCATCTTTACAGAATCTTATTCTTATGAGCATGACAATATTATCCAGTGGAATACAGAAAAACAGTGTAGTTTATAAATAGAATTATTTCAAAGATAAAGAATTAAATTGTAAATAGTTTTTTCAATCTTATAATTTAAAAAAAATTGAGAACTCCCCATTTGTTCAATTGAAGAGAATGACCAGTGGGTATGACAACCGAACTCGCAGTCCTGTTAAACATTAACTAAAGAAAATCCAATTTTGAATATAACATTTTTGACAGAAAAAGAACTTGAGATAATCCCTCATTTCTTGTAAACTGTAAAATTCAAGATGATCAAAGCAGCTTGATCATTCATGACCCATCGTAGAGTACTGAAGATGGTAAAATGGCAAAAAGTGTCTACCTGACAAAATCAGTGAAAAATCTCTTTTCAATTGGCAAATAACCGCATGTTTATGACTGTTCTGTATGGATTGCACCTTGACAAAAAGAACCAATTGGACATTATTTAATCCCACAATTACAATGCCTAACATGTTTAATGCTACAACATACGGATAAGTGTTGTGTCCTTTATTCCTTAAAGTATATTAACTTTCAGCATGTGGGTTTTTAATAACAACTTTTTTCCCCACAAACAATATTTGTGCACTGTTTATGTCATAAACTCTTTTAAATTATACTTTAATTTGTCAAAGGATGCTGTAGCGCATAAATCGATCGTTATGAAGGTATATATGATTCAAAACTTGTATAACAAAACTGTTTCTTACTTCTTGACTACCTTGAAAATAAGAACCATTTCTCTGTTGGTACTCTTTAGTTTACAAGCCAGAAAACCGCTTAGGATTTTGTTTTGAATAATGTATTACTTTAAAATATAAATTTCTCTTTTCTAAAGACAGCCAGTTCACAGTCAGTGCTCAACACTTGACCATCTTGATATGGTGACCACACTGTGAGATGGTTTTCCCTAAATTCCTTGACCACAAAAATCATTTTCTTAAGATGGTATCTGACCAGGAAATACCTTCTTGGCAAACCACAAGAATAATGACAATTTCTGTCTTTTTTTAATCTCACAAAGTATATTTTTCAGCTTGTTCAAATTTATGATAGAACAATGAGTGCTTTATTGAGTATTATGTAAAAATAATATTTTTTATAAACATTAGCAGTGCCCAATTTGAGAATCACTGGTATAGAAGAATGTTTTTTGGTTTCTAGTTGAATTTTGGTGATTGACAATTCTGTGCAAGCTTGTATGGCAAAATAAGTCAATTATACGCAGTACTCATTCACCAGATTTGGCCAACCGAGAGGCAAAATAAGTCAATTGTTCGCAGTACTCATTCAACCAACCAATCGCCAAAATAACACATCTGTACCCAGTATTCACTCAGCAAACTCATCAACCAATGGGCAAAGTAAGACAGTTGTAATCGAAATGAACCGCTTACCACAATTCTGTGAGTGTGTTGTAAAACCATATCTGCTCTGCAAGGATGGTCTTGTCGTTGCGAAAGTTGTTCTGGTACCTCTGGAACTTGAACAGTCTCAACTATGATGGAACAGGCGAGGCATTTTTGACCTTTTCTTGCTTACCACGACCCCGCCCCAGACGACGATTAGGTGTTTGTAGGCGACGGTGACGTGACCGACCCTTTTGTGCAACTCCTGGATCTCCTCCCGACCAAAATTCATCGCCGTTGGAGTTCTAAGTGTCACATCCGGGCTGGAAGGTAGATCGGCAAAGATCAACGAAAAAGGGGTGTTCGCTTGAGAAGAACCTCAACTTTGTGGTTGTCAAAGTTATAATCAGTATAACCAGAACTCAGAAGGTTAATACTGCTGTCATGAAAAGAATGGCAATCTTACCTTGAAGATCATCCATCAGCTCTTTAGACATTGAATTTTGAAACGACATACAAAAACCAACCCACACAAAAAAAATCTTTCTGGGATCAATACTTACTTTTTCTAAAAAAATTTAAAACCTCTTTTTAGAGGACATTTTTAAAATTTCTTACAAGACGGAAAATATAAGTTGGACAATGCAAAGTATTACAGTATTCCTGAAAGGCAAGTACTAAACTTCTTTATATTTTATTACTTGCATATGCACAATTAAAAAACTATAAACTTCATTTTCTATTAAGCATATTTGCTTTATGTCAAAGTTTTTCTTCTATTAAGTTTGCAAAACTGAAGAAAACGTTAATTCGTTTCATCTTGAGTTTGAACAATTAATTTTTAGGATTAACAATATAATTAATTTTAATTAAATAATTTTTACAACTTTATATCCTTTTTCTACCAAATAAAGTACATTTTTAATATAATTCTCAATTGTTAAAAATTTTAAATAAATTTTTTTAAGTAATTTAAACAACAAATGAAAAAGGATTTGATTATAATTAATATATATGAAAATGCAATTATTGTTAGGAATTTTTTTGTTAAACATTAATTAACCAATTGTTCGTTTTGGATAAGTCTAACTAAACAGCTCAAAAATATATTGCCAACTTTGTAGTATTTATTTCTTTACAATTTTTATTATGAATTACGTTAAAATTTAATTAAGATATTTTGAAAAATAACAGAATAAAAGGTTTTAATCCTATAATTTTGTTTATGGGACACAATATTTTTTTAAACAATTAACACGGTTTAATGTCCTCTGTTAGCTAAAACCTCACTAGTTAGGCATACTGTCAAAAATGTTGCCACTAATTTCAATCCAAAGATGTTGCAATGCTGCCGCCGATTGTTGCGGGTCAACTGAGTATTGATGGTGATCGAAAAGCTTTTTCTGCAAAGCCTCTAAAGTTCGTTAATTGGATTGAAGTCTGGAAAAAATGGGGGATGGGGTAGATGGTAAATTTACACTATTCTAAACATTGATTTACAACTCTACCTGTGAGGTATTCTATTGTCATCTAGAAATCGAAAACCCCTGCCAGATGAGATCCATGGTTTGAGGGATGTATTCTTTGATAACTACTTTTTCATAATGGACTGAGGTGAGGTTGCCTTCAACAGTTCAGAGCCCAATTCGTCCTCCAGTGTAAATCCCAGCTCAGGCCATTACACTGCCCCCTCCAAACTACACTGAAGGGAGCGTTGTACATTGTACACTGGTTATGAAATTACATAATTTAACCACTAATCTATTAATTATGTAAAGTTGTCAATATACTTTCAGTTTGAAGATTGACCAAAGATTAATGTAAAAACTTTCATCTTTTTAAACTATGCATTAACTCAAACGTAGACAAATTGTTAATAACTCATTTGCACTAGACCCTTTTCCTGTTAAATTTGTTCGTCTAAGTAAAAAAAACTGGACTAAATAGTAAAATTTCTTGGCTATACAGCCAGTCACTGATAGAGATAGACTTATAAACTATTCTTTCCAAATAAGGTTTTTAACTTCAATTGACAACAGCAGAGATCAGCTCCAAGGTTCTGGTCAGCAATGTTTTTTTAACCCTATGTGGAAGTAGTATAAGTTAAGATACAAGCACAGGTCCCTAGCGGTGATGAGTCCTATTATTTGTACTATTATTTTGAAAATATTAATGGGAGCATCAATCTGCCTATTCGTTAATTTGTAAATAAAGCAAAATGTATTTTAATCCTTTAATGGTACTACATCGTTTCCAAACCAGTATGCATTTCATTTTTGTTTAACCACATATAATTTGTTCAAAACATACCTAACTTAATTTATATTGTATTAGTAAATAAATAGTTGTTTATAATGAACGTTTGTATTTAAAATGTTTCTTCATACTGGAAATCGTCCATAGAGAATTGAAAAGAACTTGAATTTGGGTTATATGGTCGGAGCAAGTAGATCCAGGTGCTTCTGTGCATCGGCTAGCTTTTTGGCCAGCCTATCTCGCCTCCACTTGGATATGCGAATCCTCCATTCTTTGGTTTTGTAGCCAAGCAAGAAGCCAACGAAGAAAGTTAGCAAAATAGAAGTCCTAAATACATTTTGCTCCACCATTTTCTCCAGACTAGGCCGTGTCTACCGAACATAGAACGGTGTAGGTTTCATAATCTGCGAGAAATAAAGACAATCATAAATAAAATTAAGAATGCTGAATAGATTTATTAAGAAGAAACGGAATATGAAAAAAGAATAACCTATGTGATATCTTACCTCTTGGCTCTTGCACGTGCTGCTTCTACTACTCAGTTATTCAGGAGAGGCTAAAAAGAAAGCGACATCTAAGGGAATCTAAATTACTTTGAAACAAAGGATTTTCAACTTAAGTGTTCAACGTTCAAATTGATCGATAAAATCCAGGAGATAGCATAGTTTCTACTAATATGTCCTTAGAAAAAATACACTGTTGTCACTATTAAATCCCTACTTTCTCTATTCAACAATGTAAACTTTCTTTTCATTACGTTTCCTATTATAAACGATGATTCGGGACCATCAAGTTCTGAAATTTTTTGGGCAAAATATCAAAATGGGAAATCGGCATCAGAAGACGTTGGTTCGTAAGGTTTGTATAGATGTACTTAAGGAAGGGTTTTGAGACATGAGACTTCAAGTCAAGTCTCTAACGGGTCATTAGTCCACTTTTCAATGGTTGTTGATGCTGAAATTCATCGAAAGCAAAAATCAGGATTTGTATATATGTATGTAATTGGCACTGAGTCATTTATTGGATCCGTCTAATGGTCCTCACTGAAGATGGCGCAAAGCGGGACAGGTTTGAATAGCATCAAAACCCCACGTGATTATAGACCCGATAAATTACCCAGTGCCGGTTTCGAGGGAAAATTGTGAGTTTTTTGGTTTTGGCTGATAGTTTGATCGTTTTCGGTCAGTATAGCTTGGCAGAAAACCAAAGTACTTTTTTTTCTCCCAACCACGTTATTTGAATCTCCTGTTTGTAATAAAAGCCTGAGAAAATCTTTAAGAATTCTATTAAATTTAGTAATATGTATTAGTATATAGTAGAGTTAAGGGGGCGACTGTGGCCGCAAGGTTCAGTCTTTGACACGGCGCTCATCACTGTAAGGTAAAGGTCCCAAGTTCGAATCCAGCGGCCCTGCATTCGAACCCGATATACTTACAAATGGGCTTTTTTCAAAAACACCGGCACCCTGAGGATTTATATGACCTCTGCTGTTGCGAACACTCGTATAAATATATATAAAGTAAGAAATATACACATATTTCTTACTTACTTTTTTGTAAATACATCTTTTTCAATTGTCTGAGCGTCGAAAATATTGAAAATAACATGAATCATACAAATAAAGGTGAAATGTGATATCAAATGACATTGTCAAAGAGCAAGTTGGAGAAAAATCTGTTCAATCTTTGACTCGAATTGTCCTCCAAAAAAGAAAAAAACAACGAAACTACAATATAAAATAAAAATTCATCATCGATTACAAAATAAAAAAAATAAAAAAATTATGTTTATATTCGCTCTACATAAATAACGACGGTAACAACATAAGTAATGATGTGACCAATGGATCAACATCGCAATTATTTCTTAAAGGAACGGCTTCATTTTTATGTTTTATCATTTGTTTAAAATCAAATAGAATTTATGCAATACACATTTACTATCTTGAAAGAATTGGAATAAAGAAAGAACAAAAACTTTTTTTCCCAGTAGACACCTAATACTGATTTAGATAGGTCTTAACAAATTCACTTGATTGTTATCTGGGGTGTGGTCAAATAAAATATTTTTAATTTTAAATTTTCGCCTAGCTTTTGGAACTTTATTGCATTTTTTCAGGGCTTTACAAAATATACTTTTGTAGAACCCTGAAGAAGGGACAACAACTAAGTTCCGAAAGCTAGACGAAGATTTAAGTTTAAAAATATTTCATTTGACCACATCCCTGATAACAACCAAGAAAACATTATCTGCATAAGTTGGCCGATAAATGTACAAAACATAACTAATTCAAGCAACGAGAGAACGTAGTTCAGTTGCTTCAATATTTTTTTGTTTCAAACACCCAGTTCCTTCGTCATTCTTTCGAGAATATATCCCCCTCAACAGGATTTTGAAACGATTATTTATAATTTACAAGATTAACAAGCATAAACATTTATCTACAATACAGAAACTTAGGGTTTCAAACGTAATGAATTTATGATTTGACAGGGAGAACAAGGTTCATTCTATATAGGAATTCTATATTGCTTTTGCACGACGAGTAAACGAGTGTATTTCTTCCCTAATCCCATTAATGCAAATATATATTTGTTTTTATAAGATACTATATGCATATTATATAAATAATAAAATGAAAGATAAATCTTTACAATTTTTATTATATAATAATATATTAATATTATATTGTTACTGTTAATATACAATTTTTGAATTTTATTAATTTTATTAAATAATAAAATAATTATAATATATATTATAATATGCATATAATATATTTAAATTTATAACGAGATAATTTCTCTTCATCCTTCGACTACATAGATGGTTGGAATAATTTAGATGTAATGAGCCTTTTATTTTTTTAATGTTTCTATTGATTATTTTCATTTTCAATCACAATAATCTCTTTTTTACGATGGTTCCCAAGAGGAGTCGGTGCTTTTGAAAACCAAAGCCCATCTGCAAGCATGTCGGGTTTGAGTGCAGGGCCGCTGGGACGTTTACAGTCATGAGTGCCGCGTCAACGCCTAAACCCATGCGGCCACTGACGCCCCCAAAGTACTACTTTAAAAAGTTGAAGTTAATTTGGAGAAGAACCATTTCAAGTGATGGTGGTACAACCAAACTAAGCGGTTATTCAAGTACAAGTGATTCGAACGTCAGGCCCAGGAAAAAGCTCACAGTTTCTGTTTGGCTGAACTATGAGTGTGTCTTGCACTTTCAACTAGTTCCAAATCATAGGCTCTGAACTTTATACTCTTCAGCAGAAATAATATTTAAAGTTTTAAAAAGAAAAACGTCTCTTTGGAAAATCCTAAACAGTGGGACGAAAAAGCAACCCTCCTTAATTTAGTTGGTGAAAATTCGGTCGTTGTCTCACCCTGGCCGTTTTATAGCAATTAGAAAAAAAAGATGGAAAGTGAAAATCGACTTATTCTCATACGAAAGATAGCGTACAGTGAGAATATCGTGAAATGTACAATTTTTTAATTCATATATATCATTTTAGAAAAACCGTATTTAACATTAAATCAAAATGAAAACTTCGAAAATTATTACCAAAACGACAAAATTCCAACTGTTTTAAGAGGAAAAAATATGGAACCAATACGAACCAAAATATTGTTCCTTTCGCAACTTTTTTCACTCTCGTGCCAAAACCCGGTCATCAAACAGCATATTGCAAAAACCCCTAATGGAAAACTTGTCCATTGATTTTCGCTCCTAGCCTTCTCAGTCGCCAAGCCTTATTTTATCATTATCTACTTATTCAAAGGATGAAGATTATGCTTGGATTGAATTTTTGTTACCGTTATCAAGAATGGCATTTGGCCTATCTAGGCTCACTGTGGGTTAAAGCATCTCTCCCTTTCATCGAGGTTAATGTTCAAGTCAAATTCAGAATAGATGGCAGATTATAACATTTAAAAATATTATTTACTGAACTAAGTCACTAGATCACAACTTTCGACTTCTAGAGAAATTAAGCTTAATCACTTTTTAATTTTTGAGTCATTCCATTTTCCATTTTTTCCAATTCTCTACTTTTATTTTTTGCATGAGTAAGTTATATAGATAACTTAGATATAAATTGTAATATTGCAATAAATCAAGTGGGAAAAGTTATCCAGTGATAGCACTCCTAGATCATAAATATAATTACCCTCGTTCTCTGCACACTGAGATACGATTATAGGCGACTTTTTTAGAATTCAATGAGGATTATTGAGAAGCGATCAAGAGGAAAGTTTTTGTGTGGATTAGAGTGAGATTGGAGGTTAGTGTGGAATTTTTTGTAGCTGGATCTTGCAACTTATTTTGTAAAGGGAACATGGATGACGCGGTTAGAAACAGAGAGCATAGATATAATAATTCGTGATAGGGTCTGGATTCTGTGAAGGTTGGAAAGCTTGGTTGAATACCATACATCTGCAAAGCCCTCTCAAGGGCCTAGAAGCGGGACACGTATAGTAAAGTCCTAGTGGTTGAATACCATAGGTCTATGCCATTACTGATTTCAGGGTTTCGGTATTGAGTTTAGGTTTTTTGTCGTTACGGAAGAATTAAGATCTGTTGTCTACACTTATAAGTACGGGGATTCTAGGTCAGTCACCTGATGCAGCCCAGGTAGAGGTGAACTCAGGTTAAGTGAACCCAACCAACGCTCATTATTTAAGGCGCAAGCAGAGATTTCTTGGGTTGGTAAAGCGCATATCAGACCTTGGGCAGTGTGGTTAGGGTGGATGGAAAGCTTGTTGTGGACCTTTTAGAAGCGAGATCAGATCGGTTCGTTGATAAGAGGAATGTTGAAGTCGATGCCGATAGTGAGGTTAGTGACTTAATAAGGCAATTTGACAATTTGTGGACGTTTGACGGGAAGGATTGGATGTCTCTGCAAAATTTTACTCCGTTTTCCAGAGTGGACTCAATAATGTCTAGTAAATAGTTGTGTTTTGGCGTCAAAACATATTTCGATCCTAAATGTTAGTATTTTTCCACTTCTTTTGTCAAGCTGTCCCTTAATAATAGACCTATGAATATGAAGGGAGTGGAAGTCGGCAGTTCCTTGTTGTTGATCTACAGTGGAAGACAAAACTTTTTTTCAATGCCAGTATTCACTAGATACATTTTCCATCATTCAGTCTTCCTCCATTTTTGGTACCAGTCTTTTACAAAATCAAGGTGTTCTTGGATAAGTTTCAGGTTGAAAAGCAGGTTTACGAATTCAACTGCATAAGTGGTAATGATGGTTTTGGGAGGTACGTGGAAGTCTGCAGTATAAACGGTATACAGGATGGGACCAAGAATCTTTTTTTAAGTGGTCGTCTCGTAAGTTTCAAAGCCCTCTTGATGGAGTTCCTCGTACGCTCGATTAAGGAACTGAACTTTTTGCTCTTATTGGCTTCATCCCTTATCGTTTTTCTAATATATAATTGATTTCAATTTCAAATTCACGTACAACTTAAATTATGCAAATAAAAAGCTCCAGTTTGTTTAAATCGCTTCTTTGCATAAGTCGAACATAAGTCGAACGCGTTCACGTTTTATAAGTTGTTACGTGGAAGTCGGAATCGTGAAGGCTTTTATACGATAGAGGTACTTGGAGATAGTGTCTTGATGCTAAGCTTTCATCATTTTGACTCCAATTACGATTTCCCGGATAGAGATCGTCTCACCGGTAGTAGCAATTTTTTAACTTCTACCCTTCTGGAATAGCAATCCAAAGTTTTTTCAAACACATTGAAGGTAGCTAAGTCATGATGAACAAATTTCTGAAAGTAGAAACTTTTTCAACATGAAAATATTATTAACAAATTTTCTTTATGTGATTGTACGTGTATTGACACTTGTACGTGTTCAACCTTTGTCATTGTTTATTTAAAAATTAATTAATTTGTTAGGATTTAAATTTGCTGATGTTGAAAACATGTTACTCTTTACGACATAGACCTTTTATCGCTAGTTTTCGTTTAACCCAAATGGTATGTCAGTTGCACCATCTTCAGTGAGGAATTGTAGAGAGTTGATAAAATATTTTTTGCAATATTGAACCTTTTGGATGTTGACAAATGAGCATATCATTGTTATTATGAATAAATTTAATTACTTTATGCACAATGGATACCTTTGTCAATTGACTTTTTATTTACTTAGTTTTACTAACAAAAATCTGAATTATCAAGACCTATCAGTGGAAGTAGCATTATTACTATAAAAATGAGCCAAATAGGCAAATATTTCCCATGTATTTGTTATGCGAAATGAGTTTTCAAGTATCCCAGCGCAGGAAATTTGATTATTTAGAGAATGACAGCTTTCGTACGAATTATTCGGGCAAAGTAGTTATTTTATTTATTGGGGTCTGAAGGACCTGATGTTTCCTAAACTTTGAAGATGTGTCCTGTCCTTAAGGAAACCGGCGTCTAGAATGTAGTTTAAGGAAACCAAAAAACACGCATTATCTTCTTAAATTTTATAATTGCATTTTTCTTTTAATTAATTTCTTCTTGAGCTAATAAAAGTCAGTATGAATATATCTCATTAAGATTGAGCACAAATATTTAGATTTTTCACGATAATAGTGTGGTTTGGTTTTATAAATTGTATTGTTATACATTATTGTTACTTCAATTCATCAGTGTATTACGATAAAAATTGGCCAGGCAGATTTATGGATTACATTGTCTTAACGAATTTTTATTAGAAATGGTTTTCTACATTGTCAAGTCAGAAATTTCGATTTTTTAAGTATTTATTACTATTTTGGTAAAGGAAGTATTTTGCTGGGCTAGGAAGGACGTTTGTTCCCTGAGGTTTTAAAGGTGTGCCGTGTCCTTAAGTAAGCCGGCCACTAGAAATATGATTTAAGGAAACAAAATGCAGACATTATCGATGTTAATGGCAAGAATGGGGAAGGTCCCGAAGGTCGGATGGTGGCTAGAAAGCGTGCGGTGAAGATGTGTTTATTAAAATAGGTGGAAGACTGGCGAGAGGGGGGCCAGGGGTGGGCGTTTGGGACGGGTTCTGCACAGTCTCCCTGAGTATTGATCCCCATCCCCATCCCCATCCTCATTCCCGTCCCCGTCCATTCCCTCGTAAGGCTCAGTCCTACGGGAACACCCCGAGAGCTTCCCCGCGATTCTCTCTTATATCGGCCCCTTCCCACCGCTCACCAGATGACACCGCTTCCGACGAGCAGACGATGTAAGTACACCATCATCGATGCATTCTGGTCGGAAACGTTCCCCTTCTCGGATTATCTCGTGGTAAACCGATCTTACTTAAATTGAAGCATAACTGATCAGCTGAGGTACACGCCAAACTGCCTCCCTCATCCCTGTCACCATGACAACACTAAAGCTGAGAACTGAACAATGATCGGAGGATGCTGTGTGGGCACGCATACTGCCCCTCTTTCGCCAGCTCAGATTTTTAGTGAAACTTCTGCCACGTGCTTTGCACCGTTGTGCCTCCAACCTTGGGAATATAATAAAGACCGTTTTCAACAGACAATGTGGTATCGTGCCAGAACGTTAGCCGGATTGTGACAAATTGAATTAGGCCCTATCTCGAGGGGGCAGAAACTTCTCACTGTTATTGTCCCTTATCATTACGATTTCCAGGGCAGAATGTTTTGACAACTCATTTCCTCCTGTTAAATTTCCAAATTATATTTTCCGTTGAAAATCTATCGTATGACATTTGTGCTCATGATTACACAGCAATACAACGACAGTCCGACGAAACAGAAAAACCGAAAACCAGTCGTACAAAAAACTTATTAAATATTTCCCAGTTTATAAGGTAAAACGTGTCTCTTTTTAGACCAATTATAATTATATTATTAATAATACCTACTAATATTACATTTTATTAGTTAATTTTATTTAACAAATTTTAGTTGTGACTTCAAAAAATATTTTTTTTATAAGTTGATATTCTTGATTGATTTATAAGTTTTATAATTAGAGAACAGATCTCAACACTAATATACGTTAGATGGACATTTGATAGAGGTGACTGTAGAAAATGGCGAGCGGAGCCTTTCTTGTAGAAATTCAATCACTCGCCTGACTTGGCACTTTCAATAAATAACAACGGGATTCACTAGTGATACAGGTGATTATACTCGGATCTGGGAAAACTCAACAGGGATTCGTGTAAATAAAAGTAAACAGGTTAATCCATAATTTAAGAAGCGGTCTTGTTCGGTTACGATTTTATATAAAAGTTTGATTAATTTTATCGCAGAGAGGTCTTGTTATTATTTTGTTTTAAAACTCAAAACTAAATAGAAATACAGCGAACTTTGCTATGGTGTTTTTATATATTCGGACCATAACATGTATAACATGACATACATTTCTGGTGTTTTGGTATAATTAGATTTCTTTCACGAAAATATGCTAATTACATTGTTACTATCCACGCTTAAAAAAAGTGTACAGTCAAAGGCCATAATCCTTGCAAATATTTAACATTGATCTCATTCTCCGGCTCAGTTTTCACCATTTAGAAAATGTTGCTTTCTTTGTTTTTCATGTCAGCATGAACACAAATATGCCAGGATGTTGAAGGATAGTCAGTGTGTATTTATTTTTTTAAAGTTTTGTTATGGTGTTTTTTCTTGATCCTGATCATACACATATATAACATGACATACATTTATATTTTTTTGGTAGAATTAGATTTGTTTGTTTTATGAAAATATGCTAATTACATTGTGACTATCGACACATAAAAGTGATCACTGCTTACTTTTTCCTTGGTAAAGGTCATAATTCTTCCAAACATTTAAGATTGATTTCATACTTAATATGACTCTGATTTCACCAGTTAAATGATGGTTTTTGATTGTTGTTTGATGACAGTCAGTTAATGTGTATTATTATAATTTTTTTTAACCCGTTAGTATTATACCAATACTCACGAACATACTCTATTTTCTTAAATCCATAAGATAATCCGGTTAACACCGGTTTTTATTTCTGAAATGCAATTTTAATTTCATTAAGAGCGTTTTAACATTTTTGTTTGAAAAAAGAACATAATAAATTTAATTAAGTAAAACGATTTGTCACTCATTAAACGTGGATGTCTGTTGAAAACTACGACGAACCGAACAATAAAATGGAAAATTTCTCACAATGGTTTTATGAACCAATAAAATTGGCTCTTCTTCTATGCCAACCGGAGTCAAACATTCTGTAACACCCAGGGGTCGAGGGGATTGAACAACCCTTGCAGCCTTATAATGCATATGTAGAATAGCAAAGTTGAACAATATGCTGTTCTGTCTGAATTGAATAGGCCGTCTGAAATATAGAAAAAGATTATTTATGCCAAACAATAAACGTGAGAAAAGTACAATTCCGAAATCGTTATTTGTTTACAATTAGTGTTATTAAAGAAATTTAATGTGTTTTTAAAATTTTATAGTATAATACATGACGATATAAATCTTTCATATCTAATAGAATAATAGATAAAATTGAAAAAGCAATGCCTCAACATGACAAATCTTCTTAAAGTAATCATGGCTTAAAAGATTCACTTATCGCACACATGGTGTTCTTTTGTATTTGCAAATGGAATAAGTAAGTTCTCAAAAGCCTTATGAGGCCTCTGTCTTCGAAATTTTCGTTTTATATTCTATGGGAACACGACAATAAACGATATTATGAAAGAAATTCTAAACATCTGTGAGGAAAAATGAACGAACTACTTGGCCAAGGAATATCGAGTATAGATGTCAGGGAAAACCTGCCATTTTACCATGTGGATCGTCGTTTACCCAACCCCATGCTAAGAAACGAATAAATGTAAATTATAAGTATAAATTCTTTCCCTCACTCATTGAACATACACACACCCACACACCCACACACACACACACACACAAAATCTTTCATTCACCCACTTACTTAGCCACTCATCCACTCACTCACTCACTAACTTTCTCAACCTCTCACTCACTAACTAACTTTCTCATCCACGCACACATTACCTTTCTCTACTTCTACATTCATAAACAAGATAGATATCTTTGAAGTATTCGATAATGTGGACTGCAATCAAATAGTTTTTTTGTTTATAAAAAAGGACTTCAAGATAAAGAACTTGTGACGCATGGAACATAAAATAGTTACAAAAAGAAAGACAATAAAATGCAGTTAAATTTACACAATGCCTCATAAAATAATCTTTCTCACTCACTCTCACTACATCTATCTATCCATCCCTCTCACATGTACATATATAAGTTTTATATTTTTGGCTTTCAGTTGTAATTTAAGTATTGTTGTTCAAAAACTTATAAAAATGAGAAAAGAAATTACAAGCGGCCAAAACACTCCGTTTAAAATCTTGAACTACTATTTGATAGGGAAATGAAAGCTAAGTTGAAATGGAGAAAATTTTATTTCTGTGTAAAATTAGAACAATAACAGAGATGAAAGTAAGACATTTTAGTTAAAAATAAATGATCTTCCAAGTGCTTTCAAACTTAGGCTACTTTAAAAACAAACGAACAGAATTTTGACATGAATGACTATTTTATATCGTCATCTATATTTTTAGTATCGTCATCTTTATTAGGATTATTAGAAAACAAGAGCTTGGCTTATTATGTAGTCGTACAGGACTTTCTGCTGCATTCTAAACCTTTTACGAGTACAACACTTAATGCATCAGAATAGCTTACTACGCTTTTAGATAACAAAATATTTAACTAGTCTATGTGGAAAACAAACAAAAAACAACCTAAATAGAGATAGCTTAACAGTCCAAAGTTACCAACCACTTTTAACCTTGAAAGTTCTTTTAGTTATCCTTTACAATTAATTAATTAACAAATTAATAACATTTTATGGAAATGATAGACACTTGTTAAAATTTATTTCACTACCGGTCATTTATGGGTACCTTTTTACCTAGCTACTTTTTTTAAATTCAGAACCGAATTTTTCTCCGATAGGATAATGAAGCCGTTTGAATGGCTACAAATGAGAATGTTATTATCATCCATTGTTTTTTTCGCCATTTTATATAACGTATTTTTCATGTAAAAATCCTACTGTTTTTTATATCTGCACAGGTGGAATTTAAAAAACCACCAAAATGTATTCAGTAACAATTTAGTTAATTAATTTTAAGATTTTGTATGACCACTGGTTGCTGGTTGGTATTGCTATGTGAATATTATACTATTAGGAAAATAATTTATAAAATTTAAAAAAGAAAAACATGTTATTTTTTATTATTCAGAAATGGTGAGATGCGGCCTGGTGTGATGTAGGTTTCAGAAAAACATTTCCTTTATCGTGCCTACGTTTCGATCTTTATTGGGATCATCTTCAGGGCCTGGGATTTACAATGTTTACATTTAACAAACACATGTTGGATATGGAAAAAGTGAATTTGTTATTGTTGAACAATCACCACACGTTATTTTTTATATTTATTAACTGAAAAACGTTACAATTTATTACAACGACGTGTTTGTGGTTTCATATAAATTGTATTATATGCTCATCAGTTTCGAATTCCCATTTATATTATTCTACTAGAAAATAGGAAAGCTATATTTCTCGATATTTGCGATTAATGTATAGTCAATGTTTTATAGGTACAATTCCGTCCAAAATAAAAAATAAAAACTTAAAGGTTTTTTTTCTAGAAAAAATTTAGTTTTAAAATTGTTGTTCGAAAAGGATCACTTTAAAAAAGTGCAAATATCTTCAAATATAGCTTTCCTATTTTCTGAGATTCCAATCATAATCAAAATTAAGAATTTTATACACAGTGATCATGATTAAACAGTCGTCAATTCTTTATCAGAAATATCTACTGTATGGCCAGGGTTCGAGCCAGAGAGAGAAAGAGAGGGGAGAGAGAGAAAGAGAGAGAAAGAGAGAGGGAGAGAGAGAGAGAGAGAGAGAGAGAGAGAGAGAGAGGAGTAAGAAGGGGAAAAGAGGAAGAAAGAGATATAGAGAAAGATAGATGAATATGTTAGATATATATATATATATATTAAATATTTATTTTTTAATTAATTGTTTTAATTAGTATAACGATCGCCGGTCTGTGACATTATAATGAAGTTAGAAACGAAAATTTTCGAAGATAGACAGAGAAAAAATAAATTTATTGTATCGGCTTAAAATGAACATTTATTTGTTATTTTTGCATGCTACTTTCACGAAAGCTGTGTCAACTCGAAAGTTTAGTTTATTTCCGATATTACTGTATGCGTTGCATCAATAATTGTTAACTATAATTGAAATTAATTTTACGTAAAATTCAGTAATGTTAGGTTTTATTAGAAATTGTTATACGGTTTTTTAATTAATTGCTTTTGGCTGTGGCCGTTGAAAGGTCGTGATTTATAATTATCGCCGGTTTGTGAGATTGTGATGAAAGAAAGTTTGAAACGAAAAACGGTCAATCTCGTAGTTCGTCCCTCCTGGATTATTTATTATGAAAACCGTCTCGGCAGACGGTTATTGATTCGAAACGAGCAGCCGTAATCAGAAATTGACACGACTGAATATTTCTGATCCGAAGGATTTACACACTTTGGGGGATTGGCCGTGTCTGAAGTCGGCCCCTGATCTCGCTCATGCTCATGCTCTACCCTTCCAACCGCCGACCATTCCCATCCCTTCTGATCTCGTCTGTTGTTACGATCTACATTTTTTTATTTCCTCCGAATGGGGGTGATATCACAGTGTCACCACCTGTCCTGAATATTTTGAAAGGTTAAAAACAATCTGTACATTGCTACTACAGTACTATGTTGTTTTACTAATTTTCTTTCATGTTATACTATTTTGAAGCAGTAAGTCCATAAGCAGGCCGGGGCAATTTCCTTGCATTCCTTCCTTTTTCTTTTGGGAAATTTATATTTTCTCTCATAGTTATTTTCCATTTTCGACATTATCTTTCTTGAAACCGTAGAACAAACTTTAAACCAAGTCAAATGGATTTGTAAAGGTTGGTTCGCACATGGTTGGTCGTACCAATCTTGTTATCAATTTCATAATCTAGAAAATATTATTCATAATGTATACATCACTTTTCATCGACAAAAAGCATCTTTATATTGTATCTACACGAGAGAGTGAGGGGTGAGAGAGAGAGAGAGAGAGAGAGAGAGAGAGAGAGTCGTGTTTGTTCGATTGCTGATTTTCTTCATTTTGTGATTGATTGTAGCTAACAAATCTGCAAGGCCATATGTAGAATACCCAGAATCTATAATTTGGATAACGAAATTGCAGATAGACTCCGCCATATTGGAATGGGTCTATACAAAACTAAATACGAAATTAACGAATTTTAGAGCCAGACGATGAATGATTATAGAATCCTCAACTCACTGCTGCAATTAGTGAAGATAAAACTGGATAAAAAAAGAAGTGCTAGGACTATATACCGATCAATGTCATCTAAAAAAGCACGTAAACAACGCAAGTATATTCAGCGAAGACCCATTTGTAGTTTATGTAATGAGAAGGAAGAAACTACCATCCATATTATCATAACTTAAGATTACAAGAACACGAGAGAACGATAATTGCAGTAATGACAGTCAGCACCCTAATGCTTGTTAACAGAAGAAGAGTCAATTGAACTGAAAAAATGGAACTAGGAAAAGTAAATCAAAAGCAAGTCGGGGTAATAAGAAACCTACGCTTCCTAGTATCCCCATCATCAGGAAACAACCTCACCACTACTTATTGTCTAGGAAATAATGATGTCGGGATTTTTAAATATTGCCAATGGTTAGAAAAATAATTTTCTAAAAATCTTGTGTATGTTTTATAGTTATCTGTTATATTAATTTTGGATATTTACGTAAGAGAAGTAACATTTTCCAAACCATTATTGGTTGTAAATGATAATTAGAAAAAAACGAATAGCTCTGTGGATTTTCTTTCCAACGATGGTTTTAAAGGTCCGAATTTCACTTAATAAAATGTAGGTGGTAGCCGAATGGACAGTGTGTCAGACACACCATCCGTACACCCAGCGGTTTATGTGTTCGATTCCCTCACTTGGCTTCTAGAATTACTGACTGTACACGTCACTCCAAAAAATATGGTTCATAAATTATGTACATACTCTGACTAATGTAAGAAACATAACGTAATTTAAGAAAAATTACAATATAAATATATATCCCGTCAAAATTAAACAGACCCGAATGATCAGAGATGATGGTATAGGCTATCACAGAACTGACAGCTCTTCAAGAGTAATTTTTTTTACGTCATAAATTTTTAAAAGATAATTGTTGATAGTAGTTGCAGACTTGTTTATTAACTCAAACATGTATTTTTTTCCTTTTCATTCTCTGGGGCACTTGTCACTATATACTTTTCTACTGAGACCTAAAAGATTAATTGTGGAATTGACCCTTTTTTAATTCCATACCTTACATATGGACATTCGCCTTTTCGAAGTGGCTGTACGTTTTCCGGTTTAATGCTTTCAGACACTTAGGACTTGTTCCAGTGTCTGTTTTTATCAGCCCGGCAGGCTTCTTTAACAAATTTTCATAATTTTTGCGGTTGTAGTTTAATTATAGCCTATTATTTCCCTTAATTCTTTCCTGCGGGGAGTGAGGTAAATTTTCTTTTGATGGAGATGTTGGAGAACATTTTTGATTGCTTTGCACCTGGGGTTTCATTCATGCAGTGTGTAGTCATGTCTTTCTTCATCCATTTGTTCAGTTTCTGTTTTATTGTGGTTTTGGGACCAATTGACGTTTGCGGTCCAAAGGAGTGAGGATTTCTCTTGCTTGTGCCGGTTTATTATCATTTTCCCGGAGAAATATATCAGAAATTCCCAGTCCAGATTTGACATGAAGGTGGAGGAGGCCTTCACTACTGCTCTGTGACTGAGAATATGTATACCCGAGCACCTTTTAACCCCTTATAAGCATTGCAACAAGTTCTGTTGCATGGATCTCAGCCTGGAATGAGTGGAGCCTAGAGGTTTCGCTAGGCCAAAAGTAGGCCTTTGAGTCCTGCCCTTTTCTATGTTCCATTTTAGATTCATCTATACGCCTTAAAAAGGCTGTCTGTTAGTCTCAGGGTATTCATTTTTCCATCTCTTGTTATTTTTATTTGGGAGGATCTGTCAAAATTTCATTTTGTTTGATATTTTTGTAGAAGTATTTGACTGTAAAAAAGATCTATAAAATCAGTAATTTTATAATTGTAAGAATATTATCTTTATTTAGCTTTTAACAGTGAACTCTTGATCCAAAACTATTTCCTACAATATTTGGGACAGCTATGGAAAACCCAAATACTAATGCCGACTTTCCAACAACTAGAATAACATTCCGTTAAAAGATGGAAACTTTCTGCTGGAAAGAAATCTGTTGAATTTTTCTTAGGTACCCAGAAAATTCCTACTTACACCACTAAGTTTTGCGTAGTGTATCAACAAGTGGTGATAAAGACCCAAAAGAAGACACATCCTACTGTTTTTTACTAAGAATTTAAATGGAGTGAAAAATCAGGTCTATAAAATGAATCTTTTTTACAGTACTTGTTTTCTTCCTATGGCGATTTTTTCTGTTTTTGCGGTTGCAATTTAAAATCTAGTAATTTGCTTTTTCAAAAAGATTTCTATTTCTATATTTGTACTGTTTACCTTATGATTTGTAATAGTTGAGCATAAACTAAGGGTTATTTTATTATTTTTCTTTACTTTCGGCTCTCTATATTATACGCTCGATTTTTTTTTTACAGCGGTTGCTCTGTTAAAGTAATGATAGAAATTAGCGTTACAGAAAAAAGGGCCAGGATTTGTCAATAAACCTTAAAAAAAAGGTACCCTGGGAAAGCACACAGTGCAAAATCACCTTAAAGCTAACAACTGATTAGTTAGCCCTTGTTGTGTGTAGACCACTAACAAACAGATCTACTAGCACAAAAAGGAGACTTCAGTTACATGGGTGCGTAACTGTTCCGCGTTTTATAGAAAACCTACTCAATCGTGTGGATGGAACCGTAGTTACTCCAACAACGACCTTAACATTGCCAATAACGTTCTAAAATTATGAATCGTTCTCAGTAAGTTTATTTATGAATTTCTTTTTAAACGCAGGAAGATCTATTTGTTAAAAGATTGTTGAATTATGAAAAGTTTAATTGAATTAAGTATAAAGCTAAATTAATATTATTTATCGAACAACTCAAATGCTTATGGGTTACGTTATGTAGGAATCCGCCAACATGGACTAATTCTTTTGTGGGAAATGGCCAATTCTAATATCGTACTCGACTTGGCTAACTAAATGAAGCTATCAAGGAAAAGCGGCCTGCATTAGTAAACGCAGTCGTTTTCCTGCATGACAACGCAAGGCCTCATATTTCGCTCTTGACGCGTCAAAAATGGTTTCACTTGGGGTGGATTTATATTATAATACATAAAATAATAACTTATTATTCATACGAGTAGAGTAAGATTATTTTAGTATATTATGATTTATTTTGTATATCGTTACCTGAACATTATTATAAGAAGGCATTTCTCAAAACCTTACATTGAGAAGGTACAATTTTACTTGATGCATAAAAAATTAAATGTGTTATTTTATTTCGTGTAGGTTGTCCATAAAGTATATAACAAAACAGAAAGTACCCACAAAAATACAGAGTCGCATGTGTTCGTATAAATGGAGCGATGCAATGACTCCCAGCTGGATTATATAGATATTGGGCCTAATTCCCCTCCACCAAATGGAGAATTAAAATTTATTATGATAGATATGATTTTTTTTCAATTTATTTGTAATCTGTAACATATTTGTACAAATTGCAAATGTTATCACAGTAATTTTTTCGCATTATCACAGCTCTAACACTAATGTCAACTCTTTAATTCACTGTTTTTGTGGTCCGTTTGACCAATTAATATATCACAATTAATTACGGTTTTTAGTTGAGATGAAATATGGCAAAAGGAGGCAAAACTCGTAAGGTGAGGTTGAGATGGGGAGTTGATGTCCGAGAGGATCGAGGTCACGATAGCTCAGGTGGTAGAGCAGCGGCGTATCTAGCCGAAGGTCGTGGGTTCGAATCCCTCTCGTGCCAGTAATTTGTTTTCATCTCAACTAAAAACCGTAATTAATTGTGATACTAATGTCAACGTTGCGGCCGGAGGGCACATGCATTGAGAAGCCAGCCAGTACTAGCTCAATCTGAGGGATTAAAGGGCAAGGAGATCGTCGATTAAGGCTTGGAGAGGGTTAGGGCTGTAGGGTTAGGATGGTTCGAGAGGTTGGTGTGAAACTATTGGAATCGGGAATTCGTTGACAAAAAGAATATTGAGGTCCCACCAAGTGATAATGAGGACAGCATTATTAAAGAGAAATTTCCTACAGGGCTAAACCTAAATGGAGAAATATTATAACAGCCTAATGAAGGAACATCCGACACTCCTGCATACAAGGTATGACCATGATGAGTATAATAAAAGAATGGGAAAAAGGGCAACTCCCTCGGTGGGGGAACGGCATCTGGAACCAAAACGCAGAACCCACAATAACAGAATGTATTAAAGAGAAAAGCGAGAAAAAACTAACAGGTTTCTTAAAAGGCACTGCAGCTTAAATTTGAATGTGCAGATTCTGCAAGGAAGCAGAGATTCCAACGCACCTAACACCAAACCATCGTACGTTCTGGTTTGTGTTAAGGCAAATGCTAACCAAATCAAAATAAAATTTTGCATCGGAACATAAAATGATTGGTGTGCACATAATAATGGAATATATGAAAATATTGACCAGTTTAAAAAAAAAGTTCATCGCGGATTAATTGCTGATCACAGGAACATCAATAATAAAAGCATTACCATAATAACTTACGATCAACACCATAATCAAATAAACTGGTATAAAAATTTTAACATATTTACATTCTATCTGAGTATATTTACATATAGATCGCCTAACTGTGCTTGCAATGCAATTTCTAATGGGAAAAGTTAGCGGTGATTAAACGGTGGATATTATAGTACAAAACCAAACGAAAAGTTAGACCATTAACTGAATGTCCGGCGGAAAAACGATAAATAAAAGAAGTTATGACATTTTTTCTGGGGATTTTCTTCTGCTCGCTTTGCCGCCTGGTAAGCCCATTTCCGATATATCGGATTGTTTTTCGTTTGATTGTTTCGTTAGAGAAATTAACACTTTGTGTTAAAAAGGTCAAAAAGTTTAAGATTTAGAGAGATGTTATGAAAAAAGGGTTATTTAAAAACATTGTTGTTGTTGTTATTGTTTAACAATTAAAACATTGTTGTTGTTTTGTTTAACAAGTAAAAGTCGATTAAGGTATTTTTAATGTAGAGGCAAGTTCTCTTGGTTCAACAGTATACACAACGAATATAATTGGACTACAAACTTTTAGTGTTTCTAGTAAATGACATAGTTGGAACAATTAAGTTGAACTTTAAACACAATGCACTAGGTACATTTGGGCCATTTTCCTTCTTTAAACACCATGCCGAAATTTCAAAGATTTGTTCGTAAATTAGAAAAGAAGGATATCCACAACGAGCGGAGTGCGTTGAGGTGGTAGAAACAAATTGAAACTGGCGGTACAAACCCTCGACCAGCATCACATTTCAAGGCGATCATACAAAATAAAAAAGGGTCATATTCTAAAGCACAAAGAAACTAAAAAAGAAAAAGATTATTTAAAATGTACGCTTTTGGTGAATAGTTTTTATATGGCAATGGAGTACATTTCGTACATTATATGGAGTAATGGGTACATTTCGATTAAACGATCTTTTCGATAAGGATTAATATTTTTTTAAATTATTTTTCTATTATACCATCATTATTTACTATCTGTTTGTCTCTTACTCCCCCCCTCTCTCTCTTTCTCTGGCTCGAACCCTCACCATACAGTAGATATTTCTGATATAGAATTGACGACTGAATCATGATCACTGTGAATAAAATTCCTAATTTTGTTTATGCTTGGAATCATAATGGTAATAAAAAATATTACACCCACGCCCACATACTTTTTTTTTGAGGGAGTTGAAATTAAATTTACAATCGAATTAGTACCTTGAGTAGCTCGTTACGAAACAATTAGCTCAAAAATTAGAAGACGCCATTAACTTAGAATAGTTGGGCCGCTGGCTTTCTATCTGCTGTATACACAAGGTTTATTAACTTTGACCAAGGTTGGTGACCCGGTCTAATCCTCCCCGCTCTTCGGTGCTCGGGACAACAAAAAATTGGTAATTAATGTTCAATGTTCATAATAATCTGATGTTTCATCTTAAAACTTAATAACTTAATAAGTAATAATAACTTAAAAGTTATTCTAAAAAAACCAACATGTAGAACTTAAGCATCTCTTTCCTAAAGAATAGTACAAATTTGTAATTTTTTTACAGATGGTCGAGCAGCCGGTTGAGCCATGGCCTAGTGGCTCGAGCATTCTGCTGGCAGCATGGTCGATCTCGGTGGCTACGTTATCATTATATGCGAGACCAAGGACAAGAAAATCAAATTATACGGTAAGCCTTTACATTAAATAAATTTTCATTAAAGGAGTAATGACAATGATTTAAAACGGAAAAACGAAGTAGCTAGCTAATACTAATTAACAACTCTCGTCAGGACTGTAAAGAAACGAATCATCAATCAATATATATTTATGCAATTTTTGCTCAAAATCTGCAGAAATACATCGCATCTGTGTAAAAGTGTCTTACCACTTCTTAAGAACATATTTTGAGAGCTACTCCTTTCTCCATTTGCCACCAATTTGATGGTATCGAAAACCTTTGACTGATCTGCCCTCATTTTTGCATATATTGTAGCTTTTTAATATTATGTAAAAAACAAGATTAGTCCTCGCGTAAAATCTTTCATAATTTTAATTCTGAACCTAAAACCTACAGTAGCTAACTTCCGGTTTAAAATAAATACTGATAGCAATTGTACACAACAGCTCAAATGATTATAGCAGCGGCGTGTTGAGCGGAAGGTCATGGGTCCGAATCCCGCTTGTAACACTAACTTATTCATCTCAACTTCTTATCTTAGATAAAAAGAATAATTATTTGTAAAGATGTTTGCTTTGAGTCGGTCATCCAATTGTAGTCTGATTAAATACAGTTTTTATCTGAAAAATACCTAGCTTTATACCGCAAAAGGTGCCCCACGAGCAAGACACCGCAATGCCACATATATCATATGTGGCCACCTCAAAAATTAATGAAATGGAATTTATTCTTCCTCGTCCAGCGTACAGCACCGACCTCGCTCCTTCTGATTACCTCTTATTCCAGTCCATGACTCCTTTTATTCTTCACATAACATACAAGACTGGAGAGGTAAAAAGCTGGTTGTATGTGAATTTCTGTTTCCAAAAGGTGTTCCTTCTTAGAGAGATTTCACGGAACTGACAGTATTTCACTATTAAAATTTTTTTAGGCCATAACATTTTCAAAAATAATTGTTGTTAGTAATTGCAGACTTGTAAATATGTAAACTAAACACGCTCAGACTTACGTTAATTCCCAATTAAATAGTAAAACGTTTGTTAACAATTAGTCTTTTGAACTAGTTTTTCTCTCAACATTATCTCCAAAACAATATCTGATGACATATAGTACTATTAATATAAAAACAAGAAAAATACCGAATAAATAAGAACATAGGTGACCTACACGCTGAATCCTACATAGGAAAAATACGTACACACGTATTCATTTAAGCAAAAACTATAAAAATTGGTGCTTATCTTGAGAAAGTTTAAAATGCAAATTACAACAAATATAAACATAAAACGTCGACGTTTAACAGAAATGACTTATACGAGTTAATCTGAGATGTGGCGACAAGTAGATAAGATAAACATGCGGAAAACTCAAATACTGGAACAAGGAACATACTAAGTCACATAAAGAAAACCACGGACTGATCCAATTAAGCAACTAAAGAGAATTTTGTATTTAATCCTGATAAAAGTAAATTCAAAATTAATCATTAATTTTCAAGGAATCGATTTTGTAATTATTACTCATTGACCTTCCAAATTATGAACTTGACAGTTGTATGGTGACAATGACAGCATGTCTACAATTGTAGTTAAACATTTGTAGTTTGGTCGTTTCCAATCATTTTAGCCTTTTGATGGGCTCTGGTATACGGCATCTTCATTTGGTCCGTCTGAAGGTGGCGAAAGGAAGAAAACAATCTGAAAGAAAACGATTGCAGGATGTTTGGAGACTACTGATCTTATCTAATCACCACCCCGCAGTCTAAAAGAATATCGCAAACTATATCTTTCATCAGAGTACTTATGTCGTTTGTCGACTCTGAAAAAGCGAGCTAACCGACCTGAATAAGAAAAGTAAACAAGCAGGAATAACAATGCGCGAAACTAAGACGATAGTAATGAGCTAATGATGAACGGAATTTAAAAAGAATATAGTATACGAGTAGTACGAAAGAATTAAAATAAACAAAGAAGAATTTCATTAGTCAGGCAGAAATTTTGAAATCTAGCCTTAATAAAATACGAAAAAACATCCCCAACAAGAAAAGCATTGAACATCTGTGCCATACCAACTTTAACTATGGCGTGCAAACTTGGTCAAATAAAACCACACAATTGTACTTTTTTATCAACTATCGGCAGTTACGTTCAAATGTTTAAAAAGAAGGGTAATAAGCATTGAATTAAACGTTTATCAATGTTGCATTTCCGCACTATATAAAATAAATTCAAGCTGATTATAGCATAAGAATGAAACTGATAAACGTTTGATTTCAAGGAGCATATGTGGATTAAAACAATTTTTTTCGGTGTTTTTGTTAAACTAAAACTTAACTTATAATTTACACGTGATTTTACTTTCCAAATCCTAATCACAAAATCAAAACTGTTTTGTTAAAAATACTTGCTTTACTTCCAAAATGGAATGTGTGTGTAGTTGATCGGGAAGTCTGTGAAGTACTGAAGGTCTGGTGCGCAAAAGCTTGTATTCATTATAATATCGCCCATGAAAGTAGGTACTTTGCCTTCGTAGAATAACGAACCCCAGAAGGAAGATTTTAAAATATCTGCGTGACGTTGTATACCTTTGAACTTGCCTTCGACTCTAGCTTCCGCTATGATTGCGACACGGTCTGTCGCAGAATGGATAAGATCCGCCATGGGACTATCGCCGAAGTAAATAGAAATCGGCCTTCTTCCGAGTGTGTCGGTCAACGCTTTTTCTATCATGTGGTAGCTCCCAGAGACGTATTCCCCTCGAAGATCGAATCTCGTCTCTTCCGCGCTCAGCCATTTCCCCGTTTGGGATATAGCCCGGAATCGGCTTTGGGAAATGAAGAATCTCGGTTTCTTTGTATTAAAGACGGCGAAATCGAAAAGATTTTTCCAGTCAGGACCCAGGACGGTCGTCGCAGTCCTATTTGCAGCGTCAGGAGGAGAAGATGTTATCAGTGCCGTGCAGCCTATGTTGTGCAGTTGCTTGAGCCAGTCTATAACTGCACTGCTTGTCGGGTGAACCAATTCTCTTTTTCTGTCCAGAGTCCAGATCCCGCTTTCGTTGTATAACGATACCAAGGCATTGATAACATCCTGCCACACTTGGTTGATAGAGGTTTTGGGTTTACTATCAACGGCCTTTGCGAATACCAACGACAGGACCAGATCTGAAAAATCCATCGCGCTAAATACTTTCGCAGTGGACTGCCTTCTATCCTCACCGAGCTTTTTAGCAATCATGGTTGACACCGACTCTAAATTATTTTCCGTCCCGTACATTTTACAAATTTCATTTTTAGTCAAGAGCCTGGTACCGTGGCTCGCTCTTAGAATCGCCCCTGTACTGGAGGTTTTCAGCAAGTTACCGTTTTGTGTGTCTATGAAGAGGCCTCTAGACAAAAAGTTTTTATCCTTGAATGACAACGGCTGCTTAAATCCACGATATTGTTTTTCCTTGTCCAAATAATCCGTCATGAAATCGAAACTGCTCGTGACGATTTTTTTAAGATTATATTGACAAATCGTGTGATCCAAGTCAAAGCCGAAGAAATCGTACTCGTCCAATTTGATTCCAGCCGTTCTGTTCATATTGTCATTTAACTGAACTTGACTCGAACCAACTACATACCTTGAGAAGTTATGAAATAAAATTTTGCGTTTGTTTCTATTGTATCATTTGTTGTTAGTTCTATTTCATGCCGTTATTAAAGTATTTGATATTAAACAGGTGGAAATATTCTTCTAGCTCAGATTTTTTCAACGTTTGATAAAATTACAAAAAAACCCTATTAATTGTCATACACTTGAATGAGTAGGGTATTGTACTAATCTTAAACTGAAATTGCCTTTGATTTCACTAAAATAATGCTGCGCTCATTTGTAACTAATAATCATAAAGTTGCTATTATACAGGGTGAGTATAAGTTCTGCTCCCTCTCTACATATTTTTCCTTCTTTTTTTATATTAGGGCGTTTTTGTGAAAACCTGACGCACGTAAACTTTTGTTTTTGTCTAGTCTCCCAAAAGGCAAAACGTTTTGATCTTACTCTCCAGGATAACGGGATACGGACAAGATCTTAACTATTTCCAATTACCAGATGCTCGTTAATGTACGTTTTGTGAAATATTTTTCAACGCTACATTACAAACAAACAATTATATTTAATGAAAACAACCCCACAACCTTACTGCCAAAATTTAGATCCATGAAACAATACCATATTTGTAGAATAATTTACACAAATCTGCTGTAACGAACACCGGCTAACATTGAGAAAATCTGCCGAATGACCACCTGGTGCCAGCAACCTTAATTGCCTGAGCCAACCTAATTATACTTAATTAAAATTAAAAAATCGTAACATCTCCCCCTACCTGGAGAGGAAGTAAAAAAAGGAAAGGAAGTTTCTTTCTTTTTCTTCAAAAATAATTTTATTTATATATAGTATACCTGTAATTTATTTGGCTTAGCACCATAAAATTTAGAACGTATAAAAACATTAAAAAAGATCTAAGCATATAATTGATTATTGAAGAAACTAAAATTCTGTGGTCAATGGTTAAACCTATGTGCTATCCAGATACAAAGAAAAATTGGAAATGTATATTTTCACAACTTTTTAAGACATATACCTGCGTTGCGCCTCATTTTTTAGAAAAAGTACGCTGAGCGAGATTTTTTAAAATGTTTTCCTAGCTTCATTCCTTCATCTGAAAATTCAAAAATTCTGGAACGTGTCAATTTTTGTACCTTACGAAAACTTCAAATTGAGCTGTGGAGCCAGAAAATCTTCCTGGAGCGACAACCTTTAGCAATCGATAGTAAATTTTAATAAGCTGTAAATTGGTCGCCTTCCACTTTGCCGATTTCTCAACAGTTTTGTGAAAAAACGTTTTTTATGTGCTCGTGGAGAACCTATCAATCTGCCTGCCTGCCTGTCTCTCTCTCTCTCTCTCTCTCTCTCTCTCTCTCTCTCTCT